>JAPPVO010000014.1:35717031-36317031 GCA_030407325.1 Camellia japonica
GATTGATTCTTTGTTTTCCGTGTTTTTGTTTCCTTCATGAGGTTTTTTATCTGTTTTCTGTGTAGATCTAGATGACATGAGTTTCTCTATGAGCTTTTGATAACTTTCTTATGAGTTTTTACATGTAACAATTCATTTGAATTGTCTAGTGTTTTTCTGATCTGAGTAGTTAGCTGTTTTAATCATGCTATGTTGTTTGAAGTATGAGATCTTACCTTCACGTCAATAACGATTGTAGCTTGTTTTTCGTGGTCCTCGGAGGGGTTTAGTCTCCTCGGTTACGATAGCCCTACAGTTCGGACTCCTGTGGTTCTGAATCTAAATTCACAAGTGCAATATGAAATAGATAAACACAAATGAGTCCAAATCTGGCAAATCTTTTGAAAAATCGATTTTGAATCAAAAATGTTAAAAATGGACTACATTTCCAGATTTCAGAGTCGACAACTAAATATTTTTGAAAAATTTGGGAAACCCGTGACTCATGCCAAAGACCACTTATCCGTCATCACTAAAGTGTCTAGGCTCGGGAACTTAGGTATGAGAGGGGAAGGTCATGAATTGAGCACCCCACTCATCCGATCAAATATTGGCCTCTACTAATCATGATATGATTCTTATGTACAGTATATGAAACAACCCGAAAATTTAAGTTGTCCCTTAAATTTTATATTAGTATTATTTAATTATAAATGATTTTAAAAAAATAATTTTAACTTTATATTATTATTCAATATTATTTTCTGAGTATTATGATATTTTTATTATATTTTTCTATATATTTTCTTAGACCAAAATATACTGAAATACATCATTTTCTATACAACAACTTACGTGCGCCCCAAGCCGTCTTGCTCTACACGCCATCTTCAATCTATATATATATATATATAGCTATCCATCATCAACAGCATCTTCATCTTCCCAAACTCTCTAATTCTCTCTATGCTTTCTAGTGTTTTTTATATATAAAACTTTGAATTTAATTTGGAGTATTTAGTGAGTCGCAGTGAACGAAAGGTAATAGTTGAAATTAACATTAAGGTGAGTTCTATTATACCTTGAGTCACCATAATATATTTTACGTATATTTTGAATTATCATAATTTATTTTATTGAAGTTATGTTTTATAGCTTATATTTATATTTTAATTACGTTAATTATTTTCTGAACTCCATTTACTTAAATTAAAACCCATGGATATGTTTGAACTTATTTGACACTAATTTTATAAATCATTATTTTCTGTAAGTACCACCACGGGAGTCCCACGCCTTGGGGGACTTAAACAAACCATTGGCTTCTGATTGGTCACTTTGTGGTCCAATGTTTGTCATGGATCTATTGACTTCTGTTCTGTGCGGAGCAAAGTGCTATGCAGAGCTAAATGCTACAATACTGTGGAAGCCACATCTAGAATCCGTACGAGCCACCTCTTGAATTCGTACCTCTGTATTGTCATGAATCCATTGACATATGTTCTAACTGTCACTTCTGTGACCTCTGTTCTGTTCTGTTCTGTTCGGTAGCGTGGTTATGGTTATTTATTTACATAATTTCTGTATTTCAGTTTTTGCCATTTAAATAATTTGTTTATTTAAATTAAGTTATGTAAATGTTTTCGCTTAAATAACAGTCCATGGTTATTTTGTGTCTCTTATACTCTTGGCATAATATTTCTCATTCTGACATGTGTTTATAGTTGTTTACCAATTTTCAGGACACAATGCAGTTCAGAAATAGCTTTTGGAAAGTCTCAGACGCGAGGCTGCGGAACAGACACACATAACACTTTTATAACATTTATAATTATATTCTTCATATGTATATATCGGCCTTTTTGGTCAATAAATTTCTTCATAAAAGTAAAAACTCCAATGATTATTTTGGTACCCTCAATTAAATATTATTTCCATTCGCGTTTATTTATTTGTTCAAGAAGTGGGTGTCGGTAACTTCAGTTATTGGCCATCACAGTACTTAACACTTGGGTACGGGGAGCGGGTCGTGACAAGTGATATCAGAGCCAGGTTTTTAAAAGTATTTTTCTAAAAGCATTGGAGCGTAAGACACATGCACAAATAGGATGGGGTAAACGTTGAGCTAGATTACAGGTTGTATTTAAATTAAATATTTGTGCAGCAACAATCACGGTATATATAATTATGGTATTTAATTAAATTTTGTAATTAAGATGAGTTATTTGTTACTCTATATATAAGTGTATATATCTTTCATATATATGCTGAATAATTTGAAGAAAAAAAAATTACAAACAAGTATACTAAATCTTAAGATTAAAATAAAATAAAAAAATCCATTTTGACTTTTAGAATTGGGTTCAAATCTATAATCTTTCCAAATTTATAAAAATAAAGATTTTGAAACTATTTCCCATCAACGGAAAGTTCATGGATAAAAGAAATAGAAGTTCATCACAAATTCCTTCAACTCTTGCATATGATTCTGTCATTTCATTACTAGTAGCTTGTTTAATTGTATTCTCATTTTATTTTATTTTTTAATTTTTGGAAACAAAACCAATAAAAAGTTTTTAAAAACACCCATTGTTTCTCATTTTGGTCCGAAACAATTTTTGACAAATAAACAGTGAGTTGTTTGTAGTAATTTTTTTTTTTTTTTTTTGAAGTAATGATTTGACAATATTTTATATTAGATTCATTATCAAATTTATTATTGATGTACGCAGCGAATAGCTTACACAAATGACAAATTTTAAAATTTTTAAAAGGAGAGAAGATTGTAACAACCCGAAAATTTAAGTTGTCCCTTAAATTTTATATTAATAATTTGTTTAAGAATTGGCCGGAGGTAACTACAGTTATTGACCATCACAATGCTTAACCCTTGGGTACGGGGAGCGAGTCGTGACAAAATATAAAACTTTGAGTTTAATTTGGAGTATTTAGTGAGTCGCAGTGAATGAAAGGTAATAGTTGAAATTAACATTAAGGTAAGTTATATTATACCTTGAGTCACCATAATATATTTTACGTATGTTTTGTATTATCATAATTTATTTTATTCAAATTATGTTTTATAATTTATATTTATATTTCAATTACGTAAATTATTTTCTGAACTCCATTTGCTTAAATTAAAACCCATGGATATGTTTTTACTTATTTGACACTAATTTTATAAACCATTATTTTCTGTAAGTACCACCACGGGAGTCCCACGCCTTGAGGGACTTAAATAAACCATTGGCTTCTAATTAGTCACTTTGTGGCCCTCTGTTTGTCATAGATCTATTGACTTATGTTCTGTGCAGAGCAAAGTACTGTGCAAAGCTAAGTGCTACACTATTGTGGGAGCCACCTCAAGAATCTGTACGAGCCACCTCTTGAATCCGTACCTCTATATTGTCATAAATCCATTGACCTCTGTTCTGACTGTCACTTCTATGACCTCTGTTCTGTTCTATTTAATATCATGGTTATAGTTATTTATTTACATAATTTTTGTATTTCAGTTTCTGCCATTTAAATAATTTGTTTATTCAAATTAAGTTATGTAAATGTTTTCGCTTAAATAACTGTCCATGGTTATTTTGTGTACTTTATACTCTTGGCATAATATTTCTCACTCTATCATGTATTTATAGCTGTTTACCAATTTTCAAGACACAATGCAATTTAGAAATAGCTTTTGGAGAGTCTTAGATGTGGGGCTACAGAATTGACTTTTATAGCATTTATAAGTATATTCTTCCTATGTAAATATCGGCCTTTTTGGTCAATAAATTTCTTTATAAAAGTAAAAACTCCAATGATTATTTTGGTACTCTAAGTTAAATATTATTTCCACTAGCGTTTTTATTTATTTGTTCAAGAAGTGGTCGTATGTAACTTCAGTTATTGGCCATCACAGTATTTAACACTTGGGTACGGGGAGCGGGTCATGACAAGTGATATCAGAGCTAGGTTTTTAAAAGTATTTTTATAAAAGCATTGGAGCATAAGCCACATGCACAAATGGGATGGGGAAACGTTGAGCTAGATTATAGGTTGTATTTAAATTAAATATTTGTGTAGCAACAATTGGGGTATATATAATTATGGTATTTAATTAAATTTTGTAATTAAGATGAGTCATTTGTTACTCTATATATAAGTGTATATATCTTTCATGTATATGCTGAATAATTCGAAGAAAAAAAAAATTACAAACAAGTATACTAAATCTTAAAATTAAAATAAAAAAAAAAATCCATTTTCACTTTTTAGAATTGGGTTCAAATCTATAATCTTTCCAAATTTATAAAAATAAAGATTTTAAAACTATTTCTCATCAATGGAAAGTTCACGGATAAAAGAAATATAAGTTCATTTCAAATTCATCAAACTCTTGCATATGATTCTATCATTTCATTTCCAGTAACTTGTTTAATTGTGTTCTCATTTTATTTTATTTTTAATTTTCGGAAACAAAACCAATGAAAACTTTTAAAGTCATCCATTATTTCTCATTTTGGTCTGAAACAATTTTTAACAAATAAACAGTGAGTTGTTTTTAATATTTTTTTTTTTTTTTGAGGTAATGATTTGACAATATTTTATATCAAATTCATCATCAAATTTATTCTTGGTATATATATTTATCAGAGTGCGCAGCGGATAGCTTACACAAATGACAAATTTCGAGGATGAAATTTTAAAATGAGGGAAGATTGTAACAATCCGAAAATTTAAATTGTCCCTTAAATTTTATATTAGTAATTTGTTTAAGAATTAGCCGGTGGTAACTTCAGTTACTGGCCATCACGATGCTTAACCCTTGGATACGGGGAGCGGGTCATGACAAGATATAAAACTTTGAGTTTAATTTGGAGTATTTAGTCAGTCGCAGTGAACGAAAGGTAATAGTTGAAATTAACAGTAAGGTGAGTTCTATTATACCTTGAGTCACCATAATATATTTAAGTATGTTTTGAATTACCATAATTTATTTTATTCAAGTTATGTTTTATAACTTATATTTATATTTCAATTATGTTAATTATTTTCTGAACTCCATTTGCTTAAATTAAAGCCCATGAATATGTTTGAACTTATTTGACACTGATTTTATAAACCATTATTTTCAGTAAGTACCACCATGGGAGTCCCACGCCTTGGGGGACTTAAATAAACCATTGGCTTCTGATTGGTCACTTTGTGGCCCTTTGTTTGTCATGGATCTATTGACCTTTGTTCTGTGCGGAGCTAAGTGCTACACTATTGTGGGAGCCACCTCTAGAATCCGTACGAGTCACCTCTTGAATTCGTACCTCTGTATTATCATGAATTCATTGACCTCTGTTCTGACTATCACTTCTGTGACCTCTGTTATGTTCTGTTCGGTACCATGGTTATAGTTATTTATTTACATAATTATTATATTTTAGTTTCTGCCATTTAAATAATTTGTATATTCAAATTAAGTTATGTAAATGTTTTTGCTTAAATAACTGTCCATGGTTATTTTGTGTCCCTTATACTCTTGGCATAATATTTCTCACTCCGAGATGTGTTTATAGCTGTTTACCAATTTTCAAGACACAATGCAATTCAGAAATAGCTTTTGGAGAGTCTTAGATGCGGGGTTGCGGAATAAACACACATAGCACTTTTATAGCATTTATAATTCTATTCTTCATATGTAAATATCGGCCTTTTTGATTAATAAATTTTGTTATAAAAGTAAAAGCTCCAATGATTATTTTGGTGCCTTTACTTAAATATTATTTCCACTCGCGTTTATTTTCATCTTAATTAGAAAATTTAATTAAATACCATAATTATATATATCTCGATTATTGCTACACAAATATTTAATTTAAGTACAACCTGTAATGTAACTCAACATTTCCCCCATCCTATTTGTGCATGTGTCTTATGCTCCAATGGTTTTATAAAAATACTTTTAAAAATACTGATTTTGAAACTATTTCCCATCAATAGAAAGTTCACGGATAAAAGAAATAGAAGTTCATCTCAAATTTTTTCAACTCTTGCATATGATTCTGTCATTTCATTTCTAGTAGCTTGTTTAATTGTGTTCTCATTTTATTTATTTTTTAATTTTCGGAAACAAAACCAATGAAACGTTTTTAAAGTCATCAATTGTTTCTCATTTTGGTCTGAAACAGTTTTTGACAAATAAACAGTGAGTTGTTTTTAGTATTTTTTTTTTTTTTTTTTTGAGGTAATGAGTTGATAATATTTTATATCAGATTCATCATCAAATTTATTCTTAATATATATAGCGATCCCGGGTTTTACTTCTTGTGTACAGTGATCCGGACTTGTTTCCGTGGATGTTAGTAGTTGCTTATACCGTGTTTACATCCTTTTATACTTTGTATTTGAGTTATAGGATGTGTTGGGCAGGTTTGTTACAGGTCGGTTGAACTTAGAAACCAAGAGTAGTTGCCCAGATTTTTGCCTTCACGCTCGAGCGGAGCTTTTGACGCTCGAGCGGGCCCTTTGTTGTTGCTTCTCCGCTCGAGCGGGTGTTTGGACGCTCGAGCGTGATTTTCCATCTCCCAGTATTTCCTCTGCAGTGTTGGACGCTCGAGCGGGCGTTTTGACGCTCGAGCGTGAGTTTGTGTGCGACGCTCGAGCGGGGAGTTTTGCGCTCGAGCGGGGACCTGGTTCAGTGAAAAGTTCTGGGAGTGTGTATCCGCCGCTCGAGCGGGAGTCTGTGAGTGACGCTCGAGCGGGGTTTTCACGCTCGAGCGGGCGACTTTTATATAAATACGGGATCCGACTTTTTGGATCACTTTTTCAACACACTTTCTCTCTCTTACTTTCCCAAATACAGATTTGAGAGCCCCTCACTCTAAAACTTACCTTCTCTCTTAGATTTGATCTAGTATGAGTGATTTCCTCACCTTGGGCCTTTGTAAAAGTTGTGGGGATCGTCGAGGGCTTTGTTTTAATCTGAAAAACTTGGAATTTGGAGCACATTGGTCTTTCTTCATCATCTTCGTTGGGTGTCAACTTTTCAGGTAGGGATTCCTACTCACTCTTATGGTCTTTGACATAGATTTTTGGTTGTTTTGATAAAGAGTTGAAGTTGGATAAACTTTGGGACTTAGGGTTTCAAAATGTTAAAAGGGAGTTGTGTTATTTTGATTCTAAAATGTGTATTTTGGGTTTCGAAATAATGGTATTGTTGTTGGTTGTTGATATTTAGACCATTGGGTCAATATTGGGAAAAGGGGTAGAAAACCCTAATTTGTGGAATAAATTAATTAGTATAATTAATTTGGAAAAGTTATGGATTTATGGAATTGTGTCGGAAATAATGAAATTGACTCACTATATTGTGAAATGGTGGAGTTGGATTTGTTAATCGCCCACTTTTGATAACATTGATAATTTATCTATTGGAGCTTTTATTATCTGTTTAGAAATAACTGCTTTGGGCTATCGGTGGAGGATAGTCGTGACTGTTGTAGACAATGCATGATGATTAGGCAAACTAAAACTAATCGATTGAGTATGCTATCGAATATGGCGACTGGAATAATACATTAACTTTATGTATTGATTGATTGTATATGATCTATGTTTATATACATGCGTTGTGTGGGAGGAGATAGGGGATGTACTCTACGGTTTAGGGGAAGATAGGGGATGGACCTCTAAACCGGACTTTTGTGTGACATTGATACAGCACTAAAATGTGTATCAAGTGTTGATGATGGAAGCGTTCGAATTGATTTGATATAGCACTAAAATGCATATCGTTATCAATTGTAAAGTATAGAAGTGATTCTATGTTATGTTGATACAGCACCGAAATGTGTATCTTTCGTAAAGTGTGGAAATGGTTTATGTGTTATTGATACAGCATTACAATGTGTATCCATCTTGAATTTCGAAAGTATTTAAAGATGAGTCTAAATCTCATTAAGCTATTTGGCTAGATGTTGAGCCTTGTTTTCAAACTCAGATTTGAAAGAGAAATGGAAAATGAAAGGGAGTAATGGAAATGGATTATGAATTGATTTATAGGAATTAAACATTTATCAATTGCTAATGTCTTAGTTATTGCTCATACTGTGTTTAGCATTTCTCTACTGGACTGTGGCTCACCCTTTATGGGACATCATTGTCAGGTACAGGTAGCATGCCACCTCCAAGGACATAGCTTGGGAGGCTAGAGGCAGACAGACCTTGTCGTTTTTGTTATCTTTTGGATGTATTACATGTAAATTCAAGCCAAGGGTTTAAAATGTATTTGAGTTAGTACTCTCCTTTTTGTAACCAAGTGTTAACTTGGAAAGCTGTAAGCCTGTAGGGCATTTGCTTTTGTTGTTAACATGCAATACTCATTGTAATGAACTACACTGATGAATAGAAGAATATTTATCTTTTATATCAATGCATGTCTAAATTGATGGGTTTTAATGTTAATATTTTGAGGGCGTTACAATATATATATATATTTATCAGAGTGCGCAACGGATAGCTTACATATATGACAAATTCTGAAGACGAAATTTTTAAAAGGAGAGAAAATTGTAACAATCCGAAAATTTAAGTTGTCCCTTAAATTTTATTATAGTATTATTTAATTATAAATGATTTCCAAAAAATAATTTTAACTTTATATTATTATTCAATATTATTTTCTGAGTATTATAATATTTTTATTATATTTTTCTATATATTTTCCTAGACCAAAATATGGGGAAATACATCATTTTTTGTACAACAACTTACGTGCGCCCCAAACCATCTTGCTCCGCACGCCATCTTCACTCTATATATATATAGCTATCCATCATCAACAACATCCTCATCTTCCTAAACAATATTGAATAATAATATAAAGTTAAAATTATTTTTTTGAAATCATTTATAATTAAATAATATTAATATAAAATTTAACGGACAACTTAAATTTTCGGGTTGTTACAATCTTCTCTCTTTTTAAAAATTTCGTCCTCGAAATTTGTCATATATGTAAGCTATCCGCTATGTACTTTGATAAATAAATATTTGATGATTAATCTGATATAAAATATTACCTCAAAAACTTTACCAAAAACATCTCACTGTTTATTTGTCAAAAACTGTTTTGGGCCAAAATGAGAAATAATGGATGACTTTAAATACAATCTGTAATCTAGCTCAACGTTTCCCCCATACTATTTGTGCATGTGCCTTATACTCCAATGCTTTAATAAAAATAATTTTAAAAACCTAGGCTCTAATACCACTTCTCACGGCCCGCTCGCCGTATCCAATGGTTAAGTATCGTGATGGCCAGTAACTAAAGTTACCTCCGGCCAATTCTTAAACAAATTACTAAACGGGAGCGAAAAAAAATATTTCAGTGAGAGTACCAAAATAATAATTTGAGCTTTTACTTTTATAACAAAACTCGTTGACCAAAAGGCCGATATTTACATATGAAGAATAGAATGATAAATACTATAAAAGTGCTATATGTATCTATTCCACAGTTCCGCGTCTAAGACTTTCCAAAAGTTATTTCTGGATTGCATTGTTTCCTAAAAATTGGTAAACAACTATAAGCACATGGCAGAGTGAGAAATATTATATTGTGAGTATTGGGGCACAAAATAACCATAGATCGTTATTTAAACTAAAATATTAACATAACGTAGTTTGCATAAACAAATTATTTGAGTGGCAAAAACTGAAATACAGAAATTATATAAATATATAACTATAACCACGATACAGAACAGAGGTCACTGGAGTGACAATCAGAATAGTGGTCAATGAATTCATGACAATACAGATGTACGGACTCAAGAGGTCGCTCGTACGGATTCTAGAGGTGGCTCGCACAATAGTGTAGCACTTAGCTCCGCACAACACTTTGCTCTGCACAGAACAGAGATCAATAGATCCATGACAAACAGAGTGACCAATCAGAAGCCAATGGTTTATTTAAGTCCCCCAAGGCATGGGACTCTCGTGGTGGTACTTACAAAATATAATTGTTTACAAAATCATTGTCAAATAATTATTAAAATTTAAACAAATATATCCATTGGTTTCAATTTAAGCAAATAGAGTTCAAAAAATAATCAACGTAATTGAAATATAAATATAAGATATAAAACATAACTTGTATAAAATAAGTTATGTTAATTCAAAACATATGTAAAATATATTATGGTGACTCAAGGTATAATATAACTCACCTTAATGTTAATTCTAACTTTTACTTTTTGTTCACTGCGACCCACTAAATATTTCAAACTAAACTCAAAGTTTTATATATATAAAAAAACAAACACTAGATAGTAGTGAGAGAGACTTAGAGAGTTTTGGGTGACAATGTGAGGATAAACTCAATGGTTTGCCATCTATATATAGACAAGAGGGTGTGGGCAGCAAGCACGACAACTTGGGGGACACGTAGTTTCGTTGTACAGAAAATGTTATGTTTCAATATATTTTGATTTTTGAAAAATATAATAAAATATGTAAATATTTTCGCTTAAATAACTGTCCATGGTTAGTTTGTGTCCCTTATACTTTTAGCATAATATTTCTCACTCTGCCATGTGCTTATAGCTGTTTACCAATTTTCAGGATACAATGCAATTCAGAAATGGCTTTTAGAGAGTATTAGACACGGGACTGCGGAATAGACACACATAGCACTTTTATAGCATTCATAATTCTATTCTTCATGTGTAACTACCAGCCTTTTTGGTCAATAAATTTTGTTATCAAAGTAAAAAATCCAATGATTCTTTTGGTACTCTCATTTAAATATTATTTCACTCGTGTTTATTTATTTGTTCAATAATTGGCTGTAGGTAAGATGGGAAATAGTTTGAAAATCAGTATTTTTATAAATTTTTTAAATAAATTTGGAAAGATGATAGATTTGAATCCACTTCTAAAAAGTCAAATGGATTTTTTTTTTTTTTTTAATTTTAAGATTTTCGTTTTGTTTGGTACCATGGTTATACTTGTCACGACCCACTCCCCGTACCTAAGAATTAAGTATCGTGATGGCCAGTAACTGAAGTTACCTACGGCTAATTCTTAAACAAATAAATAAACGCGAGTGAAAATAATATTTAAGTGAAGGTGTCAAAATAATCATCGGAGTTTCTATTTTATAACAAAATTTATTGACCAAAAAGGCTGATATTTACTTATGAAGAATAGAATTATAAATACTATAAAAGTATTATGTGTGTCTATTCCATAGCCCCACGTCTAAGACTCTCCAAAAGTTATTTGTGAATTGCATTGTTTCCTAAAAATTGGTAAACAGTTATAAGCACATGGCAGAATGAGAAATATTATACTGAGAGCATAGTTACCATGGATAAGCTTTAGGCTTAAAATAAATAAAATAGAATACTTTTCTATTAGAGTAAATAAGTTACTCATATTATAACAGAAATTCGTTTAAAAAATCATATGACATTATACGAAAATATATAACCATAACCACGATACAGAACAGAACAAAGGTAATTGGAGTGACAATCAGAACAGAGGTCAATGGATTCATGACAATACAGAGGTACGGACTCAAGAGGTGACTCGTACGGATTCTAGAGATGGCTCCCATAATAGTGTAGCACTAGCTCCGCACAGAATAAAGGTCAATAGATCCATGATAAACAGAAGGTCACAAAATGACCAATCAGAAGCCAATGGTTTATTTAAGTCCCCCAAGGCATACGACTCATGTGGTGGTACTTACAAAATATAATTGTTTACAAAATCATTGTTAAATAATTATTAAAATTTAAACAAACATATACATGGGTTTCAATTTAAGCAAATAGAGTTCAGAAAATAATCAACGTAATTGAAATATAAATATAAGGTATAAAACATAACTTGTATAAAATAAGTTATGGTAATTCAAAACATTAGTAAAATATATTATGGTGACTCAAGGTATAATATAACCCACATTAATGTTAATTCTAATTTTTACCTTTTGTTTACTACTACCCACTAAATATTTCAAACTAAACTCTAAGTTTTATTTATAAAAACAAACACTAGATAGCAGAAAGACTCAGAGAGTTTTGGGCGAAAAGGTGGGGATAAACTCAAAGGTTTGCATCTATATATAGGCAAGAGGGCGTGGGCAGCATGCATGACAACTTGGGAGACACGTAGTTTCGTCGTACAAAAAATGTTATGTTTCAGTGTATTTTGATTTAGAAAAGAATATAATAAAAATATCATAATACTCAAAAATAATATTGAATAATAATATGAAGGTAAAATTATTTTTTTAAATCATTTATAATTAAATAATATTAATATAAAATTTAATGGACAACTTAAATTTTTCAAAAAAATAATTTTAACTTTATATTATTATTCAATATTATTTTCTGAGTATTATGATATTTTTATTATATTTTTTTATATATTTTCCTAGACCAAAATATACTAAAATACATCATTTTCTATACAACAACTTACTTGAGCCCCTAGCCATCTTGCTCCGTACGCCATCTTCACTCTATATATGTATATAGCTATCCATCATCAACAACATCCTCATCTTCCCAAACTCTCTAATTTTCTCTATGTTATCTAATGTTTTTTTATTTATACCTTGAGTCATCATAATATATTTTACGTATATTTTAAATTACCATAATTTATTTTATTCAAGTTATGTTTTATAATTTATATTTATATTTCAATTATGTTAATTATTTTTTGAACTCCATTTGTTTAAAATAAAGCCCATGGATATGTTTGAACTTATTTGACATTGATTTTATAAACTATTATTTTCTGTAAGTACCACCACGGGAGTCCTACGCCTTAGAAGACTTAAATAAACTATTGATTTCTAATTGGTCACTTTGTGGCCCTCTGTTTGTCATAGATCTATTGATCTCTGTTCTGTGCGGAGCAAAGTGCTGTGCAGAGTTAAGTGCTACACTATTGTGGGAGCTACCTCAAGAATCCGTACGAGCCACCTCTTGAATCCGTACCTCTGTATTGTCATGAATCCATTGACCTCTCTTCTAACTATCACTTCTGTAACCTCTATTCTGTTCTGTTCTGTTCTGTTCGGTACCATGGTTATGGTTATTTATTTTTATAATTTCTGTATTTCAATTTCTGTCATTTAAATAATTTGTTTATTCAAATTAAGTTATGTAAATGTTTTCTCTTAAATAACTGTCTATGGTTATTTTGTGTCCCTTATACTTTTGGCATAATATTTCTCATTCTGCCATGTGTTTATAACTGTTTACCAATTTTCAGGACACAATACAATTCAGAATTAGTTTTTGGAGAGTCTTAGACGCGGGGTTGCGGAATAGACACACATAGCACTTTTATAGCATTTATAATTCTATTCTTCATATGTAAATATCGGCCTTTTTGGTCAATAAATTTTGTTATAAAAGTAAAAGCTCCAATGATTATTTTGGTACCCTCACTTAAATATTATTTCCACTCGCATTGATTTATTTGTTCAAGAATTGGCTGTAGGTTACTTCAATTACTGGCTATTACGATACTTAACCCTTGGGTACAGGGAGCGGGTCGTGACAGTATATGCTCTTGTTCTGGTTATTATGCTATTTTTATTATGTGATGCACACAAGGATAGACTAATTCACAAAATTTGAAACACTTTGATTTCGTATTTGTTTGAAAAGTGTTTTGAATATGTGTTATTTGAAAAAGTGATCTCATATGTACATTTAATTAAATTATCCCAACTTAAGCGAAAAAGCTTTCATCCACAAGCATTCAAGAGGTATATCAACTAAGCACTTGGCCTCATGGTAATATGCTTGATATGGCAACACTAACATGCATGCAATATGCTAAAACAAAAATACTCACCTAGTACTCAACCGTGACAAGCCAAAATAAAATAGTTTAAAAAAAAAAATGCATGCTCCTAATATGCAAATGTCTAGTGCAACACATACAAAATGCAACTAATAGGTTCGGTTTATTAACATGTCATGTGAATCAATTTGATAGCATGCAGTAGCGGACGTATTCATGGAAGTAATAAATGACAATGTTGTTAGATTGATGAACTGAATCTTATGCATGCAAAAATGGATATTTACCCCAGTCTACTTACCCCGTAGGATTAGTCCTGACTTCCCGAAAAATCAGAGGGTTGGGGATACCTGCGTTATCAAAAAAAAAAAATGGATATTTACACATAGTAATAATATGAAATCAAAAATATGAGTGCTACATGCAACCATCATAAGCGAGTAAATAAAAGGGAGAAAGAAATGTGAGTTGGAAGACATACACAATATTATAATTTTGCCCTTACTCAGGAGGATCCGAATAAATGTCCTACTTCACTAACTATTACAACACCAAAATTTTAACTAATTATTACAAGTTGAATAAATCTAATTAATTAATTACAACACGGAATTAATTAATTAAGTAATTATCTATCACAAGTTCAAAGGAATTAACTAATTTAAGTATAACATATTTCTAATTTAATTAACGAGCTACGGGAAGCGTGGAATCACCTATGAATGAACAAGAATTTCCATCCGAAAATCCCTCTGTTTTCACTCTCCAAAAGTCATAATCTTATAAATCAATTAATATTTTTTTTACTAAATTATATTTTAATTATAAATAATAATAATAAATAATTCTAGATGTACTTAGATATTTATAAATTTCTAGTAGATATATGTATCTATACTCATATATCTGACTGGAAATTGATTCTATTTGTTTACAATAATTGCAATTTGCATAAAAGCTTTGTGAGTTCCTTAAAAGGCAAATGCAATTTGAATACTATAGGAACGGTTGGAAATTATATGTTGGAACCTATGTGGTACATATGGTGTGACTTATTTTTAAAGGCCACATGGTACATATGGTTCATCTATACATGGCTTAATCATGAGAGACACATGGTTTTAGAAACCAAGAGAAACACATGGTCTTGGACATGTGGTACACACGATGTGACCTAACTATGAGGTACACATAATTTGCCATATATGCCTATATATCAGGGCCCATGCTCAACATTGTGTAGACACATCAAAAATAATAAGTTCTCTATCTGTTCATATATCTTAAGGCTATCATTTTGAAAGTCTAAAAATTTAGAGTGTGGATAAATATTAAAAAAGGGGGATTTTCTAGACAAAAACTCATAATTTAAGTATCTGATTCAAACCGTTTCCGTATCAAATACTAAGATTACCTATATGTTTTTCTCTCAGAAACAATAAAATAATAATAATAATAATAATGATTGCCACATGTATAACTATTCCAGTATGATACAATCACACTAAAGTGACCCTTATTAGTAGGGTTGTAAAGTGGTTGAATCCGCGAACGGGATTTAATTTATGAGTATTGATTGAGATCCCCCTCTCCACAAAATTTTCACAAAATTTTCATAAATCTACATTATTCATAATGTGAACCTCACACATATATGAGTAAAAACCACACATATATGGAGGACTATGATCATTTTAGAAGTGTGGGGGTCATCCCCAAAAGGGGTCCCAAACATTTTCCTTAATTTATTCAGAGAAATTGTTTGAATGTTAATATATTCAAATACTTATATATTTAAAAATTAACTTTTATCTTTTATGAATTTTTAGTATATATATATTTGAAAAAAGGGTTGGTTCACATACCCTTTTAATCTCAATACATTTTTGGGATTAAATATCTCCCCAATCACTCTAAGTGGTTAATTATAGAAATTTTAATGTATTTTTAGGCCTATTTTGAGAAATAATTTTTTATTAACTTTTTTTAAAAAAATATAAAAATAAATAAATAAATAATATAACTTAAATAAATTACTCCTTCCGTCCCAAACTATGAGTCCCTTATTCTATTTTTTATTGTTTCAAAATATTAGAGCATCTGCATCAGCCTTCGCAAATTTTGAGCTAAATCATAACCCAAAATCCACTTTTATATTTTAGCTAATCTATTTTTTATGTACACACTCTATTAAACTCTCTATTCTAAAATTCTATTTCATTAAAATATTATTTTTTATTCTTTTATTTTTTCAATTTGAATATATTTTTTTCTAGTGCACTATAGCAGTAGCAAAGAGCAGTAGCTGAAGGAGGCAAACCCACTGAGGGGCAGACGACCTGGTGGTCGACCGATCAGGCCAAAATTCAACAAAACTTCTTTCTTTGCAGGGACATCCGGGTGGACATCCGAGAGGACGTCCGGTGGGTGAGAAAATATAATAAAAAATTAACCTGTCTCAAAAAAATAATAAAATATTGAATAACTAATGAATAGTATCTCAACAAATTTGTTGAGGTACTGTAGCAAATTCAACTAAAAGCTAATTTAGAAATAATTTGTTGAGACTGATGGAGTAAGAATTTTATGATTTGTTAGCTATATTTAACCTTTTTGCTATTTTGATGAAGCTAATGTAGATGCTCTTAGTCTCTTTTCAAAAATCAAGAAATAAAATAAAATGAATTTACTATTTTGTCTTTCTTTTAGATTCATTAATAACATATAAAGTACAATTATAACAATTGATATTCTTAAAAAAATGTACTATCAAAGGGTAATTTTAAAAATTTAATATTTTAAAAATGTAATAATTGTACTATAAAAAAAAGTTAATTTTTTCTAAAGAAACTATTATTTTGAGACGGAGAAAGTAATAAATTCACTTCTTTTTTTTCCCTCTCAAAAAGAGACCTTAGCAATATTATTGTGAGCTCGTTTGGGATGTGAGTTGACTTTTTGACTTTTTGATTATTTTAGTCTGGAGCAAAAAAAACTTCATTAGAGATAGACTTTTTGACTTTTTTAATTTTTATAAAAAAATTTATTATTATTATTATTATATATTAAATGTGACATTTTATCTTATTTAATTAAAATAATTTATTTTATCTTATATGATTATTTTATTCCAAAGGACATGCCAAACCAACGTATAGTAGGTGCATAATGCACAGAAATGGGGAATATATAAATGTCTTTGGAGACTATGATGATTGCAACTATTCAATATTTTGTTGCAACTCCAAGGAAAATGGAGGGTAAAAATGTGTACTCTACACATGAGTTGTCATTATTAGTTTACCTCTGATGTATATCTACAGACTATAGACCCGTCAATATATTTACATACCAAAAATACGTGGTTGTAATGAATATATATATAGATATATGATATGATCCATCATTTTCTGTTTATGAGTTGTCATTCTCATGAAGTCTACGCCACCATTAATCTTTTAATAATAAGATATTTGGGTTAGTTTGTGTGTATGTTAACTAATTTTGAACTTAGATGATTGAATAAATTTTTAGTGACATTTTAAAGTGGCTCGAATTTGAAATTTCAAATCTTATTTCGAAATTTTTATTGCTCAATCAATTCTTTAAAATTAAGCCACCATTAATCTATCTCATCTTCGTTCCCTTTTATTTAATTTTACACTTCTCATCTGTCAATTTGATTAGTTTGTTTATAAAGTAGGAGAACAGAAAATGAAAAAGATTAAAGGGAAGTTACTCGGCCAAGTTTGGCTAAACAAAATAAGTGCACTTATTTCATCTTTTTATCTTTTTTGGGTCACATCAATCAACATCTCCTCTCTACTTTTTCTACACATAATACAATAAAAGTCAAAAAGTGCACTTATTTAGTCTTCCCAAACTTGGCTTGAACTCGTAGTTTTTATTACAGCTCATCACCAAATCACTTATATCTCTAATATTTTTGTAATTTTTTTTTTTTTTTTTTCTATTCCACCTATAAGTAATTCCTCCAAAGATTAAAAGTGGTTTAACTATGTTAGTTTTTTTTATTATTATTTTTTAAATTATTGTGAGTTTTTATCAATTTTATTTGAAGTAACATGAAAGAAAAGGGGCAGATGTGACCTTTCCTTTTCTGTTTCTATTTTAATGAACTATTAAGCAATATGAAAATTTATAGTCAACAGTTTTCGTTTCTCCCCTGCTCAATCATTCAAACAAATAATAGGATTCTCTAGTTCTCAAATCTTTTTATTTTTTTAGTTAAATAAAGTTGTGTTTAGTTCATAGATTTTGAGAGAAATTTAGAAAGAAAAAGAGAAAAAATAGGTGAAACGTGAATGAAATATAACTACATTTGACTAACGTTCACACACATTTTCTATTTTTCTTTCTAAATCTCTCTCCAAATTTATGAATCAAACACAACCAAAATGTTTTCAGAACATTCATAAACAAAATTTAATTTATAAAAAATGTATAACAAATTAAAGTTTTTTTTAACAAGTGTTCTTAAGGTACTAAATTAACAAAATCCTTAGCTTCTATTGGGTGGGGTAATAATTTTAAAACCCAATGTATTTTCCCTTTATTTTAGAAGATTAAATGAAGTTTTCTTCAATTTCCTTGTAAAGAAAAATTAAACAAAGAATTAACACCCAAAGCTTCATAAATTTCAATTCTAGTGTTGCCACTTGCTAATTTGGTAGTAGAATAATTGCATTGCATGCTAGTTGGTGACTTGGGTGAAACAAAAATATATATATAATTATATATACACTTTAGTACTGATTAGTCTCTGGCACTGACAGGTCCATGCTTGTGGAAACTAAAAAATTTCAATGTTAGCATTGTCCCAAACCTTTGCCACTTCCTAATTTGATAAAATTGTTTCAATTCTAGTGTTGCCACTTGCTAGTTTGATAGAATAGAGTCTTTGCATTGCATGATAGTTGGTGACTTGGGTGAAACAATATATGCTGATTAGTCTCTGGCAGGTCCATGCTGTGGTAAACTAAAAAAATTCAATGTTAGCATTGTCCCAAACCTTTGCACTTCTTAATTTGATAAAATTGAATCTTTGCGACTTGACTTGGGTGAACTGGGACAAAATACAGTACTAAAAAAAATAAATCACATTTATTTTAAGTGGAGCTCACATTCTACTAATTTTAAATCTACACAACATAATTTGTTTTTGGCTAAACTTTATGACTTTTTTTTATCCTCGGTAACATTTCTAATAAAGTTTACACTTGATCCTTGGACCATGAAGATGCTATTAACCATAAATTGTACTCCAAATCTTACCACAAAAAGAAGTGTGTCGTGTAGATAATTTAAAGTTAGTGAGATGTGGACTATATCCACGAAAATTAATATTATAGACTATTGATTCCTTTTTTCGAATAATTTTCTAAATAAATTTTTTAAATTTGTACCTTCATCTTCTTCTTCTTCATATTATTAATATGGTTTTACTTCCACAGGTTAAAAAACAAGTCAAATGATAATTTGAATCGGCTATATTATTTTAACTATTATTATAATTTTGGATTTAGTTTCTCTCATAATCACATCTCAACATAAAACAATCTAAAGGGCCAGCGGACCCACTATATATTTCGTTTCGATAATCCGAATCGTTCATTTTGTAATACCTTCAATGTATATTATCTATCAAAAATTTATGTTGATCCAATAATTCTAACATTTTTATTTTATCTTATTTGTCTCTAAAAAATAGATGATCTATTTTTAAAAATATATTTATCGTCTCTTTTTTTGGAGACATATACAATAAAATGAAAAAGATTACTAATTTTTTTTATATATAATATACATTGAAGAACCTACAAAATGAATAGTTCGAATCATCGAACTGAGACTCGTGATGGGCCCCACAAGGCTCTCAAGTTCTCTCATATTAAAATGTGAATATAAGATAAGCTTAACGTTATTATTTTGTATACATTTCTATTATTTGTACTTAGATGTTGTTTGTAATGATTGAAATAAATATGTTTTTTGACTTTTTTTATAATAAAAAAAAAAGAGAAATGATTTGTCCCCCTAATTTTCCTCCCCCCGAATCCCCCTAATTTCAGAAGAGAGAGATAGAGAGAGAGAGAGAGAGAAAGAGAGAAAGAGAAGAGAGGGAAGAGGAGCTCGTCGCAGCTCGTCGGGAAGAGGAGCGTCGCAGCTCGTCAGGAAGAAGAGCTCGTCGCAGCTCATCACCTCCGCCCGATCGTCGCCGTCGCCTCCGCCTCCGCCCACTGCCTCTGCCGATTTGTTGGGCCTCCTCCAGTCCTCCTCCTCCCTCCTCCTTCCTCCTCCCTCCTCTTCTTTCTTCGTCTTTGTCTTCGTCTTCTTCCTTCTGCTTCTGATTTTCTGATTGAAAAAAAAAAAAAAAATTAAAACGATGAAACGACGTCGTTTCGTTGATTAGGGTTCGGGGGGGCTCAATTCGAGCTCTCTAGCACTGCTCAAAAAAAAATTGTGCAAAAAGATAGAGAAATGATGCAATCCAAAAAATATAAAAAAGTGTGCTAATATAAGGGGATGCCAAATAGTGAGGTAATGCCAACCCACAACTCAAAAAGTATCATGATACAGTTTTTTAGATTATTTGTTTAAAAAACTTAAAATAAGTTATAAAATTTGTTTGGCACAACTAATAAATAATTAATTTATGAAAAAAATTGAGCATATTTGGTTAAATAAGCAGTCAAATAACTTTTTTGTTAGGTAAAATATCCATAATATCCTTAAAAACTATAATTATAACAAAAGAGATAGGCGCTTAATGGTCATACATGTTTTAGGAATCTTAAAAAGTTAAAAATTATAATTTAAGAAATCTTATTATTTTGGGCCAAATAAATTTAAAAAGTCAAAATAAGTTATCACTTAAAATTAAAACCAAATGCATCAGTTGAATTTTTAAAAGAAATTAACCTAAATAAGTATACTTTTTGAATTTTTATAAAAAGATGTACAGAAAAGCAGAAAAGTGATATGACCTAAAAAGATAAAAAGATAAAACGTGTGCTTATATAGTACACCCCAAACAAGCCTAGAAAAAGAAAAAAAGAGTTGACTTTTAGTTGGGAACTAATTATTTTAATTTCTCATGAAAAGATATTTAAAAAATTAAAACATAATAATAAATTTTTTAAGAAAGTGTTTAGGTGTGCAATATGCATACCATATGCATTTTCGTAAGTTCTCACAAATATATATAAGTTACTTCATAAAATCCTGTAAGTTCTGATTTCTCAAATTTTTATAGGTTAATTTAGATATGTTTGCCTCGTTTGGCATGAGGCTATCAGACTAAAATAGTTATAAAAACACGAAATAGGCTAAAAAATCAATAAGGCAAAATGTCACATCCGACTCATAATCATTTCATTTTTTCTCTCAAAAAGTCAAAAGCCCAAAAAAATCCAACCCAAATGAGACTTTTTAGCTCTAGGCTAAAAAAGTCAAAAAATCAAAAATAATCCACTTCCCAAACGAAGCCTTTGTGAAAACTTACACGATTTTGTGAGAATTTACACAAGTATATATAATATGTACTTACATAATGGGCTTCGTCTGACTAAAGAGGTTGGGACTATATTAGCCACTAAAATAAATTAAAAAGTTAATAAGACAAAATATCATATCTAAATCATAATTATTTTATTTTTTCTCTCACAAAAATATAAAAAATAAAAATAAATAAAAAAAGTCAATCCAAACGAACTGTGTTTGGTTTGAGGATTTGAGAATGGATTTAGAAAAGAAAAGAGAAAAAGTATGTGAAATGTGAATAAAATATACCTATATTTTATCTAATTTTACATGTCTTTTTCTTTTTCCCTTTCTAAATTCCTTTTTAAATCCTTCAACCAAACATAAGGTTAAGAATTGTCCAATTTGTTATAATAAATTTTTTTTTCTAACTTTATAACAACTTTAGGCCTGTCTGTTTTCCGTTGTAAGAGTCCACTTCGAACTCCTAGTGATGAACAATGGACATAAATCATGTTTGTTTGGTTTATGGGACTCCAGATTGGCAGTCCCTTTGGACTAGAAGATGGTATTAGAAAATAGTCCGTTTAGCTTAGGGTGTTATTGGTCGTCTGACCGAATTTTCGGCCAACCGGTCAACTGCAAATTTGTTTTATTTTTTATTTTACATGTTGGGTATTTTTTTTAACATTAATCTTTAAATTTTTTATTTTTTTATTAAGTAAAAATCATAATTTAATTTGTTTTATTATTTTATATTTATTTAATTTAACAATTCTTATACTAACAATTATTATTAAAATAAATACAATTTTATTAATTCTGTTATTATCAATCCCCTCATTAATAATTTAGTCACTATTAATATTTATACTATCAACCCCTTTTATTGTACTCATGAAAACAATCTGACCCCGAATGAATTGGCAAAACAGGCCAAGATTGTACAAATATAAAAACTGCAAGGACTGAGTTGTCTTTCAATCATGGCGGGCTTGATGGACTCACTATTAAAAGTCAAGTAAGTTGGACAGGCCCACCGGACAAGTTACGAGAAGCTATTGGCTGAACAGGCCCACCGGCCAGTGACGAAAAGCCATTGACTGGGACACTATTGTCCTCAACACTGTTATGATTGGTGAAAAATATATAATTTATGATTTTATATTAAGTGATTAAAAAATAAAAAAGACATAGTGTATTATGATTAATAAGGAGTACCGTTATGTGACATTCCAAAAGCATTAAATAATTTTTTTTGAATGGCAATTGGGTCTTGATTACAAAAAAATTAGTAGTTAATCCTGAAGTATCACATGATTATACTTCAGGTCAATCACAAATCCTTATATTCTCTTAGGTTCCCTAATCACCTAATACAAAATCGTAGGCCCTACCATTTTCACCAATTACAATACATGCAGAGTGCCATGTGGACAGGCTCACTGGACAAAGTGGCGAGGAGCTATTGATTAGTTTTAGGGCATCGTCAGGTGATGCCCCAATAGTGTTATGATTGGTGAAAGATGTTATATTTACAATTTTATATTGAGTGATTGAGAAATAAAATAGACATAATACATTGTGATTGATGAGAAATACCACTACGCGACGTCTCAAGAACACCAAATAATTTTTCTCAAATGTCTCCACTTGTTACCAATTGGGCCTTGATTACAAAAGAAAATTATTGGTTAATCCTATTGGACACCACATGACTATATTCCAGACAACTTACAAATTCCTATATGTCTTCGTATTTCTCACTTACCTAAGATAAAATCGTAAAACTTTTTCATTTACCAATCACATTACATATAGACACTGGCCTTGGCGTGAATCAACCAATAACTTCTCCTTGATTAGGCGTAGGACCCACATGCCGCTTTCCAACTCGCACTTGCGTACTTGAAAGTAAGACGGTATGTTGTTGCATTCGCACAGGATAGTTGGACATTGAGACGTTCTGAACTTTATAGGTGTCGTAAGACCTACGTATTGTGTTGCATGTATTTGAATATTTTAAAAAATAATTAAAATATATAGAAGTTTATAAAAATTACAAAAAACTGTGTTTTGAAATTATAATTTTTAAGAAATATTTGACTCGTCATGTTTGATTCACAAGATTAATAGTGAAGTATTAATAATCTTATTAAATTAGTGTGGTATTCACTATCCAATTGGATTAATATCCATTGGATTAATAATCCCATCCTTATCCCATTACTAATAATCCTACAAATTTGTTGGATTAATTATCCATTGGATTAATAATCCTAAACCAAATGTTAAAACAAACATAGGATAATTGGGCCCACGGATTAATAATCTCAATCCCATACTCTAATCCACCCAATCAAACATGCCCTTAGTGAACAATTTTAACAAGATTATACTGTTTAAATTTTCTTTTAATTTTCTTTTTGGATGTGTTTTTGATTTCATATTGATTAATATCATGTAATTATCAAGTCAAAACTTCAACAGAGAGTAAGAAATGGAATATTTAGATACAATTTGGTAATATTGATAGTTATTATTTTAAGTTTATAAAAATATATTAAACATGTTTATATTTATTTTTGATAAAAACAATGTTTGGTGTATATATATTTTAAAATTTTATTTTGAAATAAATAAAAAAGATGATTAGTGGGGGTAGTGGTCATAGGTGGTTATTGATGGTAGCAGATAATTAGGGATTGTTGCTAGTGTAAAGCCAGAAATTTAATGTAGAGGGACACATATTAATCATAATAGTGAATTTTTTTCTCCCATAACAAGTAACAACAAAATATTATTAAACTTATACATTATTATTTTTATTTTTATTACAATTATCCTAAAATTTACATTAACGTGACTTATAAATCCACAATCAATAATTAAATTCTATTAACCAAATAATCAATAAGTTCAATCCTATCAACTCAAAAAAAGTGCCCTACAATGAGGAGAAATAAGCAACTAAACAAATCCCATAATAAGAAATGAATTATCAATTGATTCAATTCTTGTCTATCAATTAAAAGTGTACAAGAATAATCAAAATAATAAAATATAAAATTTTAAAAATACAAGAAATTTTACATAATTTAAGGAGGGTCACTTTAAATTTTATAAAGGATAAATAATACATAATCTTTATTTATATGGGTAATAGTATAAATATTAAAAGTTTAAGGGGGACACGTGACCCCTCTATGCCTTAGGTGGCTCCACCCTTGATTGTTGCCAATTGCTGGATGGTTGGTTGTGGTAAGAGCTGGTGCTAAAGGTGGTTGTTGCCAATGGGAGGTAGTGGCGAACGGTGGCTGTTGATAGAAGTTAGTAGCAACAGTAGCCCAAGATAGGGATGACTAGTGATGGTGATGAGACGTAAGTGGTGACTAAAGGTAGTGGGAGAATGGTGAATGAATAATGAACAATTTTTATATTAAACAAGTGAAATAAACTATTTTATGGTTACAAAAATCTAATAAATTTTGTAAGCAATTTATAAGCTTTTGAAAACAAAAATAGATACTAAATGAGTTTTTTATTATAATTTTCAAAATTTTTGTAATTATAAACAGAAAATGATAAATATAACTATTACCATACAAACTCTTAACAATTAGTTTACTTTTTAAGGTTCTCACTTTAAAATTGAGGGAGTAAATGACTCATTTTTTTCAGCAAAGGTTGTATGTTTAAATGGTGCCACCATGCTCCATACTAGTATTTCCCCCACCTTAGCATGATATGCATGAACAAAACGAGTTACTGAAGTAATAAATTGGTGTCACCATACAAAGCGGTGCCGTTTCAAGTGTGACCTATCATTTTCTCTTTCTCATTTTCCGTCAAAATATTATATTGATTTTCTGCAATCTTCTTGGTCTCGTCTAGAAATATATAACAAGATAAGGGTGAAAATGTAAAAGCTTAAGTCAACCACTACACATTAATGTAAGCATTAAATATATATCATATTGTATTGAATGTGTGTACATGATGTTACATGGTTAACGATTCAGTTTCTTAATTGGATTTGGATATGTTTGTTGGTTGAAAACCCGAATCATACTTTTAAGGTTATAGTTTATCTCCAATTGTCTGTAATTAGAGAAAACCTCGATATGTGTAGTTGAATTCGTGGGTTCTTTCATGAGTATTATTTTCATAATTTAAATTATTATTTTTTATATATTTGTGTAAATTATTTATAGGCCATCTAATAATTGTAATCACTTTTTATCAAATTTTTCATAAAGGTAATGACTATTTTCAAAAATATATATATTTTTTAAAAAAAAAAAAAACAAAATTGATGAATTCATATATTATAATTATTGAATTAATTTGACTATTTTTTTTATAAATAATATACATAAAAAGAGGCCAAAATCTAAAAAAATTGCTTTTAACCTCTTGTCAAAAGAGGCCAAAATTAGACTTTTCTCCAACTTGAGAGGCCGGTTCGATTCTTTTAATGTCATATTTAATTTGATACATACATACATGTATCTATGTATATTCATTAGCTAAAAATTAGAGTAACGTTAGGATGACTCAAAAAAGAAAAAAAATTGTGTTCCATCATTTGGGAGGTGGATTCCTTTTATTTGGGTTTATAAAATCCACTACGAGTTTTTTTTTTTTTAAGAATTCGAACCATTCATTTTATTGGACACTTTATATATTTCATAAAAAAAGGATCAATTTAATAATTATTACATTTTCAATTTACTGTGTTCGTAAAAAAAAAGAAGATAGTTGGGCTATTTTGGAAACAAGATTAAAAACCAGTTTATTGGCTTTTTGATTTTTTTGAGTCACATCACCTCTCTATTTTTGTACATAATTTTTTTTTAAAAAGTCATAAAAATCAAATTTTAATATACTTCCCAAAATATATATTAGTTTTATAAACTAATATAGTTTTATGGTTTTTCAATCAAGTTATGGCAGTTAATTTGGACCCTTCGAATTTAAACTTATCTTATCCATGATACCCAAAAACCAACTTGTGGCCAGCTAGGCTATGAGGGACGTAACAAGTTAAACATTAACGTTTAGTGTACGTGTGAATCTGTTGGCTCAAATCAAAGCATAGAAAGGTCAAAGGTGATGAGGCATGCATATATAGCAACATCTTTGAATCGAAAGCCCATACACTTTTTTCTAATGTTTTTATTTTTCCATAATCAAGTTTTCTAATGCATTAGGATGTGACATGGACAATACACAAATTTAGTTAATCAAAGCCTTTTAAAAGTCTTATGGTCAATATTTACGTCAACATCAGTGTGCTATCGTCATTATGTGAATGATCCTTTGATATGTGCGTTTGATTCTTTGATGTAAACCGTGGCCATTAATGTTTTTTTTTTATTTCTTTTTTTTTTTATTAGAAAGAATATATTTATTTGTTTGTTTCAACATAAAATATTTTATTTAAGAAACTTTTTTTATAAAAAAGAAATATTTTTTGTAAAAACTATTCTTTATGACTAATTGCGAACTTAAAATTGATATGTTAGTCTTAGTAGTTCGGATAGTGGTAACGGTGGCGGTGGCAGTGACGGTGACGGTGACGGTGATAGTGATGGTGACGAGATGGGAATAGTATGTGGTTCTATTTGCACACCATCAACTCTCTTAATATACATTATCTTTCCAGTTTTTTTTTTTTTAATTAATTTGGGTCCCCTGAACAAATTATTGCTTGTGGATTGGATATTGCTATTTGGGTTTGTAGGGCCAACCATGGATTTCACATTGATGATTTGAATCGTTCATTGTTTAGACTACAACGATCATTCATAAAAAAATCAAGTCGATTCGATAATCATATTCATGTTAATTTATAACATTTATTTGCAAAAAATAAACAATAAATATTATCTGAAAACTAGATTATCAATTTTTTGGGAGACAAATGCAATAAACTAACGTGATTATCGTATCATATTGTGGGAAAGTATTTTGAGAATGACGCCACGTGGCCAAGGTGCCTTCAAAATGTCGGTCGAGGTGTCATGTGGGCAAGTCATGTTTGCCGAGGTGATTGTGACGTTGCCGAGATTCGGTGCGGTCATACCGAAATCCGAGATATTCAGATAGAGGACAAGAGACCTAGATGACATCAAGCTACCTATTTGGATAGATGGGACTCTTGAGGAAGTTCATTTTAATCTGAATAGTGTAAATTGTAATAGATGTTATCCTTATAAAGGATGGAGTCCTATGAAGTAAGACTTCTAGGGGAAAGTTGGACATTGATCATTATAAAAGTAAGGCACCCCCGTGGGTCTAAGGTATGATTTTATTTGAAATGCTTTAATTTATGCATTGAGTACTTGTGCGATATCTTTGAAAGATTATTTGACTGACATGATCATCGGAGTGCCCCCGGGTGGACGAACCACCACGGTGTTCTCATTTTCTTATTGGCAGGTGGTTGGCTTAATCTATTTTGCCGCGTGCTCTCTAGCTAAATTCCCTATTTGGTTGTGTGGTCAAAAATCAACACCCATAATCTGGCATCATCTGTAGGAACTTAGTTAGAATAGATGGCCATCATCATCGTACAAGATCAACGTGTCGGCGACGACGAATTCAGCGAAGATAGAGAATGCATCAACATCGGCGGAATAAAGATCCTTCTAGAAGGGATGAATGCAAAATTATGGGGGCTTGAGCTCTCTCGAGGAGATGAAGACAATCTTCAAGTAGAAAAGACACTAGCCTAGGTGAAGCAAATCCAAGATAAAAGAGCATGGCCTAGGTAAAGCAGATCCAAGATGGAAGAGCATGGTCTAGGTGAAGCAAATTCCAAAAGACAAGATCTCGCCCTAAATGAGTAGATCCGAGAAGACAAGAGCTCAACCTAAGTGAGTTGATCCCAAATCCCAGAAGATAAGATCTCGGTCTAAATGAGTAGGTTCGAGAAGACAAAAGCTCAGCCTAAGTGAGCAGATTTCAGATCCCAAAAGACAAGATCTTGGCCTAGATAAGTAAGCCTGAGAAGACAAGAGTTCAGCCTAAGTGAGCAGATCCCAGATCCCAGAAGACAAGATCTCGACCTAGATGAGTAGGTCTGAGAAGAGAAGAGCTCAACCTAAGTGAGCAGATCCCAGATCCAAAATACAAGATCTTAGCTTAGATGAGTAGGTCTTAGAAAACAAGAGCTCAGCCTAAGTGAGCAGATCCCAGATCCCAGATCCTAGAAGACAAGATCTCAGCGTAGATGAATAGGTCTAAGAAGCCAAAAGCTCAACCTAAGTGAGTAGATCCCAGATCCCAGACGACAAGATCTCAGCGTAGATGAGTAAGTCCGAGAAGACAAGAGCTCAACCTAAGTGAGCAGATCCTAGATCCTAGACGACAAGATCTCAGCCTAGATGAGTAAGCCCGTGAAGACAAGAGCTCAGCCTAAGTGAGCAGATTCTAGATCCCAGAAGACAAGATCTTGGCCTTGTCACGACCCAAACCCGCCCCTGTAGGTTTGGCACCGTAACCGGCCAGTAATCCGGGGATTACCAAAGGCCTTTGAACAAATTAACAAATGATAAGGGGCTGCGGAACCAAATATATAAAATAAACAAGGTCCAATGAGCTGTGATACCGAACATGAAACAGGACTTCTCAAAACTTATTTATATACAAAAACATGCTAGTCAGATACATCAATATTTACAGAGAATAGTCCCCAAGACCCGACTTTACATAACATGCATACAGACTAGCATGGTCACAAAAACAGCCATGTCAATGGACTTCAAACGGAACCTCCTCGGGAGGCGCAACATTTGGCTGACAAAACGGAACTGAAGGCCGTCAACTCTGGCCTGGGTCATGTGCCGCCTCACCTACATATATATAGTAAACTGTGAGCGAAAGCCCAGTGAATAATAAACAGAGTAAAGAGGTTTCAAGGAATGAGTTCGTACAGATTTCAGAAATCAATTCATATTGTATCAAAAATCATACTTGTTTAGATCATATACAGACGGAAATCATAAGTCATGGTTACATTTACGTGATACATCCATTAGCATAACTGAACAGGACGCATAAGCGTAATAAAACAGGACGCATAAGCGTAGTTCCAAGAAGGAACCTCTGGATCTGGGTCACAGAACAGGATAGCTAAGCCCCCATGGCGGGCCTCCGGTACGGGTAACAGTGCACAACCAGGACGCATAAGCGTAACAGAATAGGACACATAAGTGTAAGGTTATGAATAACCTAGTTCCATACAGGAACCTCCGATACCGGGTAACGGCTGTAGATATCACATGATACTAAGGATGTCACGAATACATGTCAGAAATTGAACAATCATTCATTGTACAAAACATATCATTATCGAAAACAAATCTCATTTTGCCCCATAGAAAATAAGTACAGTTGAACATATCTTTACTATGTTATTACTCACAGTGGGCGTTGAAACAGACGGATGGAGCCAAAAGGTCAAACAGAGTGCGGCACGTGACCTACATAACACATAACAGACATATACATGAAACACACGTTCTAACTATACAAAACTTATGCCATTGGTTCTAAGTGTGTTTCTACCCTTGAATTCCCCTTATAGAGTCTTAAACATGGCCTAGGAATGCCTAGGATGGAATGAGGATGCAAAAATTCACTTCTAGACACTTTACAAAATTTTCATAAAACAGGGGTCTCGCTCGAGCGTGGCTTTCTACGCTCGAGCGGACATGCAGACAAAGGAGCTCCGCTCGAGCGTGACTTCGGCCGCAAGAGCGGACTATAAGCTACAGTGAAAATACTGGATGCTCAAAATTCACGCTCGACGGGCGCTCGACCCTCGCTCGAGCGTGAGACACATGACTCCGCTCGAGCGTGAATTCCTCCACTCGAGCGGACTGTAAATCAATGCAAGATGCTGGGAGCTCGATTCCCCGCTTGAGCGCCACTTTCCCCGCTTGAGCGGGAGACAAAAATCTGGAATTTCCATATTGAACTCCAATGCTCAAATTCAACTTTTAACCATTCAAAACTCAACCTCTTGAGCTCAATTTCTGGAAAAAGCATGTAGACCCATAGTACAACAAGTTTCAAAAGTCAATTTGTAAAATCAAGAGCCAAGAGTGAGTCAATTGAACACCAAAATCAAAGAGGCTCCAAGAATTTTAGGAAAACATGACATGCATATGGTCAACTAAATTTCAATGCTCCAAAACAAGATTTGATGTAACATTGAGCTCAAAACCAAGGTAAATTCATGGACTAAAACAAAAGTATGAACATGCATGTGAAGTTTTGATGAAAACAAACTCAAATTGCAAGATTGTAAACATGCATGCATGTATTCTATCTCAAATCAACTTATGAAGCTATTTCATGACTCAATCCACTAATTTGACATGAATCAAGTAAGAACAAGCTCAATTCATAAACGATGGGGTAATTACACTACCTTAGGTCCTCAATGCAAGGTACACAAGCTCAATTTAAAATCTACACTTCAATTCTTCAAGTTCTCTAAGCCAAACTCTCAAGAACACTCACTTCTCTCACTCTTCCTCTCTTGGTCGGCAATAAGGCTCCTAATTGTGTTGGCTAAGTGGGCCACTAAGTGGCACTAATGTAAATAAGTCCAACCCTTGACAATTAGCTTAATGTAATCCAGTTTAATCATTCCAAATCAAATTTTAATTGAACCTACCATAAATTCACATAAAATCTAACGAGTCCAAAACACTAATAAATTTCGGAATCGGGTGTCGATAAGGCTTTCAATTCGTAGATTAAAGATTAAAACAGGAACAGATATTTCGACCTGAACAGATAGAAACACATAAATCATGCAACACATATGCAAATTAATTCTAGATTTCTTCTTAATTACTATTAGGCTTAATTAAGTACCAATTAACGTTAATCAGGGTCAGGGTTATTACAGTCTTCCCCCCTTAAAAGAGTTTGGTCCCCAAACTCAAATTACCTTCATTCGGAATCAACACGGGGTTCAACGGAAACAATTCCGGATATCGCTTCTTCATGTCTTCCTCGGTCTCCCAAGTTGCATAGGTTTCCCCGTGGTTTTGCCAATCAACTTTCACCAAGGGTATTGCTTTGTTTCTCAACCTTTTGATTTTGCGGTTCACAATCTGGATAGGCCTTTCTTCGTAAGTGTAATCATCTTTCAGAAGTACATGTGTCGGTTCAAGAACATGGAGTGGATCTCTCAAATACTCCCGAAGCATTGATACATGAAAGACGTTGTGCATATGTTCCATGATAGGAGGTAAGGCTATCCGATACGACACCGGATTGATCTTTTCGAGGACTTCATAAGGTCCAACATACCTTGGCGCCAATTTTCCCTTAACACCAAACCGAGTTTGACCCTTCATCGGGGTCACTTTGATGAACACATGGTCCCCCACTTCGTACTCCCTCTCTCTTCTTCGAACATCGGCATAGCTCTTCTGCCTACTTTGTGCAGTTTTCAGACGCTGCTGTATCAGTTTCACTTTCTCAGTTGTTTCTTGCACAAGTTCTGGACCCAACAAAGGTCTATCACCTACTTCAGCCCAACATATCGGAGAACGGCACTTCCTTCCATACAAGGCCTCGTAAGGCGCCATTTCAATGCTTGAATGGTAGCTGTTGTTGTACACAAATTCAGCCAACGGCAAGTAGATCTCCCAATTTCCCTGGAAGTCTAACACACACATTCTAAGCATATCCTCCAGAGTTTGGTTTGTTCGTTCAGTTTGACCATCGGTCTATGGATGATAGGCACTGCTCAGTCTCAATTCCGTTCCCAAAGCCTGTTGCAAACTCTGCCAGAATCTTGATACAAACTTTGAGTCCCTGTCAGACACAATGGACACTGGCACTCCATGCAACCTCACAATTTCAGTCATATAGATGTTGGCCAATTTATCAGCGTTATAGATAGTTTTAACAGGCAGAAAATGTGCAGACTTAGTTAAACGGTCAACTATAACCCAAATAGAGTCCATACCTCGAGAAGAACGAGGCAATCCCACAATGAAGTCTATGGTGATGTGCTCCCATTTCCATTCCGGTATTGGGAGTGGTTGTAGCAAACCGACAGGTCGTTGATGTTCAGCCTTAACCTGTTGGCAATGTAGGCACCTAGCCACAAAGTCTGCAATACTCCTTTTCATTCCAGGCCACCAAAAATTCTGTTTCAAATTATGGTACATCTTCGTGTTCCCCGGATGCATAGCAAATTTACTACTGTGAGCTTCGGTCATAACACGTTTCCTCAAATCATAGCAATCAGGCACACAAAGACGGTTCTGGAATTTCAGCACATCATTTTCAATCACAAATCCTGGCCTCAGTTTCGAATCAAATTCCTCCATAATCTTTTTCAAGTGTTCATCTTCACGTTGTTTTTGTTTGATCTCATCAAAAATAGCAGGTTGAGCAGGAATAGCAGAACACAGTCCATCTTGTTCTAGGTCGGTCAACAACTCCTTCTGGCTGGATAGTAAACACGACACAGTTGCACAGGATTTTCGGCTCAAGGCATCTGCCACAATATTAGCCTTCCCTAGATGATACAAGATTTGCAAGTCATAATCTTTAATTAGTTCCAACCAACGTCTCTGTCTCATATTCAACTCTTTTGGGTGAAGAATATTTCAAACTTTTATGGTCTGTATAAACCCCACAAGTTATCCCATACAAATAGTAACGCCATATCTTCAAAGCAAACACCCGGCTGCTGTAGACACCCCATTTTTGACCGACCTTAAGACTCAGACGTCACCGATTGAGCGCTCGGTGGTGTTGCATATCGTGCTAGTTCAGAAGCCCCAGAGTCGCGGCCGTGCGCCCTGCCTCCGGACTTCCGAACCCCTCTCTACGCCTTGTCTCGGTTTGCGAACCAGACTCAGTTTTCTCTGTTTTCTTTCCTGTGGGAAGGGAGTGGTCCTGTAGACTATCTCTCGGTGGCCGTGCGCTACTTTTCGTGGTCGTAGGCCATTTTGTCCGTTTCGGAGCCCAGTTCCCGGTTTTCGGAGCCGTCAGGCCGTGTGCCTCGGTTCGGGACCGCCCAACTGTCTCCGATTCCTCCGGTTCTTGGCATGTACCTCTGTTTTATCATAACGAGGCACACTGGGGTCTCAGATACCCACTTCGTGGCTGAATGCCACTTTCGGTGTCTACAGCCGGTTTTCGGGCCCCGAACCTCGCGGTTTGGGCCCCGAGCATTCATTTTGCATTAGTTTTTGTTCAAATTTGGCAGGTACCTCTGTTTTAGCACCAGGAAGATCACTGGAGGGTGGGAGGCCAGCAATTATCCCAGATAACCTTTTCTGCTCTTCCGGCGCCCGTTTTGCTCACTTCCGGGCTAATGTTGAACACCCTAGGCCCATTTTCTTCCAACCAAAGCTATATATTTGTGATGAGGGCACATGGGAGGACCCTAAAAAGGGATGGCCGGCCAGTAATTGTTTGTTTCATTTTTGAGCCTCTCCTTCAAGTGAATTGTTGTGACTCCTGTTTCACAGTTGCCAAATTACAACCATGGGGCCTTGTTCTACACACCTAGGAGGACACCAAGGTGTGGTGGCCGGCCATTAACTTTTTGTTCCATTTTTGGCCATGGCCGGCCGGCCATGAGGAGTGGCTGGCCGACCAGTGGGGTGGCCGGCCGGCCATCTTCAAGAAAAGGGGGTGGCCGGCCTGCTTCCTGCTTTTCAACCCTTTACAGCTGTCCAGCTGTATTTCCAAAATATCCTAGCCTCCGGGGATATTTTGGGAGGGAAGGCTTGTATGCATTTCCCTCCCTTTTACACCCCCTTTTGGTCCTTTTAAGGGGATGGCCTCCTTCTTCTCTAAGGTTAGAGCAATTGACCTCAAGACTTCCTCTTCCAAAGCCTTCATTTCCATAGTCAAAAAACTCAAAAAACTCTCCAAGTGTCTAGCTCCTCTCTTCATCAACCCTAAGCACCACCATCCCCACTTCCATTCCAGCAACAAAGAGAGCTCTTTCAAAGGCTAAGAAGCAACAAAGTCAAGCCAAGAAGCAAAGAAAGACTTGTCTTCAAGGGTAAGTCACCAATTCCCCTTTTCTTGCACTTTTTTGCATCAATTTTCTACCCTACATGCTCTCTGTTTTGGGCTCTGACCCCTTCTGGTTTTGTGCTTATTTTGAGCCCCTCTACAACATTGTAGAAGGGCTCAACCCTGTTTGAGCCCTCTATGGCACACTTTCTTCAATATCACTCTTTATGCCATTAAATTGCATGCTTTGTTTGGATTATGTGTGATATGTTTTCGAGCATAACATAAACTGTGAATGGGATTATTTTGAGCCCCTATTCAACATTGAAGAAGGGCTCAACCCTGTTTGGCCTCTCTATCATGCACCTGCTTTGTATTCCCTTCAAATTACCGTAAAATTGCATGGTTTCTTTGGCCTGTTTGTGATCTGATTTTGAGCATTCCATTAACTGAGGTTGAGTTTATTTTAGGTCCCTCTACAACATTGTAGAAGGGATCATATTGGTTTGAGGCCTCCATGTTGTACCTCTCTTTATACCTCTCTTTGGCCCCATCTTGAATGCCTTTTTGAGCTTACTTAGCTCCTGTTTTGAGCCACCATCAGTACTGAAAATATCCTTATTTTTGCCTTCTTGTCAAGTTTTGTTAAGGGTCCAAAGTTGTTTGATCATTGCTTATGGTACCTCATGTTGTAGCCCCTTATTGGCTCATTTTTGCATGCTATGTTAAGCATATCTACATACTGAATTGGAGGATGTCATCTACTGTAAATGTGCATATTTTTGGCCCCTATTTAATTTTTTAGAACTGTGTTTTTCAGTTTGAGCATTGTATATATTACTTGCTTTGTAATTCCCCTCTTTTCCCCATTTTTATGCATGCTAAGTTTGCCATACTTGTGGTTGTTGTTTAGCCTTGCTTTGTACTGAAAAAATTCCATATTTGGGGCTGCCTTGCTACTGGTTTGCATGTCATGATCATGTTGTGCATGTTTAGTATGGCTATAGGCCATTTCGGGTACTTAAAATCACATTTCGGGATGATTTCATGCATTGGTTGTCATTTCGTATCATTTCGGGGCCGTTTTCCCTTTCATTTAGGTGCTGAAATCTGGTTTGCATGCTTGCATATCATTTCCCGTGCTATTTCATGCCTTCGGGCCATGTCTCGGTTTGCGTGCCCGTGTGCACGCACTTCGAGGCACCTCTGTTTTCTCCGACGGCATCTGATGTGAGTGTGGCTGAGGTCCATTCATGTTAGTATAAGCCCAATTTGCATTTCCATCTCATTTTATCATTGTCTCGGTATGCGCGCCTGTGGGCACGCATTTCGAGGCACTTCGGTTTTTATCCGATTTGCCTTTCATATCATCGCCTCGGTTTGCGTGCCCGTGTGCACGCATTTCGAGACATCTCATTTTCATCAGCATTGTGCATACTAGGCTGTATCTTAGTTGCATTTCATGCATATCATGCATATTGCATTGTGTTCGGAACAGGAGTTAGCCCGGACACGGGAAACGAGGCACGTTTCGCACTCCGAGTGACGGAACGGGTCTCAATTCCAGTCACCGACACTCCGGATTACCCATGATGGAGTTAGGTTTTCATTGTAGCATTCATGTGCATTCATTCTATAGTGAGTTGTGCAATCCGATTCCTCGGCCATCATGCATCGGTATGCGTGATTGGTGGCACGAGGATCGAGGCATGCATATATTTGTGAAATACATTGCTATGCCCTTTTCCTGCTCTCTGTTGCAGCAAGATAAGGAATCAGCAACTTTTCAGAGTCGGGCACGCATTTCAAGAAACACTGCGAACAGAGGCTAAATTGGGCATCCCAGTGGATTTCCGCGCGAGGCAGCCCAGCATACATTATTCCATTATCCGGAACGAGTCAAGGCAGCCCCTGGCTTGCAAGCCAATTTTAAAGCTTTCTTAGTTTAATTTGTTAATTTATTAGAAATCTGTAATATTCTGTTTATTTCGGACTGTATATTTATTCGGACCCTCTGCGCGAGGGCAAAACTGTAATAAGTGTGGGTGAGTGTGATGTATGTCTTCCAACCCCCATTTCTTTCTCCCTTTTATTTACCCGCTTACGATGGTTAGATATAGGGCATATTTCAATTAGCATACAGTATGACAGCATGTTTGCATCATTCATCTGTTTTGCACGCACCGGGCTCGGCGCATCATACAAACTGCATTTGTATTTCAATTCCGAATTGAATACGTGTTAGTTGTAGCATTTCATATGCCATATTTAGGACAGCCGAGCCTGCTATAGTTTGCATCTTTGCATGTGTTGCATTAGGCAATTCAGCATAAATTAGGATCATGCATGATTTCTAATAAGTTTCTGTTTTTGGCTTGGAGTACTCGGTAAGTTTTATGCTTTAGCATCCTTGCATGCGTGTGAGTGTTGCCATGACAGCATGCTTACCATGAGGCTATATGCTTATGTGATATAACTGCCTTGAATGCCTGTGGGTGGAGGTTGAGTTGCTTGGACTGGACGAATCATTGACTGTTTGTTTTAAGCCCACTAGATAGTGGCAAAATCATGTTTTCTAAGCCCACCTGAGGGTGGCAAATCCGCGTCTTAGCCTACCTGCGGGTAGCACCATCAAACCATTTTCAAACAAACAAACATGAAGTGTTTTGTTCCAATTCAGGCGGCTCAGTCTATACTTATTTGCTGCGAGCATCACATAGTAACCTAGGCTAATAACCGGAATAAGAGCATACAATGTTTTCAAAAACAGATATCATGGTTAGTAGAGGCCGGTCTTTGACCGGGCGAGCGGGGGTGCTCACGATGTGACCTTCCCCAATCGTACCCAAGTTCCCGAGCCAACTTTGGTGATGACGGACACGTGGCCTTCGGCAACGAGTCAGGGTTTCCTAAATTTCCCATTTTAAAATATTTAGGTGGCGACTCTGTTATCTGGCAAAGCAGTCCATGTTTGGCACTTCTTTCAAAAAATCTGTTTTCAAAACGATTTGCCGGATTTGGACTCTTTGGTTCAAGATTGAGAACCGTGACATTTGAGTCCTTGAACTGTAGTGACCCCAACATGAACAGAACGGGACCTAACCCTCCTGGGGCGTTCGGGGACGTCTACAGTTTCTGGCGACTCCGCTGGGGAGGTAGAGAACTTGACTCGAACTCATGATATCTGTTTTTGACTACACTTGTGTGTTTCTTTGCATTGCATTTGCATTGGTGCGCCTAGGACACCGTGTTTGCCATCTGCTATTCCTGAGCGGTTTTGCCCGAGGCTTGTCTTGTCAAGGCATGTCCATAAGGCTTGCCGGTTACGGGCTCTGCCAGTATGGGAACACAAACCCCGGTTTTACCGGGGCACCCTTTTTGACCATTCGACCTAGTGCATATTCGGATCCATAGCGACCATTCCAAATTAGGACAGGTTGCTTACCCGTTTATAGGTTGTTTGAAACCGCTGCGTGCGTAGTGTAACCCTAGCTCCTGACAAAATAGGACAGGGAAACCCTACCCCAACATAGGGGTATTTTGGCTCTCACTTATCTGTTATGTGCTTGTTAGAGTGTGTCTCTACAGGGAATGCATGTATCAGTTTGCGAGTTTGGGCATCAGGCCTGCGGGCACCAATTCAGAATTTTGGGCATCAGGCCCGCGGGCATCAGTATTTGGTGGAATCAGTTTTACCTGAGGGTATCGGCTTACAAGCGGAATTTTGGGGCAGAATTCAGTAGAGAGCACACTCATTCGGTTTTTTTCATATCTGTTCTGGTGAAATTGGGCTGAGATGCTGTCCATTTTCTCTTTTGCTAGGTAGTCCTGGAACCATAGCTTCAGAAGGCTCCACTATCCCCCGGGTACATTGGACTTGTGCTGATAGACTTTGTTAGGTCAGAAATTCAATTCAAGGGCAACCAGTGTTCTTTCGCTGAGGCAAGGCAAAGAAAGGCCAGTCAGGGCTTACCGGTTCATCTGATCCGTCAGTCACCAGTCACATCACCCTTGTTCAGAATCAGCAGACCGTGATGGCACAAGGTTCGGAAGAATTTGTGGCCGTAGTAGCAGCGTTGAATCAGGGAACTGCCATGCAGGCTGAGACTAGTATTGAAACGCAGAGCCCATCTGGGGCGTCTGCCTTACATCCAGCTTTGGGACCCCAGCCGAACTTTGACCCAATTCTGCCAGTTGAAGACTTGCAGTGTCCGGATTCTCAAGAAAGGTTGGCTCAAGCCCAAGTTTTCAGACCCCTGGTGCAGCCTAATGAGAGGCGTTATCCCCTTGATGCTAATGACCTTGATCTGACCGCAGTAAAAATTGCGAACCTTGAGAAGCAATTCAGAAAGGCACAGGGCCTTAGCTCCATTCCCGACATTGAGGATGGGCACACCGAGTCTGCTGTACGGCTCCCAGACAGCTTCAAAATGCCACATATTGACCGTTTTGACGGGTCTGGGGATCCAATGGTACATATCCGACTTTTCTTGGATGTCCTAAAGCCGATGGGTCTGACTAAGCCACAGAAACTCTCTCTGTATGGAAGAACTCTGTCCGGTGTAGCAGCTACTTGGTACGCTAAGTTGGAGGACAAAGTGAAGCAAAACTGGGAAGAATTGGCTAAGGCCTTTGTCGATCAGTATTCTTACAATACCCAAGTTGAAATGACCATCCAAGAACTTGAAGCAACCCGCCAAAACCCAAAAGAGCCTTTTGTGGAATTTGTTACAAGGTGGAGAGCAAAGGCAGCACAGATGACAGATCGCCGCCCTTCTGAGAGGGATCAAGTGCAGATGATGGTGCGGAACCTCGAGCATGATATGTTGCAAAAGTTGATAGTCGCTCCACTATTTACTTTCAAAAGTTTGCATGAACTGGGGGTCCAGGTCGAGAATGCGTTCAACAGCGGGATCATTCCCAGAACAAGTGAACCGACAAGGAAGGTGATTCCAAGGAGTACCAATGCCGGAAGTAGCACTATTCCCGAACCCACTGAAATCAATACAGTCGCCACAGCTAACCCTTTTGCCAGACCAAGCCTACGACCAGCCAGCCCAGCCCAAGCTCAGGGCAGAACTTTCACCCCTCTCTATATGAGCCTGACTAGCGCACTAAAACTCCTGATGGAAAGAGGACGTCTCAAACCCCTCGATCCTCAACCTCTTCCCAACCCACTCCCAGCTAGACATAACCCTGCCAAGTACTGTATGTACCATCAGCAGCGCGGTCATGGCACCGACCGTTGCTACCGCCTTCGTCATGAGGTCCAAAATCTCATCGATAACCGAACGATAGCTCCACCTTCAGACCCCAATGACCAAACATTTCCCACCTACCTCAATCTCATCCATACACTGCCATCCACCTATGACCCCAGCATATACATCACCCCGGCCCATCTACCCAAGCCTGAGGTGTTTATCCCAGAAAGCATGGACTTATGCATGATGGGTGCACCTGAACCCCAATCATCTCAAACCCATGAACCCACTACTTTCGAGCTGATGAGGATGATTGAAGATCTTCAGAGAACAGTGGCGGATTTAGCCTTTGGAGTTTTGGCTCCATCATCAACCACATCGCCTACCAGGGAGTTCATGTCAAAAGGCTCCCCAAGCTTGGGACGGACTACATTTGAGGAAGGCCAATCCCTTGGCAAAGTGGAGGCGAGTGGAAAGAACAAGATAGGGGCGGGCATGGACCCCCATGAACATCTTCTGTTGGCTATTGAGGCTTTGAAAGCCGAGGGACTGGACAAAGAGCAAGTCCTCACAGTTGTTGCAAAAACTGTGGATGACACTTTCGCTACTCAAGTTAGGGGCAGTTTGAATCAAAGGACAAGTCGGGAGAAGGGCCATCATACCAGAGACGATCCTGCTAGCTCTAATCCTCCACTCAGAAGAGATCGGCAAACCAGGCCAGCACCTGCCAATCCCTTTGCTGGTACGCCTAGCAAAAATCCACAAACCCAGAAGTACCAACCCCGAGGTCGAAGGGTCTTCCATGCCCTCCACATGCCTTTGTCCAAAGCTTTCCAAATCCTTGTTGGACAAGGCCATCTCAAACCCCTTGAGCCTCGGCCTCTCCCGAACCCTCTTCCGACTACGCATGATGCTACCCAGTACTGCGCATACCATCAGCAAACTGGCCATACTACCGACAACTGCTTCCGTCTTCGTCATGAAGTACAGGATCTGTTTGACAACGGGGTCATCCTCCTGCCGAGCTCAGCAAAGTCTATCGGCACTGGGTCAGTGAACTTGGGGGATAATGTAATTATGTGATCGAGGGATGAACCACCTGCGGATGGCGCTCAGATTACTCCAGCTGTGGTGAATGGCATGCACTGTTTTGAGCAATGTGCAAGTGCTGTTAATTTTGCATTCTGACTTGGGTATTGGGTCAGTTTTGTTGTTTTGTTTTGAGTCTGTCTTTTTGTTTTGAGTCCGTCTCTTTTGTTTTGGGTCTGTCTTGTTGTATCGAGTCAGTCCTGTTGTATAGGAGTCGGGTGATTCCGGGGGTGTTACCTCGGGCGTCACCATTTTGTTTCGCGTTTGTCTTTTTGTCTTGTTTTGAGTCTGTTTCTGCCAGGGAGCCAGTTATGCCAACAGATTTTGAATGAAACAGCAGTGATTTTCACGCTCTCACATTTGCTTCTACCGTGTACTAGTTGTGCCGGGATTTGAATGAAATGGCAGTGCATTCCACCTGCTCTTTTTGTGCCTTGAAGTCATTGTATTGACCTAAGTTTTTCAAAACCTTTCTGAACACTGCGGTGAAAACAAAGAGGGAGGAATTCCTCGGGATTTGCAAAACTTTGATCGAATGAGAGAAAGAGAGGCGTGCTAAGCCCTTAATGAATGAAATCATGCTTGTTAGCGTGAGTACTGAGAAGGACCCTGGCTTTGATCCAGATTGGTTTTACACTGTCTTCAGCGCGAGCGATTTGTCGCTTTCTTAAAAACTTTCAAAAGATGTTTTGCGCGGTCCTGCGAAGACCTGTATGGAATCGCTCTTGAGATTGTGCAGCCTAGGATCGCTCTCAGCCTCGAGACTCAACCCCTTCGCTTCCAAACCTTGAACTTGAATTCAGAAGGTTCAACGGTCAGCCACAATGTGAGGCCTGTGTGGCCAGATTTGAAGCAGCCCTTGAACAAGAGGCCAGAAGAGTCAGATCAAGAGGATCAGATGTTGTCAAAAGAAGCTTGCAAAGCTAGATCAGAAGCACCCCTCGAACTAGGGGCAAAAAATGTCCGATGTGCTCGAAGAGTCGAAGATGAGTCCTCTTGCAAATCAACAGCCACTCTCTTGGATACGGATGGCTTCCAAACCTTACAACCATTTGGCATGGATCAAGCTACACTTTTACCCTTTGAGAGGCTCGCTGGGCCGAAAACCCGGAAGGGCGACCCAGGCAAAAGTTAGAGCAAGAAAAATATATACGAAAAGCAAAAAAAAGAAAAAAGAGAAGAAAAGAGAAGAATGAAAGAAAAAAAAAAGAAAAAAAAAGAAAAAGAAGAATGCAAAAAAAAGAAGAGAAAAGAAAAGAAAAGAAAAGATGAAAAAAGAAGAAAAGAAAGAAATGAAAAAGAAAAGAAAAGCAAAGCTCGCAAGGTTGAAAACCTGCAACAGGCGCCTTGGCAAAAGTTAGAGCATAAAAAGGAGAGGTTAAATACCCGAGTGTACCTTAACCCCGAACTACGTAAGGCTTGATTCCCATCTTTGGGATACGTAGGCAACTTCATTCTGAAGTCCAGCCGTAAAACACTTCAAATTTGATTGTGTCCATGCAATGGTTCTAGTCATTTTTGTCTTCACTGTATCCGAGAGTTTGGTTGCGTTCAGCACTCTGAGGACTGACTACAATGCGTTGCGGTGCCATTCAAACAAGGGGCAACTTTCCGTTGCCATTCAGTGTGCTGCGGCGCCAGTCTGCCATTCAATGTGCCGCGGTGCCGTGCAAACAAGGGGCAACTTTCCGTTGCCATGCAGTTCTCTTCAAGCACGAGGCAGTTTTCCTTTGGATCCGAGGTTGTACATCTCGAGAGTGGGTTTTATGCTCGTTGAGCAGTGGCCGATTGCAAAAACAGCTTTTGAGAATTTTTACTGAGGTTGACTAATTCTCTCGAAAATTATTCCATCTTTTCCAAAATTGGACCATTTCTTGGACCCAAAAAAGGAAAATTTTCAGTGCTCATTGCCTGACTTGCATGATTTCAAATCAAAAATCGAACAAGCATGTTAATCTAACTCTCATTTTGGTTAAAATTGTTTTAGTAGAAAAATCAAAACAAAAAATGGTCGAAATGATGAACTAGGGGCACAGTTGAGTTAGGCTTTCTGTTTTTTCCCTTTATCAACACGCTTGCCAAGAAGGGCACTCTATCTGCCAGAAGAGGGCACAACTGAAGCGACAAAGGGCAGAAAGCTCTCACATCCTCCAAGCAATGAGGTATCAAGCCAAGTGCGAAGCACGAACTGGAATGGGGCAAGATATCCCACTCCATCATCTAGACAGATCTAACAACGTCCAAGCTCCCCGGCAGAGCACCATCAACCTATTTCAGCTGGAAATTCGCTACACACTCATTTGTAGCACAACCCCTCTGTGGGACAAACTCACTAGCTGCGTGCAGAAGAAGAAGAATCTAGCAGAATGCTAGGGGCACGAGCCCACAACTTGCTGTTTATCCATCAACCACCCAGGGGAGGGATGAAAAATGAGAGATTGAAGAATAGAGAGATGTGCGATGTGAGAAAAAGTGAGCAAAAGGGTTTTGAGAGAAAAATCGAGATTGAGTGCCCGAGCGATATGAGAGACACAAATAAGAAAGGGTGGGAAACACTACCCAGTAAAACAGGCTCCCTGTGCACGTCTGAGTGTCGTGTCTTTTTGTTTTATCTCGTTTTTGTTTTGGGTCGTTTCGAGTGTTACTCGATGTGTCTAGGTTGTGTGCCTTTTATTTCCTTGTTGAGTCGTTTTGCTGTGTTCAGTCGTAGGCTCAATACCTGGTCGAAAACCCATCTCTCAATTTCAAAAATAAAATCGTTTTGTGCTCCGAGTGCCGCACCGTTCTCCACATTTGTGCAAAACAGGATTGGTTCTTTCAAAAAGTCGCGGGGTCCACCCCCGATAAGTGTGAACAGTAGAACAAGGGCCTATCTGAAGCTTTTTAGGTTCCGGGCTACAAAGCAAAAGAAAAGAAGGAAAATCGAAGCATCTGAGTGAGTTTCACCTTCAGCAAGTTCCGTGATTGTATTCCGGATGTACCTCTTCAGGCCTTGTTAATACTACCGAAGTGTGAGTGCGCCTCTACCTCAAGTGTAAGCCTGCTTCAAGTCAGAATGACAGTCCAAGCAACACCCGAGGGTTTTACATGCAGATGTTATCTCTCGCCAATTTGAACAGGGTGTGCCCTTTTTGAACTGAGTGTGTTGCAAAGTCCTCTAAGAGGCAAATCAGAGGCACCAGAGTACATATTTGATGCTCCTCTATTGCATAGAATGTGAACGTTCTTATACACTGCTGTTGCATGCATGCCGCGCATCATTATGATTCATGCATAGAAAATGCTTGCTTTCACTATTGCATAGAATGTGCTTCCATACTTGCATAGAAAATGCTCGTATCTTTTGCATAGAAAATGCCCCCATACTTGCATAGAAGATGCATTTTATCGCACTTTCTTGTGCATATTATCTTGCTCGCACCGTCTTGTGCACTTACACTTTGTATCTCACTCGCACTGTCTTGTGCATTTCAAATCACTCGCGCTGTTTAGCGTATCGCACTGTCTTGTGCATTTCAAATCACTCGCGCTGTTTACTTCGTATCTGTCACTGTCTACATCTTGATGTTCAAATCAATCGCGCTGTTAGCGTATCGCACTATCTTGTGCATTTCAAATTAATCGCACTGTCTTGTGCATTTCAAATCACTCGCGCTGTTTAGCGTATCGCACTGTCTTGTGCATTTCAAATCAATCGCGCTGTTTAGCGTATCGCACTATCTTGTGCATTTCAAATTAATCGCACTGTCTTGTGCATTTCAAATCACTCGCGCTGTTTAGCGTATCGCACTGTCTTGTGCATTTTAAATCAATCTCGCTGTTTAGCGTATCGCACTATCTTGTGCATTTCAAATCAATCGCACTGTTTTGTGCAGTTTACATTCGCGCTATTTTGCGCATCGCACTGTTTTGTGCAGTTCATCATTCGCGCTATTTTGCGCATCGCACTGTTTTGTGCAGTTTACATTCGCGCTATTTTGCGCATCGCACTGTTTTGTGCAGTTTACATTCGCGCTATTTTGCGCATCGCACTGTTTTGTGCAGTTTACATTCGCGCTATTTTGCGCATCGCACTGTTTTGTGCAGTTTACATCCGCGCTGTTTTGTGCATCGCACTGTTTTGTGCAGTTCATCATTCGCGCTATTTTGCGCACCTCCATCGCACTGTTTTGTGCAGTTGACATCGCGCTATTTTGCGCACCACAATCGCACTGTTTTGTGCAGTTTATCAATCGCGCTATTTTGCGCACCTTAATCGCACTGTCCTGTGCTTTGCATATCACATCGCACTGTCTTGTGCATTTCAAATCAATCGCGCTGTTTAGCGTATCGCACTATTTTGTGCATTGTATCATTTGCGCTATCTTGCGCGTCCCACCTGCACTTGTTAGTGCATTACATTTCACTCGCGCTATTTTGCGCATCGCACTATTTTGTGCACATTACTTGAATTGTTCATGCATTTTGTCGTGCTATCTTACGCATCTCACCTGCACTTGTTAGTGCGTTGCATCGCGCTATCTTGCGCACCTTACCTGTATCACACTGCTTTATGCATTCACCCGCCGGCACCGCGTGTGCCAAACTTTCAGGAATCACATTGAATATATGTTGTTAGCATATTGTTCTTGTTGAATTTCTCTATTTTGCAGGCACGATATTGTATGTATGGTTCATTTGAGGCTGGTGCGACCAGACGAATCGCGCATGTATCGTATCTTCTCCGTGTGAGACGCGACGAGAATTGAATCATTCTCCGCATTCCTAACTGCATGAAATGTAGTCGTTTGCTTTGCATTCTTGCTTAAAATTGTTGCATCTATTTGCGAATACTTGCTTCATTACAGCTTGCTGCATTTGCATAATCATTTGGCTCTGTGCATGTCGCCTTGCATTTTGCCCCCCTTGCCTGCGGGCACGCCTGCGGGCACATATCTCTGTTCATCTTGTATGATTGTCTAAGTCTTCGGCCTTGTCAAAAATGGGTCGTCTTTGGGCTTTGACATTCACTCCCGTCATTGTTATGACTTCCGAGTTCTGTCAAAGAGGGGCAACTGTAGACACCCCATTTTTGACCGACCTTAAGACTCAGACGTCACCGATTGAGCGCTCGGTGGTGTTGCATATCGTGCTCGTTCAGAAGCCCCAGAGTCGCGGCCGTGCGCCCTGCCTCCGGACTTCCGAACCCTCTTCTACGCCTTGTCTCGGTTTGCGAACCAGACTCGATTTTCTCTGTTTTCTTTCCTGCGGGAAGGGAGTGGTCCTGTAGACTATCTCTCGGTGGCCGTGCGCTACTTTTCGTGGCCGTAGGCCATTTTGTCCGTTTCGGAGCCCGGTTCCCGGTTTTCGGAGCCGTCAGGCCGTGTGCCTCGGTTCGGGACCGCCCAACCGTCTCCGATTCCTCCGGTTCTTGGCATGTACCTCTGTTTTATCATAACGAGGCACACTGGGGTCTCAGATACCCACTTCGTGGCTGAATGCCACTTTCGGTGTCTACAGCCGGTTTTCGGGCCCCGAACCTCGCGGTTTGGGCCCCGAGCATTCATTTTGCATTAGTTTTTGTTCAAATTTGGCAGGTACCTCTGTTTTAGCACCAGGAAGATCACTGGAGGGTGGGAGGCCAGCAATTATCCCAGATAACCTTTTCTGCTCTTCCGGCGCCCGTTTTGCTCACTTCCGGGCTAATGTTGAACACCCTAGGCCCATTTTCTTCCAACCAAAGCTATATATTTGTGATGAGGGCACATGGGAGGACCCTAAAAAGGGATGGCCGGCCAGTAATTGTTTGTTTCATTTTTGAGCCTCTCCTTCAAGTGAATTGTTGTGACTCCTGTTTCACAGTTGCCAAATTACAACCATGGGGCCTTGTTCTACACACCTAGGAGGACACCAAGGTGTGGTGGCCGGCCATTAACTTTTTGTTCCATTTTTGGCCATGGCCGGCCGGCCATGAGGAGTGGCTGGCCGACCAGTGGGGTGGCCGGCCGGCCATCTTCAAGAAAAGGGGGTGGCCGGCCTGCTTCCTGCTTTTCAACCCTTTACAGCTGTCCAGCTGTATTTCCAAAATATCCTAGCCTCCGGGAGATATTTTGGGAGGGAAGGCTTGTATGCATTTCCCTCCCTTTTACACCCCCTTTTGGTCCTTTTAAGGGGATGGCCTCCTTCTTCTCTAAGGTTAGAGCAATTGACCTCAAGACTTCCTCTTCCAAAGCCTTCATTTCCATAGTCAAAAAACTAAAAAACTCTCCAAGTGTCTAGCTCCTCTCTTCATCAACCCTAAGCACCACCATCCCCACTTCCATTCCAGCAACAAAGAGAGCTCTTTCAAAGGCTAAGAAGCAACAAATTCAAGCCAAGAAGCAAAGAAAGACTTGTCTTCAAGGGTAAGTCACCAATTCCCCTTTTCTTGCACTTTTTTGCATCAATTTTCTACCCTACATGCTCTCTGTTTTGGGCTCTGACCCCTTCTAGTTTTGTGCTTATTTTTAGCCCCTCTACAACATTGTAGAAGGGCTCAACCCTGTTTGAGCCCTCTATGGCACACTTGCTTCAATATCACTCTTTATGCCATTAAATTGCATGCTTTGTTTGGATTATGTGTGATCTGTTTTCGAGCATAACATAAACTGTGAATGGGATTATTTTGAGCCCCTATTCAACATTGAAGAAGGGCTCAACCCTGTTTGGCCTCTCTATCATGCACCTGCTTTGTATTCCCTTCAAATTACCGTAAAATTGCATGGTTTCTTTGGCCTGTTTGTGATCTGATTTTGAGCATGCCATTAACTGAGGTTGAGTTTATTTTAGGTCCCTCTACAACATTGTATAAGGGATCATATTGTTTTGAGGCCTCCATGTTGTACCTCTCTTTATACCTCTCTTTGGCCCCATCTTGAATGCCTTTTTGAGCTTACTTAGCTCCTGTTTTGAGCCACTATCAGTACTGAAAATATCCTTATTTTGGCCTTCTTGTCAAGTTTTGTTAAGGGTTCAAAGTTGTTTGATCATTGCTTATGGTACCTCATGTTGTAGCCCCTTATTGGCTCATTTTTGCATGCTATGTTAAGCATATCTACATACTGAATTGGAGGATGTCATCTACTGTAAATGTGCATATTTTTGGCCCCTCTTTAATTTTGTAGAACTGTGTTTTTCAGTTTGAGCATTGTATATATTACTTGCTTTGTAATTCCCCTCTTTTCCCCATGTTTGCATGCTAAGTTTGCCATACTTGTGGTTGTTGTTTAGCCTTGCTTTGTACTGAAAAAATGCCATATTTGGGGCTGCCTTGCTACTGGTTTGCATGTCATGATCATGTTGTGCATGTTTAGTATGGCTATAGGCCATTTCGGGTACTTAAAATCACATTTCGGGATGATTTCATGCATTGGTTGTCATTTCGTATCATTTCGGGGCCGTTTTCCCTTTCATTTAGGTGCTGAAATCTGGTTTGCATGCTTGCATATCATTTCCCGTGCTATTTCATGCCTTCGGGCCATGCCTCGGTTTGCGTGCCCGTGTGCACGCACTTCGAGGCACCTCTGTTTTCTCCGACGGCATCTGATGTGAGTGTGGCTGAGGTCCATTCATGTTAGTATAAGCCCAATTTGCATTTCCATCTCATTTTATCATTGTCTCGGTATGCGCGCCTGTGGGCACGCATTTCGAGGCACTTCGGTTTTTATCCGATTTGCCTTTCATATCATCGCCTCGGTTTGCGTGCCCGTGTGCACGCATTTCGAGACATCTCATTTTCATCAGCATTGTGCATACTAGGCTGTATCTTAGTTGCATTTCATGCATATCATGCATATTGCATTGTGTTCGGAACAGGAGTTAGCCCGGACACGGGAAACGAGGCACGTTTCGCACTCCGAGTGACGGAACGGGTCTCAATTCCCAGTCACCGACACTCCGGATTACCCATGATGGAGTTAGGTTTTCATTGTAGCATTCATGTGCATTCATTCTATAGTGAGTTGTGCAATCCGATTCCTCGGCCATCATGCATCGGTATGCGTGATTGGTGGCACGAGGATCGAGGCATGCATATATTTGTGAAATACATTGCTATGCCCTTTTCCTGCTCTCTGTTGCAGCAAGATAAGGAATCAGCAACTTTTCAGAGTCGGGCACGCATTTCAAGAAACACTGCGAACAGAGGCTAAATTGGGCATCCCAGTGGATTTCCGCGCGAGGCAGCCCAGCATACATTATTCCATTATCCGGAACGAGTCAAGGCAGCCCCTGGCTTGCAAGCCAATTTTAAAGCTTTCTTAGTTTAATTTGTTAATTTATTAGAAATCTGTAATATTCTGTTTATTTCAGACTGTATATTTATTCGGACCCTCTGCGCGAGGGCAAAAACTGTAATAAGTGTGGGTGAGTGTGATGTATGTCTTCCAACCCCCATTTCTTTCTCCCTTTTATTTACCCGCTTACGATGGTTAGATATAGGGCATATTTCAATTAGCATACAGTATGACAGCATGTTTGCATCATTCATCTGTTTTGCACGCACCGGGCTCGGCGCATCATACAAACTGCATTTGTATTTCAATTCCGAATTGAATACGTGTTAGTTGTATCATTTCATATGCCATATTTAGGACAGCCGAGCCTGCTATAGTTTGCATCTTTGCATGTGTTGCATTAGGCAATTCAGCATAAATTAGGATCATGCATGATTTCTAATAAGTTTCTGTTTTTGGCTTGGAGTACTCGGTAAGTTTTATGCTTTAGCATCCTTGCATGCATGTGAGTGTTGCCATGACAGCATGCTTACCATGAGGCTATATGCTTATGTGATATAACTGCCTTGAATGCCTGTGGGTGGAGGTTGAGTTGCTTGGACTGGACGAATCATTGACTGTTTGTTTTAAGCCCACTAGATAGTGGCAAAATCATGTTTTCTAAGCCCACCTGAGGGTGGCAAATCCGCGTCTTAGCCTACCTGCGGGTAGCACCATCAAACCATTTTCAAACAAACAAACATGAAGTGTTTTGTTCCAATTCAGGCGGCTCAGTCTATACTTATTTGCTGCGAGCATCACATAGTAACCTAGGCTAATAACCGGAATAAGAGCATACAATGTTTTCAAAAACAGATATCATGGTTAGTAGAGGCCGGTCTTTGACCGGGCGAGCGGGGGTGCTCACGATGTGACCTTCCCCAATCGTACCCAAGTTCCCGAGCCAACTTTGGTGATGACGGACACGTGGCCTTCGGCAACGAGTCAGGGTTTCCTAAATTTCCCATTTTAAAATATTTAGGTGGCGACTCTGTTATCTGGCAAAGCAGTCCATGTTTGGCACTTCTTTCAAAAAATCCGTTTTCAAAACGATTTGCCGGATTTGGACTCTTTGGTTCAAGATTGAGAACCGTGACATTTGAGTCCTTGAACTGTAGTGACCCCAACATGAACAGAACGGGACCTAACCCTCCCGGGGCGTTCGGGGACGTCTACAGCTGCCAATTCAAGATCATGTATTGGGTAATTCTTTTCATGAGGTCGGAGTTATCTAGAAACATAGGCAATCACCCTTCCGTTTTGCATTAGTACACACCCCAAGCCTTTATAAGAAGCATCGCTGTACACTTGAAACCCATCAGTACCATTAGGCAAAGTTAAAATTGGTGCAGTCACTAACCTGGTTTTCAGCTCTTGAAAGGCTGTCTCTCTTTGTTCAGTCCAGTCAAACGACATATTCTTCTGAGTTAACTGAGTTAATGGTAAGGCAAGCTTAGAAAAATCTTTCACAAACCTCCGGTAGTAGCCTGCTAGTCCCAGAAAACTGTGGACTTCTGTCACATTTGTAGGTCTAGGCCAATCCACAATAGCTTCAATTTTCTGAGGGTCCACTGAAACACCATCCTTATTAACAACATGACCCAAAAATGCCACACTGTCAAGCTAGAATTCACACTTGGGCAGTTTAGCATACAATTTCTTTTCTCTCAAAATCTGCAAGGCCGTTCTCAGATGATTCTCATGTTCCTTCCTGTCTTTCGAACATATCAGAATATCATCAATAAATATAACAATAAAGTCATCCAAATATGATTTAAACACCCTATTCATAAAATCCATGAAAGTAGCAGGCGCATTGGTCATCCCAAACGACATTACTAAGAATTCATAATGTCCATATCTTGTTCGGAATGCAGTTTTCTCTATGTCCTCGGCTCTAACTTTTAATTGATGATATCCCGACCTGAGGTCAATTTTAGAAAACACTTGGGCACCCTGAAGTTGGTCAAACAAGTCATCTATTCGGGGCAGAGGGTATTTATTCTTGATAGTCACTTTATTCAGTTCCCGGTAATCTATACACAGTCTCAAAGATCCATCCTTCTTTTTGACAAACAAAACTGGAGCACCCCAAGGTGAAGTACTCGGACGGATAAAATTCTTGTTTAACAGTTCCTGAAGTTGGGTTTTCAATTCTTTCAATTCAGAGATAGACATCCTGTAGGGAGTCTTGGAAATAGGTTGTGTCCCTGGAAACACCTCCACAGTAAATTCAATTTCTCTGTCAACTAAGTCCCCCGGTAAATCGGTCGGAAACACATCAGGAAATTCACAAACAATAGGGATCGTTTCTACGGTAAGATTGTTGGACGAGGTGGTCAGTATGCAACACAGATAACCCCTACATCCCTTCCTAAGTAGTTTTACAACTTTTATAGCCGAGATTAAGTACGGGGGAGGAACTACCCCATTCCCACTAAGAATAAACTCAGGCATACCCGGCGGTCTAAACACAACAGTTTTGTTTGCACAGTCAATGGTAGCACAGTATTTAGTCAACCAATCCATCCCCAAAATACAATCAAAATGATGAATATCCAAAGGTAATAAGTCCACATATAACATCATATCACCAACCCTAATATCACATGCTGGATATACATGAGTACACATCATAGAGTCCCCAGATGGCGTAGATACAGATAGCACATATGTCATAAGTTCTAATGGCCTAGTCAATTTTCGAGAAAAAGCATGTGACACAAAAGAATGTGTAGAACCAGAATCTATCAATACACATGCATTTTGAGAACATACAGAAAGTGTACCTGACACCACAGTATAGGTGTTCGGTACGTCACCGGGCACTAAGGCAAACACTCGGCCTTGTCTCAAAGGTTCCTTCCCTGCATTGGCTTTAACATTGGTTTTGGCCACTGAAGCGGATCCCGCTGAATTTGCTGCAGGACGGCTAGTAGTCTCAGATCTAAGCGGACAATCTCTCATCATATGACCCAGCTGGCCACATTGGAAACAAACACCGGATGCTCGGCGGCACACACCCCTGTGCCTATTACCACAATCAGAACAGACCGTGGGAGACCCACTACTTTGACTTGAGTTGCTCCAAGTCCCTGTGTTTTGCTTCTTATTACTAAAGGACCGGCTTTTCTTAAAACCAAACCCTGATCTTTTTCCTCTCCACTCATTTGCTGTAGGTGCTGGGGCTTTGCTTTGTTTCATGGCAGCTAGGGTAGCTTCTGCCATTAAGGCTCTGTCTAAGACTTCCACATAAATAGGCAATTTCAAAACGCCTACCCGATCAAACACGTCAAGATCCAATCCTCTTTCAAACTTTCGGGCTTTCTTGTAATCTGTGTCCACCATATGTGGAGCGAATCGTGCTAACTCGGTGAACTTAGCTTCATATTCTGCCACTGACATTCTTCCCTGTTTAAGTTCCTAAAATTCGGACACCTTTCGATCCCTGAAACATTGGGGAAAATACTTGTTGTAGAAAATGGCATTAAACTGTGCCCATGTCATATTCCCATTGCCGCCTCGGATTAACAACCACCACCTGCGGGCTTCGTCTTTCAAAATGTAGGTGGCTAACAAGACTTTCTGAGTTTCAGAACACGGAAATACTTCATATAATTTTTCCATCTCAAGTAACCACGTCTCAGCTTTCAAGGGTTCAATTCTGCCGTAGAACGTTGGCGGTTTCATTTTCATGAACTTCTGTGTCAGATTGATAATGTCATTGTTATCTGCCTCAACTTGTGCCGGTGGAGGCGGACGGGGTAAAGGTTGCTGTCTTTGCTGCTGTGTTAAGGTCTCAGTCAATGCTGCCAACATTTGTTCCATTCGGCCCATGCGAGCCTCTGAAGATTCACCCTCACCAGTTCCCCTTGCATTCTCAATCTTACACTACAGATATCAAGTGATATTAAACATAGGCATAATCTTATTCATTTCCTTTAATTCAGTTATTCAAATGTACATTCAGGTTTACTATTCAGTTGTATTACCACACACTCACACATGCAGATGGAATGCCCCTAACTCTTACTAGGACATCCTAAGCTCATACGGACCTCTGTGTGCGGTATAACTCGTGCTCTGATACCACTTTGTCACGACCCAAACCCGCCCCTGTAGGTTTGGCACCGTAACCAGCCAGTAATCCGGGGATTACCAAAGGCCTCTGAACAAATTAATAAATAATAAGGGGCTGCGGAAGCAAATATATAAAATAAACAAGGTCCAATGAGCTGTGATACCAAACATGAAACAGGACTTCTCAAAACTTATTTATATACCAAAACATGCTAATCAGATACATCAATATTTACAGAGAATAGTCCCCAAGACCCGACTTTACATAACACGCATACAGACTAGCATGGTCACAAAAACAGCCATGTCAATAGACTTCAAACGGAACCTCCTCGGGAGGCGCAACATTTGGCTGACAAAACGGAACTGAAGGCCGTCAACTCTGGCCTGGGTCATGTGCCGCCTCACCTACATATATATAGTAAACTGTAAGCGAAAGCCCAATGAATAATAAACAGAGTAAAGGGGTTTCAATGAATGAGTTCGTACAGATTTCAGAAATCAATTCATATTGTATCAAAATCATACTTGTTCAGATCATATATAGACGGAAATCATAAGTCATGGTTACATTTACGTGATACATCCATTAGCATAACTGAACAGGACGCATAAGCGTAATAAAACAGGATGCATAAGCGTAGTTCCAAGAAGGAACCTCCGGATCCGGGTCACAGAACAGGACAACTAAGCCCCATGGTGGGCCTCCGGTACGGGTAACAGTGCACAAATAGGACGCATAAGCATAACAGAATAGGACGCATAAGCGTAAGGTTATGAATAACCTAGTTCCCTACAGGAACCTCCGATACCGGGTAACGGCTATAGATATCACATGATACTAAGGATGTCACGAATACATGTCAGAAATTGAACAATCATTCATTGTACAGAACATATCATTATCGAAAACAAATCTCATTTTGCTCCACAGAAAATAAGTACAGTTGAACATATCTTTACTATGTTATTACTCACAGTGGGCGTTGAAACAGACGGACGGAGCCAAAAGGTCAAACAGAGTGCGGCACTTGACCTACATAACACATAACAGACATATACATAAAACACACGTTCTAACTATACAAAACTTATGCCATTGGTTCTAAGTGTGTTTCTACCCTTAAATTCCCCTTATAAAGTCTTAAACATGGCCTAGGAATGCCTAGGATGGAATGAGGATGCAAAAATGCACTTCTAGACACTTTACAAAATTTTCAGAAAACAGGGGTCTCGCTCGAGCGTGGCTTTCTACGCTCGAGCGGACATGCAGACAAAGGAGCTCCGCTCGAGCGTGACTTCGGCCGCTCGAGCGGACTATAAGCTACAGTGAAAATACTGGATGCTCAAAATTCACGCTCGACGGGCGCTCAATCCTCGCTCGAGCGTGAGACACATGACTCCGCTCGAGCGTGAATTCCTCCGCTCGAGCGGACTGTAAATCAATGCAAGATGCTGGGAGCTCGATTTTCCCGCTCGAGCGCCACTTTCCCCGCTCGAGTGGGAGACAAAAATCTGGAATTTCCAGATTGAACTCCAATGCTCAAATTCAACTTTTAACCATTCAAAACTCAACCTCTTGAGCTCAATTTCTGGAAAATGCATGTAGACCCATAGTACAACAAGTTTCAAAAGTCAATTTTTAAAATCAAGAGCCAAGAGTGAGTCAATTGAACACAAAATCAAAGAGGCTCCAAAAATTTTAGGAAAACATGACATGCATATAGTAAACTAAATTTCAATGCTCCAAAACAAGATTTAATGTAACACTGAGCTCAAAACCAAGGTAAATTCATGGACTAAAACAAAAGTATGAACATGCATGTGAAGTTTTGATGGAAACAAACTCAAATTGCAAGATTGTAAACATGCATGCATGTATTCTATCTCAAATCAACTTATGAAGCTATTTCATGACTCAATCCACTAATTTGACATGAATCAAGTAAGAACAAGCTCAATTCATAAACGATGGGGTAATTACACTACCTTAGGTCCTCAATGCAAGGTACACAAGCTCAATTTGAAATCTACACTTCAATTTTTCAAGTTCTCTAAGCCAAACTCTCAAGAACACTCACTTCTCTCACTCTTTCTCTCTTGGTCGGCAATATCAAGGGAATGAGCTGATGAAAATGTTTATGTTCAATGTAATAAGGCTCCTAATTGTGTTGGCTAAGTGGGCCACTAAGTGGCACTAATGTAAATAAGTCCAACCCTTGACAATTAGCTTAATGTAATCCAGTTTAATCATTCCAAATCAAATTTTAATTGAACCTACCATAAATTCACATAAAATCAAACGAGTCTAAAACACTAATAAATTTTGGAATCGGGTGCCGATAAGGCTTTCAATTCGTAGATTAAAGATTAAAACATGAACAGATATTTCGACACTAAACAGATAGAAACACATAAATCACGCAACACATATGCAAATTAAATTCTAGATTTCTTCTTAATTACTATTAGGCTTAATTAAGTACCAATTAACGTTAATCAGGGTCAGGGTTATTACAGGCCTAGATGAGTAAGTCTGTGAAGACAAGAGCTCAACCTAAGTGAGCAGATCCCAGATCCCAAATCCCAGAAGACAAGATCTTGGCCTAGATGAGTAAGTCTAAGAAGACAAAAGCTCAGCCTAAATGAGCAGATCCCAGATCCCAAATCCTAAAAGACAAGATCTCGGCCTAGATGAATAGGTCTGAGAAGCCAAGAGCTTAGTCTAAGTGAGTAGATCTCAGAAGACAAGATCTCGACCTAGATTATCAGGTCCGAGAAGACAAGGGTTCAGCTTAAGCAAGCAGATCCCAGATCTAGAAGACAAGATTTCAGCCTAGATTATTAGGTCTGAGAAAACAAGGGCTCAGCCTAAGCAAGCAGATCCCAGATCCAAAAGACAAGATCTTGGCCTAAATGAGTAGGTCCGAGAAGACAAGAGTTTGACCTAGGAAAATAATTTTGAAAAGATCAAAACTTACTGGAGGTGAACAGAGTTGAGATAAAACAAATCTTACCTGAGATTAGAAGATTTTAATGGTAAGAAATTGTCTAGGCCTTAGAATGTGGCTTGACGAAATTTGGAGCTCGGCTCTAATGATGTCAATAACCTCAGCTGAAGTATTAATAAAATACTAGTATCGACTTTGTTCATTACAAAATGTTGTTTATGATTTGAAGATAAGACTGAAAAAGTCTTAAGGTGATGTTCCCGTGGTGAACAAGGCAATTAACTTAGACTTGCCATGATGGCACAGGTGAACTAAGTATAAGGCGATGTTCCCATGGTGAATAAGGTGATTAACTTAAACTTGCCATGATGGCAGAGTTGAACTAAGTATGAGGCAATGTTTCAATATGAAACAAGGTGAAACTTGCCATATTTTGGCCGGTTTGTGCGAAAAGTTGAGGTAGCTAATACTCTTGGTACACTAAGGTTAAGCCTTAAGTGTTTAGTTTGGGCGAGCCAAATGCGATAACCTCCGTCATAGATGCCTAAGTTAGACTTAAGCAAGAATCAGACGATGTTCTCATAGTGAACAAGGCGATTAACTTAGACTTGCCATATTGGTAGAGTTGAACTAAGTATAAGGCGATGTTTCAATATGAAACAAGGAGAAACCAGCGATGTTTTGGTCGATTTGTGCCAAAAGCAAAGGTAGCTAGTACTCTCAATATACTAAGGTCAAGCCTTAAGTGTTTAGCTTGGGCGAGCCAAACGTGATAACCTCGGTCATGGATGTCTAAGTTAGACATATGGTAAACAAGGCGATTAACTTAGACTTGCCATATTGGTAGAGTTGAACTAAGTATAAGGAGATGTTTCAATGTGAAACAAGGCGAAACTAGCCACGTTTTGGTCGGTTTGTGCAAAAAACTGAGGTAACTAGTACTCTCGGTACACTAAAGTCAAGCCTCAAATGTTTAGTTTGGGCGAGCCAAAGGCGATGACCTTGGTCATGGATGTCTAAGTTAGACTTAGGCAAGAATTAGGCGATGTTCCCATGGTAAACAAGACGATTAACTTAGACTTGCCATATTGATAGAGTTGAACTAAGTATAAGGCGATGTTTCAATGTGAAACAAGGTAAAACTAGCCATGTTTTGATCGGTTTGTGCCAAAAGCCGAAGTAGATAGTACTCTCGGTATATTAAGGTCAAGCCTTAAGTGTTTAGTTTGGGAGAGCCAAACGCGATGACCTCGGTCATGGATGTCTAAGTCAGACTTACACAATGTTACTCAAAAGACAACCTAAAAGGGGGTGAATTAGGTTTTTACAATTAAAAATTAATAATATCCTAATAAAAATTATGACTAGCACAATAGATAAATATAATTAATGAAATAAAAATAATTAAAACAAGTATTCTAATAAATATGTCAGTTAATGATTTTAGCACAGTGAAAATGTGAAATATAACTACAGTAATTTAAATAAAATAAAGAGATAATGGAGAGAGAAGCAAACAAATTTATAGTGGTTCGGCTTCAACTCGGCCTACGTCCACTCCTCAAGTTTCACTTGAGATTTTCCACTATGCTTTAGCTTCACGCTCTTTACAAATGAAGTAATCCTCCATGGATTTTATACAGACTTTCTAAGTCAAGAATACTGAGTGCACTATACTCTTACAAGATTGAAAAGAATGTATTTTTGCTTTCACAGAAAGCTACAAGAATTATCTCTCAAAGATAGATATAAAAATGAAGCTTTGATTTTTCTGTAAACTTCACACAGGAAAGATGGGCTTAAAACTATAAGGCTCAGTGTATAATTTCTGAGAATAGATGTGAGTGATTATAGATCAAAGAATATTTTCAGGTTTTTGTAACTTGTTTACATTAGAGGCTTTTGTATATATAATGAAAATTATAGCCGTTGTAGTCATTTGAATTTATAGCCGTTTATAGCCGTTGTACTCCATCATTACTAATTTGAATATCTTCCACTCCATTATTACAAATTTGAATATCCGGTTGTTTGAACTCTTGATTTAATCAAATATTAAATACATTCTAACAACATTTAGGATAAAGGTTTAGATGAGAAATAATGGGACAAAATAAAATTTGATTTTATTAAAACATAAAATCATCAAAATAAATGTTGATTTTATTTTTCTTTTTCAAATAAATCATCAAAATAAATTTTGATTCTATTTTTCTCTTTCAAATAAATCATCAAAATAAATTTTGATTCTATTTTTTGCTTCCAAATAAATTAAAACATAATTAAATAAATCATCAAAATAAATGTTGATTAACAATCTCCCCCTTTTTTATGATGGCACACAATAATGTTTTGATTTGATTTGGGAGTAAAAAAAGCTTCCTCTCAAGTCATGCTCTCTGAATTCTTTCTAAAAACATAGGTTAGCACATGTGTAATAAATAAGCTTTAATTAGAGACATGATATGAGACTAAGATATCAAACTATAAATACATAATCATCAGATTAGTTTTCAAATAATACCATAATACATAACATCATATAATTTCTCCCCCTGTGACATTATCAAAAAGAAATCATGGGTCAGAATCTGGAGGAAGAGGAGGAAAATGATAGTGATAAATGGCATCAAAAAATAGATAATCAAAATATATATATACATATATTTATACACATAAAACTCTCCCTCGTCTCTCTCTTTTTTCGCAAAACGCGATTGCCACGCGGCCTGGCTTTTGCTTCACTGGCTAACAAAAGCAGCTCTCCTAGATTGCCACTTGCCTCGGCTACCTCTCCCTCCTTGTCTTCTTCTCTTCAGCCTCTTCTCTTCAACCTTCTTCTTAATCACACTTGTCTGCTTCTTCTTCTTCCTCGAGAGACAAAACAGAGAGACTGAGCAGAGCAGAAAGGCTGCCAAAAACTACCCTTCTTGCGATTACACCTCGTTCTGCGACCACATGGCCTCATCCCGTCCGCTTACTCTCTTTGCGGATCTAAATGATCCTATAAGCGCGGCTGGGCCGAGTGCCCCGGCTCCTACTCTTCCCAACATTCCTATGATGTCGATTGAGCAAATAATGGCAGCTCAATCAAACATTGAAGCCAATCATTTCACACTGACGTCCTGTATGGAGACAGTGACGACGGTCACAAAATTGGCTCACCGATTACAGAACAGGACGAGTGAGCTCCATCAGGTCAACGCCCAACTCGCTCTGCTCCAGCGCATGTACAAGGATGCGCGAGCAGAAATAGGCGCACTGAAGGTCGAAAATAAAGAGCTTAAACGGAAGACCACCTCTATGACCCGATTTGGAGTAACGTCGTTCTTGGTCTTTGATAGTCAGCGAGGAGTCATCGCTCTCGACGAAAGCACGGGGACAGGGGCGTCAAGGGTCGCCCAAGGTGAAAAAAAGAAGAAGAAAACGATGGAAGAGGCGAGTAAGTAAGATCGGCGTATGGCCGGAAAAAAAATGAAGGGGTTTTTTGTTTTTTTTTTTATGGTTATTTTGATCGGCATGTGGCCATAAATAAAAAAAACAGAAGGGAGTTTTTTTTTTATATGTAAATATTTGTATTTTGATTTGTTTTTATTTTTATGTTTAAGTACTGAAAAATGAAATGAAAAAGCAAAAAAAATAAGAAAATTAAGCCCAAACAAAAAATAATAATGAGAAAAAAATAAAAGTAAAAGAAATTAATCCTAATAGCAAAATAAAAATAAAAAATTAAAATAAAATAATACCAGCAGAAATTAAACTGAATAGGACGTTGGTGTTGTTGGAATGGTAATGCAAAAAAAATACCATGAGGGTTTAAAAATAAAAAATAAAATCAATGTATGCAAAGTTAATTTTACTTCAAGATGCAAAACCCAAAAAAAATTACACAGTTGAGAATAGCAAACTATTAAGGAGAATAAATGTATGAAGGACTTGAAAGCATTCAACTGATATAAATGTTTCCATATCAATGTAGCAATACACATATATCATTTTAACAAAAATTCAAATTTCACAGTCATAACAAAACTTTTTAAGTAGAAATCGACATTCCAAGCTCGCTATGAATAAAATTGAAGCGATCCCCGCTGAGGGGTTTTGTGAAAATATCCGCCAATTGCTTATCGGTGTTTACAAATTCAAGTACAATATCCCCTTTTTGAACATGATCTCTTAAAAAATGATGTCAAATTTCAATATGTTTTGTTCGTGAGTGTTGAACCGGATTTTTGCTTAAATTGATAGCACTAGTATTATCACATTTAATAGGGATATGATCATAATGCAAATCAAAGTCCTCCAATTGTTGTTTCCTCCAAAGTATTTGGGCATAACAACTTCCGGAAGCTATATATTTAGCTTCGGCCGTTGATAAAACAACAGAATTTTACTTTTTGCTAAACCAAGATACTAATGAGTTAACAGGAAAGTGACAAGTGCCATTGGTGCTTTTTCTATCAAGTTTGCATTCGGCAAAGGTGGCATCCGAGTAACTAATTAAATCAAATGCAACACCTCTAGGATAAAATAGTCCCAAATTTTGAGTGCCAACAAGATATCTAAAAATTCTTTTAACAGCACCGAGATGTGATTCCTTAGGATTTGATTGATATCTAGCATACGTACAAACACTAAACATAATATTGGGTCTACTTGCAGTTAAATAAATAAATGAGCCGATCATACCTCGATATTTTGTTTGATCAATGAACTTACCTTTTTCATCCTTGTCTAGCTTAATGGATGTCCTCATAGGTGTTCCAACTATTTTTAAGTCATACATACCAAATTTTTTGAGTAGTTCTTTTGTGTACTTAACTTGGTTGATAAAAATTCCTTCCTTACATTGTTTGATTTGAAGCCCAAGGAAATAATTTAGCTCCTCCATCATGCTCATCTCAAACTCACCTTGCATACACTTAGCAAATTCCTTACACAAGATTTCATTAGTAGCACCACATATAATGTCATCCACATATATTTGCACAATAAGTAAATCATCATTTTTAGTTTTAACAAAAAGTGTTGTGTCATTGTTCCTCTAGAAAAATTATTTTCAATCAAAAATTTACTTAATCGTTCATACCATGCACGAGGTGCTTGTTTCAAACCATATAAAGCTTTTGATAGTTTAAAAACATGATTTGAAAAAGCATGATCTTCAAAACCTGGGGGTTGTTTAACATAAACTTCCTCATTTATAAAACCATTAAGAAAGACACTTTTTACATCTATTTGATAAAGTTTGAAATTTTTAAAACATGCAAATGCAAGTAACATGTGAATGGCTTCTAATCTAGCAACTTGAGCAAAAGGTTTCATCGAAATCAATACATTCTTCTTGATTGTATCATTGTGCAACAAATCTAGCCTTATTTCTTATAATTGTGCCGAATTCATAAAGCTTGTTTCGAAAGATCCATTTGGTACCAATAATGGTATGATCTTTAGGTTTTGACACAAGTTTCCACACTTTGTTTCTCTCAAATTGGTTAAGCTCTTCATGCATAGCTATCATCCAATATTCATCGAATTCGGCTTCTTGAAAGCTTTTAGGCTCAATCTGTGAGAGAAAAGCCAAATTACTACAAATGTTTCTAAGTGAAGAGCGAGTTTCAATACCTTTTGTAGGGTCACCTAGGATTAAATCCTTAAGGTGATTATGAACAAACTTCCATTCTCTTGGCAAATCATCATTGTTTCCTCCTTCTTTTTGAGGTGGGAGAATAGATTGTTTAATCTCTTTGTTCAACTTACATGGTTAGTTCTCTTCTTTGTAGATACTTGAATCTTTCACATTTGGTTCTAAATCTATATTATCACTAATAATTTGCTTTTGAGCAGAGATGTTAATTTCATCAAATGCCACATGTATAGATTCTTCCACAACAAGAGTTCTTTTATTAAAAACACGATAAGCTTTGCTAGTTAGGGAATAGCCAAGAAAAATTACTTCATCAGATTTTGAATCAAATTTACTTAAGTTATCCTTACCATTATTATGTACAAAACATTTACAACTAAAAACATGTAAATGACTAATGTTAGGCTTTCTATCATGCCAAAGTTCATAAGGAGTCTTTTTGAGAATAGGTCTAATTAATGCACGATTTAAAATATAGCATGTGGTGTGAATGGCTTCGGCCCAAAAATATTTTAGAAGATTATTTTCGCAAAATATTGTTCTACTCATTTCTTCTAAAGTTCAATTCTTCCTTTCTACTACACCATTTTGTTGAGGGGTTCTAGGTGCTGAAAAATTATGTCCAATACCATGCTCATCGCAAAACAATTCAAATTTCTCATTTTCAAGTTCTCTACCATGGTCGGTTCAAATATTAGTAATAAGAAAGCCTTTTTCATTTTGAATTCTACGACAGAGTTTTATGAAAGAAGAAAATGTTTCGTCTTTGTGTGCTAAAAACATAACCTATGTAAATCTTGAATAATCATCAACTATAACAAAACAATAATGTTCACCACCTAGATTAGATGTCCTTGAGGGACCAAATAAATCCATAAGCAATAGTTGTAAAGATCTAGTTGTGGAAATATGATATTTTGATTTAAACGATGTTTTAATTTGTTTTCCTTGTTGACAAGCACTACAAAGATGATCTTTTTCAAATTTAATTTTTAGAAATCCAATGACCAAATCCTTTCTCAAAAGTTTAGCAATTAAATCCATATGAGCATGACCAAGTCTTCTATGCCATAATCAACTATTTTCATTATTAATATATAAACATTTAACATCACTAGCATAGAGATCATTAAGATGAAAAACATAAACATTATCATCGCGATTACCAACGAATAAAGCTTTATGATCATTTGTGCTTTCAATTGTGCAATGTGATTTATCAAAAATAACTCGATTATCTTTATTACATAATTGACTAATACTAAGTAGGTTATGCTTAAGCCCATCAACAAGTAAAACATTTTCAATAGAAGGGTTAGGAGAAATACCGATGCTGCCAATACAGATGATTTTTCCTTTCTTGTTGTCTCCAAAAGTAACAAGGCCTCCATCTTTGGATGACAATGTAGTAAAGAAGGATTTATCTCCGGTCATGTGTCTGGAACATCCACTATCAAGGTACCACTTTCCTTCTTTAGCTTTGGACTTAAGGCAAACCTACAGGATGACAATCAAGTGTTAGTTTTTGGTACCCATAATTTCTTGGATCCTTCTTAGTTTATTTTGTTAGATCCCTTAATAATCCAAATCTTTTTAATTCCCATGTTCATGTTCTTTTTGAATGGACAATAATGGCCTTTCTTTCTACAATAATGACAACTAATATGAGGGTGTGACATGAGAGATGCCTTTTCAAAAATTGTATTGAGATTCTTTTGTTTCTTAATAGGGTCATATCCAATGTCCGCTTTATCGAAAATACATCTTTGATTTCCAAGAAGTATGTTGAGATTATTTCTACCTTTTACAAAATTTTCAAGTATTTTTGTTAAATTATCAACATTGTTTTTTAAAGCAGTTTTCTCATTAGAGATGGTGTCAAAATCATTTTTCAAAACAATTTTTTCTTTATTTAATTCTTCTACATTACTAGATAAAGATGCAACATATTTTTTTAACACATTATTTTTGGCACAAACTTTTCTAAATTCATCTTTTAGTTCATGGAATGCACTTTCAAGTTCTTCATAAAGAGCAGTTACTTCATCTTGAGTAGAGTCTTCATCTTCAAGAACCATGAGACATAAGTTGGCTACTTCATTTTCAATTTCATCACTTAAGCTTTCATCTTCACTTTCTCCCCAAGCCGCTACAATGGCCTTTTTGTTTCTTTTGTAGTCTTTTCCATGATTCTTCAATTTTGGACAATCTATCTTCATATGTCTAGGATTTTTGCACTCATAGCAAATTATAGGCTCTTTCTTGTTATCTTTGTTGTACTCTTTCTTGAAAGGTCTTCTTCCACCATAATTGTTTTTCTTGAAGTGTTTTTTGAGATTTCTACTAAACATGGCATAGCTTTCATCCTCACTGGAGTTTTCATGTTCTTCTTCATTTGATGAGACTTTGAATGCAATTCCACCTTTCTTTTTGTTTTCAACATCCTCATGTCCTTTCATGGTGATCTCATGAGTCATAAGGGAACCCATAAGCTCATCCAATCCAAGTGTGGAGAGATTTTTGGCTTCTATAATAGTTGTGACCTTTACTTCCCAATTCTTTGGTAAATACCTAAGAATTTTTCTTACCAACTCACTGTTAGCATAAGTTTTGCCAAGAGATTTTAAAGAGTTTACAATTTCAGTAAATCTAGTAAACATACTTGAAATAGATTCATCATAGTTTATTTTAAACAATTCATAACTATGAACAAGCATATCAATACGAGATTCCTTCACTTGGTTTGTACCTTCATACGTTACCACAAGTTTGTCCTAAATTTCTTTTGCCGAATCACAACTTGAAATTCTATTATATTCCTTAGAGTCTAATCCACAAACAATGGTGAGTTTGGCTTTAGCATTGGCTTGCAATAATTTATGATCTCTCTCATCACATTCATCTTCAGTTTTAGGTACACTAATATTGTCTACTAATTGGGTAGGAATTTTTGGACCTTTGGTGACAATAATCCACATGACATAATCAGTGGCTTGTAGGTATAGGGTCATCTTATCATTCTAATGACTATAGTTGTTTTCGTCAAACAATGGTGACTTATTTGTGGCTTGTCCTTTAGCTAAGGTTGCCATGGATCGAAACTCCTAGATGGTTAAATCTAAAATAAGATCCTAGGCTTTGATACCAATTGTTACCCAAAAGACAACCTAAGAGGGGGGTGAATTAGGCTTTTACAATTAAAAATTAATAATACCCTAATAAAAATTATGATTAGCACAATAGATAAATATAGTTAATGAAATAAAAATAATTAAAAACAAGTGGTCTAACAACTATGTCAGTTAATGATTTTAGCACAGTGAAAATGTGAAATATAGTTACAGCAATTTAAATAAAATAAAGAGATAAAGGAGAGAGAAGCAAACAAATTTATAGTGGTTCGACTTCAACTCGGCCTACGTCCACTCTCTTCCCTTGAGATTGTCCACTATGCTTTAACTTCACGGGGGTGCTAGCAACCTCTTTACAAATGGAGCAATCCTTTACGGATTTTACACAAACTTTTTAAGTCAAGAATACTGAGTGCACTACACTCTTACAAGGTTAAAAAGAATGTGTTTTTGCTTTTACAGAAAGCTACAAGAATTATCTTTCAAAGGCAGATATAAAAATGAAGCTTTGGTTTTTCTGTAAACCTCACACAGGAAAGATGGGCTTAAAACTATAAGACTCAATGTATAATTTCTGAGAATAGATGTAAGTGATTATATATCAAAGAATATTTTTAGGTTTTTGTAACTTGTTTACATTAGAGGCTTTGGTGTATATAATGAAAATTATAGCCGTTTATAACCGTTGTAGTCATTTGAATTTATAGCCGTTGTACTCCATCATTACTAATTTGAATATCTTCCACTCCATTATTACAAATTTGAATATCTTCCACTACCTTTTGAACTGCTGCTGTGCTGGGCTGTTTGAACCTCTGTTTTTGGGTTGTTTGAACTCCTGATTTAATCAAATATTAAATACATTTTAACAATATTTAAGATAAAGGTTTACGTGAGAAATAATGGGACAAAATAAATTTTGATTTTATTAAAACATAAAATCATCAAAATAAATGTTGATTCTATTTTTCTTTTTCAAATAAATCATTAAAATAAATTTTGATTCTATTTTTTTCTTCCAAATAAATTAAAATATAATTAAATAAATCATCAAAATAAATGTTGATTAACAGACAATATTTAGATAATGTATTCCTAATGTGAACCTAAGTTGTATTTACATTCGCATTAGGAGGCAGAGAGCAAAGATGAGTTAATGAAGACTGAGTCAGTGATTTGAAAGTGATATTTGGTGAAATTTTCAAAAATTTTGAGTCTAGGCCTTCTTGATAGGCCTTGGCATCTACTCCTTGCTGTAACTTGGTCCTTTTTTCTTCATATGCTTCTCTTATGAGATGTTGAGTTGCTGGGACATGAGCATGTTGGATTGACTATAAGGAGATGGAGTGGATCGCACAGCTATGACATTAGGGATGTCAGCAAGAAGGTCTTACACGACAAGAGTTCGGCGAGACATGTTATCATTGGTTACGGCAATGGTTACTTGCAGATAGGGCAATTGATGAATTGTCAACGTCTAAGGCTGGGAGCTCAGGACCTCAATGTTTCTTGTTCTTGGTTCTAGCTACAAGATTGTCGTTATGTCGGTGTTTGCACTGCCATTGAGATAGTGGGTTAATGCGTGAAATACCTGATGAAGTGCTTGGCTGCTAGTCTGGTTCAGCTAGTAGAGTTTGAACCTTGGGCATGAATAGACTATTCATAGCAATGAATGCTTCAAGAACAACGATAATAGTTTGCACAAGCCGAGAGAGAGAGAGAGAGAGAGAGAGAGAGAGAGAGAGAGAGAGAGAGAGTTTGGAGACACTGGGAAAGACGAAATGGGAAAATGAAAAGGTTTTGTTGGAATGGAAAGATGTGACAGATTGTAATGATTCAAGTTTTTTAGGAGATGTGTGATGGCTGATGACGTCTAATGGGCCGACGTGTGTCAATTATGGGACATATTGGGAACCAATGAAGAGGTGACACGTCATGATGTTGGTATGACGGTTGAGATAATAGATTTCAAATCTTGATGTTCTTGAACTAGCGAGTTATGACCTCAACTAGTAATGCGATCTCAATTGAGATGACGATTTTAGTTGAGAAGTGCAATCTCAGTTAAGATGTTGATCTCAGTACAGATGACGATCTCGGTTGAGATGTTGATCTTGGTTGAGATGATGATTTCAGTTGAGATGTTGGTCTTGGTTGAGATGTTGAATTTGAATAGGACAAAATTTGTTTGTTTTTGGTTCCTGATGAGTTGATACTAGGATATTCTTGGTTTTTTATTCTTGACGAGTGGACATTTGAGTCCTTGTTTCTTTATGCCGGCGAGTCATGATCTCGGTCGAAGGAGTATTTCTAGCATGTTGTTTAGCTGACATGTTGAAAGATCGGACGATATAGGTTCCATCACCTCAGGCTGCCGAGGTAATAGAACCTAGGGGACAGCTGTGGAGAAGTATTTTGAGAATGATGCCACGTGGCCAAGGTGCCTTCAAGATGTCGGGTGAGGTGTCATGTGAGCGAGTCATGTTTGCCGAGGTGATTGCGACGTTGCCGAGGTTCAGTGCGGTTATGCCGAAATTCGAGATATTCGGATAGAGGACAAGAGTCCTAAATGATATCAAGCTACCTATTTGGATAGAGATGAGACTCTTGAGGAAGTTCATCTTAATCTGAATAGTGTGAGTTATGATAGATGTTATCATTGTAAAGGATAGAGTCTTATGAAGTAAGATTTCTAGGGGAAGTTAGACATTGATCATTATAAAAGTGAGATACCTCCGTGGGTCTAAGGTATGCTTTTATTTGAGACGCTTTAATTTGTGCATTGAGTACTTATGCGGTATCTTTGAGAGATTATTTGACTGACTTGATCATCGAAGTGCCCTTGGATAGACGAACCACCGCGATATTCTCATTTTCTTATTAGCAGGTGGTTGGCTTAATCTATTATACCTTGTTCTCTGTAGCTAAGTTCTTTGTTTGGTTGTGGTGTAAAAAATCAACACCCACACATATCAACCTAATTTTTTACAAGAATAATTTATATATTGTGAAATAAAAAAATAAATTATTTAGATTATCGAGGTGTGATCCATGGCCAGAAAAAATTCTCAGTTGTTTTGGAGTAATGTGTTTGCAGTGGAGAAAGAATTGATGTTAGAGGAGTCTAACTATGAAATGAATCTAAGCCATAAAGTTGTTATTTTTAGGTAAAAATTTATGAAATTATAGTATTACTTAAACTATAATTAGCACTTATTTGAAAAGTGATTTTTAAAACTAAATGAGATGAAAAGAAATCAAGATGTTTAGAAAGAAGTTTTTGACTTTTTACCCAAAAAATACAAAATACAAAAAATGGAGTAGTGGGAAAAAAATTTTAATTATTTTTTGTGTGCGCTTAATTTTTTTGAGACAATCACCAAAAAAAAAAAAAAAAAAAGGTTTGAGCCTTCTAATAAAATAAATTCTGAATTTTTAATTTTATCAGTTTAAACACTAATTTTTAGATTTATTTTCAATCTAAACTATTCGTTTATTTTTGTTAAGTAAAATTGATAAATATATATATATATATATATATAATATTTCTTATAAAATTCAATATAGATATATATAAAATATCTAAAATATCATTTTTATTTAGTTTAATGACTAAAATATTTATTATTCTACAATGTTACTTAACGAAAATTGTCAAATAATTTAAATTGAAAACATATCAAAAATTTAGAATTTAAATTAAAAAAATTAAATATTTATTTTGCACAAGGGTCAAACCTTTGTAATTCTCCTAATTTTTTTTTGATTTTTTGATTTAAATTTTTTTGATTATTTTTTATCGATCATGTTACGTAGCTCGAAACCGCGGCTCGAAATCGCGGCTCGACACCAAAACGATGTCGTTTTGGTGTCGAATTTTTTTTTTTTTTTTTTTTTTCTTCCTGGTTTTTCTGGTTTTTGGTTCAGGGAGAAGAAGAGAAGAAGAAGGGAGAAGAAGGGAAGAAGGGAAGAGGAGGAGGAGGAGAGGAGGAGGAGGGAGGGGAGGGCCATTAAAAATGGCTGGAGGAGGAGTCAGGGCCGGAGCTGCGACGATCGGAGCTTCTGTGCGAGGCGGTGACGGCGACGAGGCGAGGCGGCGGCGAGGCGACGAGCTCTGATCGGCGATCGGCGAGGCGGGGCGAGGCGGTGGCGGTGGCGGTGGTGCCTCCTCTTTCTCTTCCCTCTCTTTCTCTCCCTCTCCCTCTCGAGCCATTCGAGCCTGACAGCTTCGAGTTAGCAGGCATTTTTCATTTTTTATTAACATAGTTTACTTTTTTTAGACGGACCAATCAAGTTATAAGTCAGCGCCGCAGCGGGCAATATACGAGTCACATAATAGCTCCATTCATCTATCCCCGTATTTGACTCAGCCCCAGCAGCAACTCGTTTCCCACCGTCCGATGGGTTTATTCAAATTCAACTTTTCGGACCAATCACGTCCACGTTTAATGTTATCTGCTTTCTTCAATAATCAAACCATCATTACACACACAGCTAAGCTTTACTCCCCATTTCATTCTATCAAAAAAAACATAAATAACTTTGTGTCTCTCTCTCAATAATAATAAAAAAAAAAACCATTGGCATACTGGTCCAAAAATTAAATTTATTTTTTAAATTTAATTATGTAGCAATTAATTAAAATATTTAAGACAATACTCTCTCTCATATATTATCTAATCATCAAGCAATCATATCACTTACACATCATTTGATTTAAAAAATAAGTCTAAAGAGTTGACTTGTATACTATTATTTTTTAAATAAAAAAATTATAAATACATTTCTTCAAATTTATTTAAAATTACTAAGTCAATTAATAAATTTTAATGATATTTTTAATTAATAGTTTTGATAATTTTATTATTGTATAAGAAGATAGTCATAAATTTTATTTTTTCTAATCCATTGTGTTACATGACAAATTTTAAAAACAACGTATTTGTAATTTTGACAATCACAAAGATAATTTATATTTTAAATAAATCTCGAGGAATATACTTACAATTTATTCAAAAAATGAAAATTTTTATACCTTTAGTTATGACTTTTATGATTTTTTATTGCAATTTATTATTATATTAATTATGATTCATTGTGATATTAATTATAACATTATTTTAATTTTTATCTAACAACTTTTTAATTATACTTTGAAGTGGGTTGGTTTTTTTGGCTTTTTTGGCTATTTTAGCCTGGGCTAAAAAGCTTGGTTTGTGAATGACTTTTTGGCTTTTTGATTTTTTTGTAAGAGAAGAGTATAATGATTATGGGTTAGATGTGATGTTTTGTTGGTTGTGGCTAAAATAGCTTATTTTTTCTTTTGTGGCTAAAATAGCCAAAAAAACCTACAAACCTTCTTCCCAAACGGTACCTTTATATGTTGTTTAATTATAACTTATTTATTTTTTAATTATAACTCTATAGTGTTGAGTTATCATATTTGTAAAAATCAAACTCACAAATGTCAGGAGAGATTCTTTAGGCTTGGTTTGAAAACACCTCAAATAAGATGTTTATTGGTTTATTTTTATTATATCACCTCTTTATTTTTTATGAGTGTTGATATTTAAGACAAAAAAATTAGATCCAATTTCTAAATCCATTGACAAGAAAGATAATTGGTTGATAATTAAATATTCTCTAATTATCGACCAATTATTTTCTTGACACATCACTGAATCTAAAAAATTAGTCTTATATATTATTTTCTATTTTTTATACATATTTTCATTACAAAAAAATTAAACAAATAAATAAATTATATAAATTATAAATTATAAAAAAAAAATCCCATACCCAAAATAACCCTTTGGTATTACCCTTCTCTCTATATATGATGTTTCCATGCCAATACTCTACCATTCTCCCCTCTCTCTCTCTCTGTTTTCTCCACCACTGTGCCTCTTCACAATCCCCCTCTCCCTCTTTTCTACTCCGGTCACCGGAACAGATAACCAAACATGCCAGCAGCCGGTTTCGGCCCTGGTCCTGGTACCGGAAAGGAATATCCCGGTGAGCTCACCCTCTATGTCACCCTAACATGCATGGTTGCAGCCATGGGTGGTCTCATCTTCGGTTACGATATCGGAATTTCCGGTACACATACATACACTGCTCTTTGATTCTGCATATATCAATGTATACTGTTATCTACAATTTTTTTGATCTGGGTTTTGGTTTTTTCGATTTGGGTTTTGTGTATTTACAGGTGGAGTGACATCTATGGATTCGTTCTTGAAGAAGTTCTTTCCATCTGTGTATAGGAAACAACAAGCAGATAGTTCGACGAACCAGTACTGTAAATTTGACAGTTTCACTCTCACTATGTTCACTTCTTCTCTGTACTTGGCTGCTCTGTTATCGTCGCTGGTTGCTTCGACAGTGACGAGAAAATTGGGAAGAAAATTGTCGATGTTGTTCGGAGGTGTACTGTTCTGCGCTGGAGCTCTCATTAATGGGTTCGCTCAAGCTGTCTGGATGCTAATCGTCGGTCGTATTTTGCTTGGTTTTGGCATCGGATTCGCCAATCAGGTACCCTGTTCTCTCTCTCTCTCTCTCTCTCTCTCTCTCTATGATGTTTGAATATTCCCTTCTGTTTTGGTTTTTGTTTTTAAAAACCAGAGTATTATGTTTTTGGAATTTGTTTGAGTCTTCCTAGATCTCTTTTTGTTTTGTGTTTGTCTTGTTATATATGTTTTTTTTTTTAATCATTGTTTGTCTTCTTCATTCTCTGAAAGTAATTTTGTTATTTTTTGAAGCAAATATTGCATTTCTTCTGATTCTTAAAACCAAAAGAAGTGTTTTGGATCAAGGCATTCAGATGTTTCAATGGTTTCTAAAATCACAACAGAGTTTGTGTTTAAGTAATTTGTTTGATTCTTCCAAGATCTTTTGTTTTCTGTTAAAAAAAATTCCTTTTCCAAAAGTGATTTTGTTACTTTCTGAAGCAAACATTGCATTTTGTTCTGTTCTGTTTTGTTTTTTTTTTTTTGTTTTTGAAACAAAAACATGTGGCTATTTGCTTCAGATCTGACTAGTAATCCAAAAACAAAGGACTGAAGTGCTAGAAATTCCAGTCTGATACTTTGTTCCAAGTAATCTTCTTTTGCAGATCTTTTAAATTCTCCATACTTTTTGATGTACTTTGGCCTTGCTTGACTGAAGTTCTAGCTAAAAAATTATGAATTGTCATATTATTTTTTATATTACATATATATATATATATATATATATTTTTAAATTAAAAAAATTATTAAAATAATCTATTCTTAAACCAAGCCTTTGACTTGTCTTTTTCTTTCTGGTTTTTCAGATCAATGATAAAATGAAATTATTTGAGAGAAAAAAAAAAAAAAAACTCAAATTCGTCATTTCTAACAAATATAAGTTCTAAATTTTGAATTTTGTTAATTTATATTTTAATATTATAATTCGTTTTAAATCTAAATTACTTGTGTATTTTTATTAAGTAAAATTGACAAAAAATAATATTTTAGTTATTATACTCTTACATGTTAAATTAATTTTAATAATTAAAATATATTTTTTTCATCAATTTTATCTACTACTAAAATTACACAAAATGATTTATATTGAAAATAAATCAAAAAATTTAAATTTAATTTGTTAAAATTAAAATTTTAATGTTTATTTTATTACAAAGCCTACATTCTGAAGTTTTTATGTATTTTTAGGAACTCAGAGTTTTTTTCCTAGTCAAAATTATTTTTTTTTCCAAGTCATCCTTTTCAAACTAAAACTTCTATCTTCAATTGAATCGATTTGAATCCTCTTTCATGTTGCTTTATTGCTTTACCCTGTAGAACTAGCAGTCCTCACAAGTCAAGTCAATACCTGAAATAAAAAAATTAATACATGATAACACTTTTTTTTTAATGATATTAATTTAAAGTCTTTACATGTGCCTTGCTTTTCTTTGGACATGACTCTGTGTGCCCCTTTTACGCCATAGTTTACTCGTAAATGCAACGGCATTGAATAGAAACAAAAATTTTGAAAATTGATTTGAAAACAACTTTTTAAAAAAAAATATATGTCAAGTGTGCTGTGCTGTGCTGTGTTTTGTTTTTCTTGATTGGGTTGAAAATAACATTTTAATATCTATTCTTAGAACATGACAAGAACATGTGGTACAGTTTTTGTTTTTGTTATTTGTTTTTCCCCAAAAACTCATTTAATTTATTATTCAATTTTGTAATAAGATTAATAATTAGTTACTCTTAATTTGTTTCTAATTTGAATTAATTTAAGTACTAAAACATTGTTTTTGATTTGTAATTACAGTCTGTGCCACTATACCTCTCCGAAATGGCTCCATACAAGTACCGTGGTGCACTCAACATAGGGTTTCAATTGTCGATCACAATCGGTATATTGATAGCCAATGTGTTGAACTACTTTTTTGCCAAGATCAAAGGCGGTTGGGGATGGCGGTTGAGCTTGGGGGGTGCGGTGGTCCCTGCCCTCATTATCACGATCGGATCATTAATCCTTCCTGAGACGCCCAACTCGATGATAGAGCGTGGCAAGACCGATGAAGCCAAATCTAAACTCCAAAGAATTCGCGGTGTTGATGATGTTGATGAGGAGTTCAATGATCTTGTCGCGGCTAGTGAGGCATCTAAGAAGGTGGAACATCCATGGAGAAACCTTTTGCAAAGGAAATATCGGCCCCAGCTGACCATGGCCATCCTCATTCCCTTTTTCCAACAACTCACCGGCATTAATGTCATTATGTTCTATGCACCGGTCTTATTCAAGACTATTGGTTTTGGAAGCAATGCCTCACTCATGTCAGCTGTGATCACTGGTGGTGTGAATGTTCTCGCAACACTAGTTTCAATTTATGGTGTCGATAAGTGGGGAAGACGGTTTTTATTCCTCGAGGGGGGTACTCAAATGCTCCTTTGTCAGGTATAATTTTGTTTTTCGTGTTTTCTTTTTTTTGGTTATGTTTACATGTTATTTATTTGATTTAATTTTTGTTACGACAGATTGCAGTTGCGGCTTGCATTGGTGCTAAGTTCGGAGTCCAGGGGAACCCGGGTGACTTGCCAAAGTGGTATGCTATTGTTGTGGTGCTTTTCATATGTATCTATGTTGCCGGTTTTGCGTGGTCATGGGGACCTCTTGGTTGGTTAGTACCAAGTGAAATTTTCCCACTCGAAATCCGTTCAGCAGCACAGAGTATCAACGTGTCAGTCAACATGATTTTCACATTTGCGGTCGCTCAAGTCTTCTTGACAATGCTCTGCCACTTGAAGTTTGGTTTGTTCATCTTCTTCGCGTTCTTCGTGGTGGTGATGACCATTTTCGTGTTCTTCTTCGTGCCCGAGACAAAGAACATACCAATTGAAGAAATGGTAATTATATGGAAGGAACATTGGTTCTGGTCGAGGTTCATAACCGAAGTTGATTACCCAGCTAATGGAGCCATTGAGATGGGCAAGGATGGCAAGGCTACGAAAAATTGGTGACCCGTGATGAATTCATATTGCTGCATATTTATACAATCCGCGAGGGATATGGATAGAGGTTGATGAATTCTCACATCTCAGTTTTTCGACATTTCTGAAATAATTGATTGATGATATCATTATATTATGTAATAGCTAGTTGGATTTCTTCTGCATTTTTATTTCTATGGTAGTAGTAGTACATACTGTTGGTTTTCAGTGCTTAGAATTATAAGTTGGTTCAAATTGTATGTGTCTCTTTTTGGTTTGTTGAAAATGAAATTTCAAGCATGGATATAATGCAGATTTGTAAAACAGAGTTTGTTAAATTATGTTTTGATTATGAATATCATTGTTAGAAGTCTCTTTGCTATTTTGGTACCAAATCAAGTCTTGTTGTGTGAGCAGTTTAGATTTTGTTTGCATCATAAATATAAAAAGTAAAAAATGAATGAAATATTTTTTTTGTTTTGTTTTGTTATACAAATCCTTTTTCAAGTTCTTGATATAAACATAACATTAGTGTCATTTGTAGCAATTTTCATATTTTCCCTTTTCACATTGTTGTGCTTTTCTCTAAAAAGAGGGTGGTGGGGTGTTGAGAGACAAACACATCTATATACGTTTTTCAAAAAATGAAAACAAAAGAACAAAAAAATAAAAAAACATAACCGAATAAACCTTAAACAACCGCCTTCTTGCATTAGTAAAATCCATTAACAAACTCTATAAAATCTTCACAAAACTATACTTTTATATGCAACTCTTTTATCTTCATCTCTATATATTTTTAATTTACAAGATATATAGCACATGCTACGCAATAAAAATTAAGTTAGCAGTTATAGGGTCAAAGAGGTGTGGGAGGAGACCGTGAATGTGTTTGGTTTTAATTTTTTGAATTTAATTTTTTACAAATTAAGTTTTTTGTTTTTTGTTTTTTTTATTTTTAGTGAATATTTTTAAAAATTTAAGCAATGTTTTTTTACTTTTTTAGATGCACCTTACTTAGATGTATCTAAATAGTAAAATATTTGTGAAAAATTATTTTAAAAAATTTAAAAAATACACAAAAATATGAAAAATGTACTAAATTTTTTTTTTTTATATTTTTGGTATTTAATGAATTTTTTAAATATTTTTTTCACAAATATTATACTTTTTAAATATATTTATGTTAGATGTGTCTAAAAATTTAAAAAATTGTTTAAAATATTAAAAAAAAAATTCAGTAAAAACATAAAAATATAAAAAATGAAAAAGTAAAATTTTCTGAAAAATGAATTTTGAAAATGAAAACCAAACAGAATGAGACTATCAAGATTGGCACATGAACCCCCTAACCATGCTACATTTCCTAATATAGCACTTCTATTTTGATCTTTAATAAGGTTTTCATTCCATATTATTAGGAGTAGATCCAAATTACCAAATTAATGCGCTCAAACATTTTTCTTAATATGTATGTTCATTCAACTTTTCAATGGCTCCATTCTATTACATATTTGGGGTTTCATTGTGGGCACATGGAAAGGACTTTTGGTCATATTAATTAAGCATTGCATTAGGATTCAATGTGACCCTGCACAATTTGGTTAAGCATCCTAATCAAAATGAGAAAATTTTGCATTGTTGAAGTCATCATCTCATCAAAGCTTGTCAGAGTATAACCATAAAGGGATAATGAGAATGACAATGACAATAAATGAAGACAGGAAAGTCAACTAAAAAAACAAAAGGAAGCTACTGCAGAGCTCTAATTAGAGCTTCTGTCGTACAGCTCTAATGAATTGTTCAGGAATAAATAAAAAAAAATAGTAAAGTAAAAGACAAAAAAGGGGAAAGAAAAAGACAAATTAGAGCTCCATTAGAGGTGTTTTTTTAGAGGTCTAAATCATTTTTCAAAACAAAAAAACAAAATTGATATAAAATAAAATGTATATGACTTATTAATCAAAAAGGTATAAAAATAGTAAATACTCAAATGATTGTACCACTTTGACAACTAGTGGTGGTTTTGGCTATACTTCCAACTGAGTTTCTCCATATTAAACTCAATGTGATTAACCATTCTGATCATTTTTATTTGTAATTATGTTATGAGTTATCACTTTACTATTTGGACCTATTAATTATAAAACTATTTCAGTTTACCTCACTAGAAAGAGGTTTGTCCCTTGTGTTATTGAAATAGTGAAAACTTATTAAAATGTTGAGAGAGAGAGAGAGAGAGAGAGAGAGCTAGGTAATTGGATTAACTCAATTACACCAGCTTGACTTTAGTGAACATAGTTAGGGGTGGAACCAAGAATTTTTTTTTCCTGGAGTGATCAATGTATATACATTATATATATATATATATATATAGAGAGAGAGAGAGAGAGAGAGAGAGAGAGACAGAGAGAGTTGATTTTAATACATTACTAATTGAAGATAATCCTTTATACAAGTGTTACTAAAGAAGTATTTCACCAGAAAACTAAATAAATCTAACAAATAATTTTTTAAGTTTTTAAATGTTTTAAACTATATATTAGAACTCAGTATACAATCAGTTAAAACATTGCTTTTAGCTATTTTATTGACTAATATAATCCAATAAATAAAAAGTAAAAAATGATTTTATACCCCTAAAACATAACTCTCGAATTTACACTGAATGACGTTGAATGTTACTTGTTAGTTGATTTATTTATAAATCAATCAACTAAGACTCAACCTCTATCATACCTCTGTGGATAAATTTAGAAATAAAATTTTAGGTGCTCCAACATTACTCACAAAAACGTATACATACTATTTGACTTTTGAAATAAAAAAAATATGTGACATGTGCATCTTGTGAAATACTAATGAAATAGAAAAACAGTAAAGAATTAACTTTCAAAAATCACAACTATATGTCTCTCAAAATATCTCACGTAGCAAGGGACAAGGCTTAAGTCTGGAAAGTAGTATCCCAGTTACTTTGGACTTGGGAAAATATCTGGGTGTGCCTCTACTTCACGGCCGAGTCTCAGGTTCCACCTACAACCACCTCATTGATAGAGTTCGTAATAAATTAGTGTGATGGAAAGCTAGACAACTCTCACTAGCGGGTCGAGCCACTCTTATTCAATCTGTAACCTCCTCTATCCCTACGTACTCCTTGCAAACAACTATGCTCCCAAAGAAGGTATGTTCTGCTATTGATAGCTACCACAAGCATTTCTTATGGGGTGGGGAAAATGTTTGTAAGCCTAAAGATGAAGGAGGGCTAGGATTAAGACAGATGCGTGATACAAATATGGCATTGCTCTCTAAGGTTGGATGGCGTTTAACTCAAGAGAATTCTACCTAGGCTACAGCAGTTCACAACAAATATCTGCTCAAGGATAGAGGATCCCGGCCCTTCTAATGCATCTTATACATGGCGAAGTATCAACAAAAAGGCACAAATTCTTAAGACTAGGTTAAAGTGGCACGTGGGTAATTGGAAACGTATTAGATTTTAGGTTAATATTTGGATTAACGAGTCTCCTCTAAACCAGATTGTATCTTCTCCTCTCCCACCCGAAGAAACCACCAAGTTCGTTCATGAAAACTGGGTTGAAAATCTTGGATGGTATTGGGCTAAGTTATCACAGTGGTTGCCCAATGACTTAAGGGCCCGTTTATTTTCAGAGGTAAAATGGAAGAAATTTATAGTGAGAGGATTAATAGTGAGGGGATTGTTAGTGAGGAGATTAAGTAAAATTGTGTTTGTTTTGGTGATAGTTGTTAGTGTAGGAATTGTTAAATTATTTTTATATAAAATAATAAAACAAATAAAAAAATATAAAAAATTAAACATTAATATTTTAAAAAAAATTCTCAATATATAAAAAATAAAAAAAATTCTAATCCCCTCACTATTTTTCTAATACCACCTCCACTTCCTCCATCCCAATCCCCCTTCCAACTTCCATCTATATCCCCTTATCCATCCTAATCCCTTTCCCAACTCTACAAACAAACACAATACTAAGGCCCCGTTTGGGGAGTGGCTAAATTAGCCAATTAGCCAAAAAATTACTTTTTTAGCCAAAAAGTCAACAATCCATACCAAAAAGTCAAAGATTCCCTTTTCTCTCTACTTTTTGCACATCTTTTCGTAATTAGCCAAAAAGTCATCCCAAACATACAAGTTTTTTATACCAACTTTTTTAACCAATTAGCCAAAAAGTTACTAAATTAGCCTGTTCCCAAACGAGGCCTAAATAACCCCACCTCCATCATAATCCCTTCCAATCCATTACACCCTAAAACAAACGGGGCCTTAGGAGTGTCTTGATTACTATCATACTTCAGACCTCCCCTGCAGATGAGGACCAATTAATTTGGGGTCATTCTCCAAATCGTGTGTTTTCCACAAAATCAGCCTTTGCGTGCCTCTGTAAACAACAACCATCCTCTGCAGCACCTCAAGGTCGTTGGGACATAATCTGGAAATAGATGGGACTTCATAGATGGAAGCAGTTCACAAGGCTAGTCAGGTATGATCGAGTTCTAACAGTTGCGATGAAACAAATGAGGCACTTAAGCTTAGATGTTATATGCCTGTTATGTGGGCTTGACAATGAAACTACATTGCATGCGCTGCGCGACTGTCGAAGGTCCAAGAAAGTTTGGCATGAGCTTATTCCTCCATTCTTCTTTTCATTACCTCTAATCCCATGGGTGGATCTAAGTCTTGGTTTCCCGCCATGGGCTGATTCGAGTGATGTGCATTGGCCTTTATTGTTCATGGCTACACTATCATCACTTTAGTTTTGGCACAACAAGCAACTGCTCGATGCAAGTTCCTTGAATCGTATTGTCCTGCGGAACAATTGAGGTGCAAAGCTCGGGAATTTCAGAATGCAGAGGCTAGTTTCCAAGGCAACAAGGTTTCATCCACTATCACAATTGCTTGGTCACGACTAGCGGATGGTTGGGTCAAAATCAATGTGGATGGGGTTGTTTCTTCTTAAAGAATATCCTGGTACTTTTTATTCAATACTTCTTCAACTAATATTACACAGTATTTATACGGAGAGAAAGAGAGTAACTAGCTAACTAACTTAGGTTACACTTAACTAGAGTTTTAACAACTTTCCTCTTGATATGATTAATCTAACTGCATATGATTAATCTAACTGCCTAACTAACTTTGTTGTTATAACTATGAGCCTTAGCAGATGAAGCCACGTACTGTGGCTTGATCTGTGATTGGACTTTTGTGAGCTGAGCTGTTGTGGATTGAGCTTGATTACTAGTGGTCTTAACATCCTCCGTCAAGCTGATAGGAGAAGAATGAGCTAGAAGCTTGGTTTGAAGAAATTGAAACCGAGAGATAGAAAGGGGTTTAGTAAAAATATCTGCAAGTTGATCAGAGGTGGAAATGTGTTTGATCATCAACTATTTGGAAACCACACGCTCGAAAACATAATGATAATCGACTTCAATGTGTTTTGAACGAGCATGGAAAACAGGATTACTAGATAAAGCAATAACAAATAAATTGTCGCACCATAAGGTAGGTGGAACAAAGGGAACATGAAGATCCTTGAGAATCAAACCAAGCCAGCTAAGTTCAACTGAGGTCTGAGCAAGAGCTCTATACTCAGCTTCAGTGGAAAACCAAGAAATAGTTGGTTGCTTTTTGGTAGACCAAGAAATCAAGTTGGGACCAAGAAAAACACAAAACCCAGTAGTAGATCGGCGATCAAGAGTATTTCCAGCCCAATCCGAATAAAAGAATGCATTAAGAATGAGAGGACCTGGGCGAAAATGCATGCCACAATGAAAAGTACCCTTAAGAAACCTCAACAATTGTTTGACAGCATTGAAATGGATAACCAAAGGAGAATGCATGTGTTGATAAACAGAATTGACAGCAAAAGCAAGATCTGGGCAAGTGATTGTCAACTATTGAAGAGCACCAATAAGACTGCGATACAAAGCAAGCTGATCAAAGAAAAGATCTGATGTGGCAAGAATGGGTGACTTGGTAAGCATTGGAGAAGCAAAGGTCTTATAGTTGGTTATACCATCTTTGACCAAAATATTAGTGGCATACTTGGCTTGATGTAAGAAAAAACCATTGGCAGAGGATTGATTATCAACCCTATCAAGGTACTGATCAAGTTGCCATTGGTAATGATTCTACTCTTCCTATTCATCACATTGGTAATGGACTCCTACCTACTCCTTCTCTTCCACTTCATCTTCTTAATATTCTCACTGTTTCTCACATTTCTTCTAACCTTATTTCTGTACATAAGTTAGTCTCAGATAATAATTGTTCTATTACCTTTGATGCTAATGGTTTTCTTGTTCATGACAAGGTTACCTAGAACATTCTGTATGGAGGTCATCATTCTCAAGGTCTTTATCATGCTCCATCCACTTCTATGGCTTTTACGACTGCTTAACCTAAATCTTGTTTTAGTACCTCTGTTGTTCTTGCATCTGTTCCACTTGTACCTGCTTTAGTCGACAATCTAAGTCCAAATTGGCATCTCAGACTTGGTCATCCCTCATCTAAGAAGCTTCAACACATTGTTAACACTTCTCATTTGTCTTCACACACTTCATTTGGTTTGTGTGCTAATTGTTGTGTTTCTAAGATACATAGATTACCATTTAGTTTGTCTAATTCCATTATTAATAAGCCTCTAGCTCTTATTCACTCAAATGTTTGGGGTCCTTTTTCTGCATCTGTATCTGGTTACAAGTACTATTGTCACGACCTAAACTTGCCCCTAAAGGTTTAGCATCGTAACCGACTAATAATTCGTGATTACCAAAGACCTACTTAACAGTAATAACAATAATACAATAATAGAGGCCGACGAAAGCCTGTAAATAATAAAATATAATGTCTAAAGAGCTATGAGGACTTAAATAAACGAACAAATTTGTATATACAGATATTCACAAAAGTCCATGTCCAAACAGATGTACAGACATGTCATAACTGAAGGAATTAAATCCCAATAATAAAACGGTCAAAACAAAAGTCTGAAACAAAACTTCATAACATATGATCATAGCTACAAGTGGGCAAAGTAGAAACACCCAAAACCCTTGACACGTGTTGGTTCAGAACCTCGCAATGAGGCACAGTAGTTGGCTTGACAAAATAGGATCTGGGTCAACGCCGCTAAAACCGATCTGGTGCTTAATCACCTACATATATATATTAAACAATGAGTTAGAGTCCAATGAATAACAATTGTAATGAGTGTATAAGCTTCAATTTCAAGAAATTTGAATGAAATCCTTACCTTAAGTAGTCAAATGTTGGTCAAGTCAAGAGTTCCACAAGTTCTTCCTTTCTTTCCTTAGTCTTGAGCTCTCTCTAGCTCTCTTTACAAAATACACTAAGGGGCTGTTTGGGAAGTGAAATTTTAGCCTAATTTAGGCTAAAATCCACAAAAAGACAAAATAGGCTAAAATAGTCAATAAGACAAAATGTCACATCAAACCCATAATCATTTCACTTTTTCTCTCACAAACATCATATTCAATTACATCCCAAACACAAAATTTTTAACTTACTAAAATAGCCTACTAAAATAACAACTTCTCAAACACCCACTAAGTCTCTCTCTCAAACTGTATGTGGCTGGCTCTATGTCTCCAACAAAGTCCTCCACTCTCTCTTATTTCTTTATTCAATTTGATTAGTAGCTGAGGAATATACTTAAGCACTAATCTTCTTAATTTTCAATTAATTATAGGTTTAACTAATTAAATCAAATTCACTCAAATTAAATTTGTCATCATCATTGTGACTTAAATCAAACTGAATTTAATTATACTAATGTGAATTAGCTTCTAATTGCCTATCCAAATATTTAACTCTAACTTGTTAAATTTACTGAATCAGACAAGTTCAATTCATATCTATACCTATCTGTTCACAATAACAATACAATGCATATAACACATAGCACATAATTCATAATTAACACATAACTACATGACCAATGCAAATCACATAATTAGCTTAATTAATCAAGGAGGTGATTGTCACAACTATGTTGTTTTCATTGATAATTTCAGCAAGTTTACTTGGTTATTTCCTTTGTATTACAAGAGTGAGGTGTTCTCTAAATTTCTTGAATTCAAAGCCTTAGTTGAAAATCAATTTTCTACTTCTCTTAAGATTCTTCGCAGTGATAATGGAGGGGAATACTTATTCCATGAATTTCAAACTTTTCTCAAAACCAAAGGCATTTTACTCCAGCTCAACATGGGGTGGCTGAACGTAAGCAGAGGCACCTCATTGAGACTACCATTACCTTAATGCATCAGGTTTCTTTACCTTTGCATCTCTAGTTTGAAGCTCTGATACCATAAAGAATATCTTGTTACTTTTTATTCAATACTTCTTCAACAAATATTACACAGTATTTATACAGAGAGAAAGAGAGTAACTAGCTAACTAACTCAGGTTACACTTAACTAGAGTTCTAACAACTTTCCTCTTGATATGATTAATCTAACTGCATATGTTTAATCTAACTGCCTAACTGACTTTGCTGTTATAACTGTGAGCCTTAGAAAAGGAAGCCACGTAGTGTGGCTTGACCTGTGATTGGACTATTGTGAGCTGAGCTGTTGTGGATTGAGCTTGATTACTAGTGGTCTTAACACTTCTTCTTCTTGGTTGGCCTTAACTTTAGACAGTGACAATAATGGTGTAGGTTATCCTCGTATCGTAAAGTTGCAGTCCTGGCTTCGGCCCCATTAACACTAAAAAATAAATATATAAATAAATATTTATAAATATAAAATTATTAATAAATTATCAAAATTAGAAGGAGCCACGCGTCCCGCCCCTACACAATTCGGCCCCTCTAACATAGTGAACTCATTTGGATTCATTACTTAATTGCTTGAGAAAGAGGGAGTGAACGAACTTTTGGAAGGTGAGAGAGATCAAGACAATTAAAAAAGCACAAAACTAGGCACCAAATCAAATTTGGATAAATAAATAAACTAATCATGTTTTTATCCTCTTACTTTTGTCACATTCGTAATCTTTCTTTACAAAATTCATTTTTTATAACTCCCAGTTGATATGGATGATGTCACGCAGAAAAATAATCATAAAATCAATTAACAAGAAAGATAGATTCAAAATAAAAGATTTTTGTCTTTGTAGGATTTGTGAGAGGGAATATACATAATCTTACTCATCGAGGTTCTCTTTCCATAATTTGAATCCATAATATTGTAATAGAAATCAGACATTAATTGAAATCAAGCACACAAATTTATGCGATCCATCTCAAAATAAGATTATCAGCACTGATTCACTATTCTAAAATGACAGTACCAATACCAGCTCTAATGAGTTGGCAGTGCAAGAAAAAAATAAAAAAATAAAGGCCAAACTATAACATCAGTAGTGGGGTTCACATGGTGCCACATCATTAGTGATGTATTAGTAGTCTGAAACATTTGTCTAAGACTACGTGGTGATTTGAGAAGTTAGTTAAAAATTGACTTTTTGACTTTTTTGTCCGTATGTGTGTAAAAAATGTGAGAGATAATGTGACGTAAAATAGGTTAAAAGTTAAAAACTAACTTTTTACTAGCCTCCCAAATTGCCCGTCGTTGCTATTTCACCATAATATGAAAAAAGTTTCGACAGAACTATATAAAAATACGACACTTCAACTAATAAATACAGTCTTAGAATAATAGGGTAGAATTGTGAAATATAAAAAATAGGTTCAGCTTCTCTCAAGTTAGTCATCTCAACTTGAGAGAGTGTTTGGGTTTGGTAAGCTCATTTTGAGATTAATTTCAGTGATCAAAACTATTAACTTTTTAAGACTCGTTAAGTGGAATATTCATGCAAAAAATTAAGATGGTCAGACATCGATAGTTATATGTTTGAATCAAATTTCTATTACAAAAAATAGATGACTATTATTGAAGTTATATTTATCGTTCATTTTTTTAAAATAAATATGATTCAAATATATAACTACCGATATCTAATCATCTTTTTTTTACATGTATATTCTACTCGAGTTCTAAAAAATAAAAAAGTTTGGATACTGAAATTACTCTAAAAATTGGCCTATTAAGGGGTTATTTGGGATATTCTAAATAAGTGTACTTTTTGACTTTTTAGACTAAAAAGTTGAAGAAAAAAATATAGTTATTTGGGTTAACTTTTTGACTTTTTACAAAAAAAACGTATATTAAAAAATTATATAAATTAATGTGCAGAAGAAGTTGGAGAGAATAGCCGTACGGCCATACTGTCTTGGGTAACATAAGAAATGGTTGCCTCATTTGCGGACATTGGATTGGATTGTGATGTTCGACTCCTGAGGGCCCACCATGGGTCCCGTTTTGCTAATCGGAACCGTTCAATGTGTATAACTCGTCGAGTACTATATACTTATAAAAAATCACTTTGATCGGATATCGATAGCTATTTGATCAGATTATTTTTTTTTCAACTATTAACTATAACACCATCTATTTTTTTATACAAAACTGATTTGATCATATAGTTAGCAATATCCGATCAACGTGATTTTTTACAGACATATATTACTCGACGAGTTCTACACATTGAACGGTTCAGATTATCAAAACGGGACACGTGATGGCCCCCCACGGGCCAAACAATAGCGTGCTGTTTGTGCACCCCACCTATATAATTTTTCCAAAAAAATCAGCTTCACCCGTGGACGTCAAACTGGATTTTATTATTTTTTGTGTAAAATTATTTATTTATTTATTTTTTTTGGTGAATAGTGATAACTTTTTAACTTTTTTTATAATTTTTTTTACTTTTTCGATTATTTTGAAGATGCCAAATCAGGCCTAAGTATAAATATTCTCTCAAATTAAAATGATAATCCGAGAGAAGTCAAATCTATAAAAATATTCTTAATTCAAAATTTGGATTGGATCCACTGTTAAGGGGTCTTGAATACATACAAGAATTCACACTACCCAACACAAAATGTAGTGAAGCAATCGTGCCATTGCGCTAACATCCACCCTCAAAATCATTCAACAAGAAACTCTAAAATCCACTACTTTAATCCCAAGTGGGGGATCAAATTGTCATTTTTTTCAAATAAAGAATCACCCTTTTTCTTTCTTTTTGTTTGTGTGCGTGAGAACTAATTAGATTAAAAGGACCTTCCGGATAACAAAACACAACAGTGAGTTAAGCCTGGGACATTTCAAGAAAAAGGGTCACTAATCAATTTGGTCACGGTCTTGCAAATGAAGCGAAGGACAAAACACAACACAAGCCACAAATTTCAATCAAATTTGATCACCTTTTCGCCGCTATTAACGTTAGGAAAGTAGTTAGGATAGTCTTTTTGGTCACGGTCTTGCAAATCATGAAAGAAGAGAGGTTTCATCATCACATGACACTCACCGCCCACACTTTAAAATTCAATTTGGAGCACCTTTGCCCTTGTGGATATGTTTTTGGATAGAAGTGGATAAATGTGGTATTTGCTTGGTCAGATTGTGCTGGAATTATGAATTTAAGTAAGGATCCAAAAAAATATTTAAAAAAAAGTAGAAAGGGAAATGATTATTATTGCTATTTTGTAGATTTTTATTCAAATTCATGATTTAAATACAAATATTTTTTGATAGAAACGGATAACTGTGATATTTTTTAGCCTTTGCATCTCTTTACTTGTCTGGGAGCAACTCATTTCCAATCCATGGTCGGACTATAGAAGTCTAGTTTGGCCCATTGTGGGGCCATATAGGGCCTATTGTGGGCCCATATAGGGCCCATCTCGATAATCTGAATAATCAATCTTTTTGCCTTGTGAGACTTTTCGAGTACATTATTTCATACAAAAGTCAAGTCGATTAGACATTGATAGGCACTTAATCGGATCACATTTGTCTAAAAAAAATAATCAGACACATTATTCATACCAAAAAGCAAGTAAGCACAATAAAATGAGAAGAGTATGATTATCAAATCGATATAATTTTTTTCATGAATAATATATATACATGGAGGGCTCTACATAATGAAAATTTTAGATTATCAAAACAAAACTCGTGATGAGTCTATGAGTCTTGTGGACATCTCAAATTTATATTTAAATTTGAGAAAAATCTAATCCAAAAGGCTTACTATTAAGTGCCATCAATGTATTCTACTGTTGGACAGTTTTTTTTTTTTTTTTTTTGATGAAGTTGGAGAGAGAGTTTAAAGCAACAACAGTAGTAATATTAAACTAATATAACTTCATACTTTTAATAGTTTTAACTTACCTATTTTATCCTATCAATTTTGGTTCAAACCTTTTCTATTATGATCGTATTGAGTTTAACACAATTTGTTCCATTCCCATTTCCTTTTGATAATCTTATCCATACTAAGGCCTTATTTGGAATAAATTAAAAAAATCAAAATCTTTTTTTCTTTATTTTTTTAACCAAAAAATTAAAAGATGCACTTATATAATATATCCCAAACAACTACTAATATAATAATAAATAGTGAGTCTAGTGTCTTGTCAATTTCCCTAGACAAAACAAATTATCCAATCTTAGATACAATTGTATGAACATATTACATTAATCTAATGTACGAGCTTTTAATTTCACAAAATTAGCCTAGAAAATAATAATAATATTGGCCAGATCAATGAAAATTCTCAGATATCATTTTTTCTATCAATTTATTTTTAGAAGAATAGCGCTTCCCAAATTTTATTATTGTTATTATTATTTTGAATTGGACCAAATTTTATTATTTGTTATTTATTTTTAGCAAAGTTCTCTCTATTTGTCTCATGATGGGATGCACAAATAGCATTCACTGATTTAATGTTTGAGTTTTCAGTTAGAATTTTTTAATATTTTAATTTTGGTACATTTAAAAAGTATAAAATTTGTATAAAAAAAATTGTAAAAAAATCACTAAATACAAGAAAAGAATAACTATATTCTTATTTTTTTTGTATTTATTAAATTTTTAAATATTTTTTACAAAATATTTTACTTTTTTAATATATCTAGATTAGGTATACCTAAAATATAAGAGAAAATTTAACTAAAATATGAAGAAAAAAAATTTAGTAAAAAGAACAAAACACAAAAAATAAAAATCTTAACAACTTACAAATTATTTTTAAAAATTCAAAATCAAAGAAAGTGATTATTATTTTGTATTTTGTGTGAAGAATAAAAAAACTAATAATATTTGGCAAGAGTTGCAATTACATATGTAACAACTAAAATGAAACTAAAGCCGAATGCTGATTGGAGGGCCGAAGAAAACAAAGCCCGTCTACTAAAAAGCCAGCCCACTATAAAAATTATCAAGTCTAAACATTCCACACCCGTTATATATGTTTTCATTTTCTATTTGGTAACTATTTTCACTAAATTAATTTTGAAAAATAGAGCAAATATTGGAAACTTTACCAAAATTAATTTTTCCTACCACTTTTTTCTTTGAAAAATAATTCTTCCCAAATGTTATCTATATAATATGACAAAACGGATTTTAAATTTATCCTAGACACATTTGTCCTACTATGGCATTTAAATGATTAGAATTCATTTTTTCTGGAATGAACGGTAAAGATGAGATTCTTTTCTTTCACTCTACTTCAACTTCCTGCCCATCCATCCTCCATCTTTTCTGTCTCAAGTCTCACTTCACTTTTCCAGATTTCAAATTTCAAAACACACTTACTTACTCTCTTCCCCCAAGAAGAGAGACCACATTCATCTCACTCTCTCTATAAACTCTCATCTCTTTGTCTCTCAACCTCACTGCCCAATTTTCAAATTTCAAAACACCCCCGTCTCTCTCTCTCTCTCTCTCTCTCTTCTCTCTCTCTCTCTCATTTGTTTCTCAACCTCACTTCCTACCACACCACTGGCACATCTCTTTCTGACGACTCTCTCCGCAACCCAGCCATGGGTGCTGCTCATCACCTCCTTCAGTCATCGCCACTGTTGCTGTTCAACGCCATCGCTCAATGCCACCTCCTCTAATCATCGCAACCATTGCTGCTCATCACCACCGCTGCTGCTCATCATCGTCGTTGTCATGCCATAACAACTCCGCGACTATCCACCACCATTCAAGAGGAAGATCGAACAAAGGAGATATAAGGGTTTTTTATTTAATCTAAGAGAGGATGAGAGAAGAGAATGAGAAGAGAGAGAGAGAGAGAGTTTCTGGAGAGATGAGAGAGAGTAGGAAATATGTATCTCATAGGTATAGAGAGAATGAATGGGAGAATATAGAGAAATAAGAGGTAGAGAGAGAATGAGTGGTGGAACATGGAGAGAACTGTGAGACTATTTTTTTAATTTATTATATTTTGATTTCTTAGCTTTTAATTTTTGTGTGTTTATTTATGTTTTTATTGCAATCTGTTATAAGCTTTAAAGATGGGGGGAAACGGGATTAAAAGGAAACTAAAAAAATTGTAGAGATTAGATTTTATTTTCTGATTCCATAAATAAAATAAAAAAATTCACAAATTTGTTGTATTCAAAAATATTAAGAGATCAGAGGGAAAGAGACATTGACTCGCTGAAGAAAGAGAGAGAGGAAGAGAGAGACATTGACTCGACGGAGAAAGAGAGACTGTCGCCAGAGAGGGAGAGTTGGACTTGCTCGAGAGAGAGAGAGAGAGAAGTGGGGGAGAGTGACAGAAAAAATAGGGAAAGAAATAATAATAATAAAAAAATAGTCAATTGGGGAATTGATGGGCAACCCCATGTGGGTTCTATCCCACGCCGACCACTCGGCACAACACCCTACAAAAAAAATAATATTTTATTTTATATATATATACAAATACTTTTTTGGGGACACATTCACCCAGGCACACATATATCTATGTATATATGCATACATAAATAATATCACATAAGATTAGACAATTTTTTCAATTCATTTATCTTATTGGAAAAATATTTTTTGAAAACCAAAAAAAAAAAAAAAAGTGAAGAGAATAATTTTTTTAAAAAATACTATCAAAATAGTCTGGTAAGACAATAATGTCTAATATTTTAGGGATAATTACATTTTACCCCCTGTGGTTTAACACTTTTTCACATTACCCCCTTACGTTATAAATATACTCATAAACACCCTGTGGTTTTGACTAAAGTGCAAAAGTGACGGAAATTGGTAGAGTTAACAGCGCGTAGGGCTGAGCAAGGAATCCGTGAAATCCGTAATCCGATCCAGTCCAGTCCAATCCATTAGGTTTGGATTAATTTTTTGAATCCGTGGTTCGGTTCCGGATTGAAAAATTAAAAATCCGTAGTTCACGGATTGATTCCGAATTAAACCCCACGGTTCCGGATTGGAACCGATTCGGACCGTATACAAATAGTTTATATTTTTATTATACATCCTCCTGCATAGTATCTTCTCTTATTTCATATAAAACTTAAATCCAAACCTAAACTTGCATAGTATCTTCTTTTATTACTTTTGTTTGCTAGTTTTTAGTGTTAATTTGTAATGGTCTAAATACTTATAGTGAAACTAGTTTTCTTATGGTTGTTTAAATTCTAAAACAGTTTGTCGCTATTACGAAAAGACATATTGCTATTATGAAACTAATATGGTGCTATATTTATGTTTTTATGAAATTAAAGTGTTATATATATATTTTTTGTTATTTAATTATGTAAATCCGTGGTCCTAAACCGATCCAATCCGTGTTTAAATGGATTGGTTCGGATTGGTTCCACAATTTAAACGGATTGGATTGGTTTCAATTTTTCAGGATCCGTAGATAACGGATTGGTCCTGGTTTTACTCAAATCCGGTCCAATCCAGACCATGCTCACCCCTAACAGTGCGTGTGGAACACGCGCCAGAGAAGTGTGTCTTCGCTGGCTTTAAGTGTTTTGGCGCCAAAATGGAAGTGTTAAATGACCAACTTGCCCCAAATTTGGCCAGCCACTTGCCTATATAAACATGAAGCAACCAAACCTATTTTTCCAACCAAAAAAAATTCCGAATCCACTTTTCCAGCCCAAAAAAAAATTCCAAACCCACTTTTTCCAACCAAAAAATTTCTGAGACCACTTCCATTGTTAAAGATGTCATCCTCTCAAGGTTCCCACTATACTGGACAAAGTTTAGCTCATAGATGCTACTGTGGCCAAAGATCTCGGTTAAAATAGCTTGGACAAATGCAAATATGGGAAGAAGATTTATAGGATGTGCAAATTATGGGGTAATTACTTTCAATATTTAATAATTAAGTAATTAATTAATTTATTTGTTATGTTATATAATATTGAAAAAAAAATCTAAACTTATTTATTAAAAATTTCAGATTCATACTACTTATGAATATTTTGAGTGAATTGACCCACCATTTTGCCGCCGCTAGTGTGATCTACTACCAAGACTCGTGCAACAAATAAATCATATGGAGTTAGAAGTGGAAAACGCTCAAAAAAAAGAAAAGAAAAGTTGTATCGAAGAATGTTACTAGGAACCTGGATACTATTTTTATGCTATATTGCAAGTACTCTCAAATGAAAAAAAAAAAAAAAAGTGTTATGTAACCTAATATGAGGAAGGAAGATATGTAATATTGAAAACTATTTTTGAAATATATTTTTGAAGCATTATGCTGTTTTGTTACCCAAAAAACAACCTAAGAGAGGAGGTGAATTAGGTTTTTACAATTAAAATTAATAATACCCTAATAAAAATTATGACTAGCACAATAGATAAATATAATTAATGAAATAAAAATAATTAAAACAAGTGTCTTAACAACTATGTCAGTTAATGATTTTAGCACAGTAAAAATGTGAAATATAGCTATGGCAATTTAAAATAAAATAAAGAGATAAGGAAGAGAGAGGCAAATAAATTTATAGTGGTTCGGCTTCAACTCGGCCTACGTCCACTCCTTAAGCTTCACTTGAGATTTTCCATTATCTTCTAACTTCACAGGGGTGCTAGCAACCTCTTTACAAATGGAGCAATCATCCACAGATTTTGCACAGACTTTACAAGTCCAAACCCTTGCAAATCTTAGGTGATTCACAATCACTCTCAAGATTTCAAGAATACAGTGTTTGCAACACTTTTACAAGATGAAATGGTATTTTTGCTTTCAAAGAAAACTTACAATAAATATCTCTCAAAGATAGATATATAAAATGAAGTTTTGATTTTTCTGTAAATCTCACACAGGAAAGATGGGCTTAAACCTATAAGGCTCAGTGTATAATTTCTGAGAATAGATGTGAGTGATTATAGATCAAAGAATATTTTCAAGTTTTTTGTCACTTATTTACATTAGAGGCTTTGATATATATAATGCAAATTATAGCCGTTTATAGCCGTTGTATTCATTTGAATTTATAGCCGTTGTACTTCCATCATTACCAATTTGAATATCTTCCACTCCATCATTACAAATTTGAATATCTTCTACTTGAACCTTTTGAATATAGCCGTTTATAGCCGTTGTACTTCCATCATTACCAATTTGAATATCTTCCACTTGAACCTTTTGAATCTTTTGGCCTGCTGCTGTGCTAGGCTGTTTGAATCTTTGTTTTGGGCTGTTTGAACTCCTGATTTAATCAAATATTAAATATATTCTAACAACATTTAGGATAAAGGTTTAGGTGAGAATTAATGGGACAAAATAAATTTTGATTCTATTTTTCTCTTTCAAATAAATCATCAAAATAAATTTTGATTAAAATATAATTAAATAAATCATCAAAATAAATTTTGGATTCTATTTTTCTCTTTCAAATAAATTAAAACATAATTAAATAAATCATCAAAATAAATAAGTCTAACAATCTCCCCCTTTTTGATGATGGCACACAATGATGTTTTGATTTGATTTGATTTGGGAGTAAGAAAAGCTTTCCCTCAAGTCATGCTCCCTGAATTCATTTCTAAATACATAAGTTAGCATATCTGTAATAACTAAGTTTTAATTAGAGATATGATATGAGACTAAGGTATCAAACTATAAATATATAATCATCATATTAGTTTTCAAATAATACCATAATTTGAAAATAATACCATAATACATAACATCATATAATTTCTCCCCCTGTGACATTATCAAAAAGAAATCATGGGTCAGAATCTGGAGGAGGAGGAGGAGGAGGAGGAGGAAAATGATAGTGAAAAATGGCATCAAAAATATATATATAGCAAAAATATATATATCAATCAATGGTCAATCAACAAATATAAATATATTACATATACAACTTTCCCTCGTCGCTCTCGTTTTTTGCAAAACGCGGTTGCCACGCGGCTTGGCTTTTGCTTCATTGGCCAACAAAAGCAGCTCTCCTCGATTGTCGCTCGCCTCGGCTATCTCGCCCTCCTTGTCTTCTTCTCTTCAGCCTCTTCTCTTCAGCCTTCTTCTAAATCACACACTCGTCCATTTTCTTTTTCACCATTCTCTTCTATCTCTGCTTCACCACTCTCGTCTGTTTTGTCTTCCTTATCGAAACTCATTTCACACACTCTGCAACTAATTTCTTTTACACCTCTCACCTCTAAACTATGGCTTCCTCATCCCGTCCCCTCACTCTATTTCCAGGCCTGAACGATCCCATAAGCTCTGCTAGACCGAGTGCCCCTACTCCTACTCTTCCTGTCATTCCTCTTCCTAACCTTCCTATGATGTCGATTGAGCAAATCATGGAAGCTCAATCTGACATAGAAGCCAATCATTTCACATTGACGTCCTATATGGAGACGGTGACGACAGTCACAAAATTGGCTTACCGATTGCAGAACATGACGAATGAGCTCCATCAAGTCAACGCCCAAGTCTCTCTGCTCCAGCGCATGTACAAGGATGCGCGAGCAGAAATAGGCGCACTGAAGGCCGAAAATAAAGAGTTTAAACGGAAGACCACCTCAATGGCCCGATTTGGAGCAACGTCGTTCTTGGCCTTTGATAGTCAGCGGGGAGTCGTCACTCTCGACAAAAGCACGGGGGCAGGGGCGTCAAAAGTCGCCCAAGGTGATAAAAAGAAGAAGAAAACGATGAAAGAGGCGAGTAAGTAAGATCAGCGTATGGCTAGAAAAAAATAAAGTTTTTTTTTTTTTGTATGTTTATTTTGATCGCGCGTGTGGCTATAAAAAAATAAAGGGTGTTTTTTTTTATGTAAATATTTGTATTTTGATTTGTTTTTGTTTTTATGTTTAAGTACTGAAAAATGAAATTAAAAAGCAGAATGAGAACAAAATTAAAAAAAAAGAAATTAAGCCTAATAGCAAAATAAAAAAAATAATAATAATAATGAGAGACCAAATTGTTAATGAGTATATGAGAAGCATTTGAGCATGATTGAATTCTCAATTTCTTAGCAAGAGCATACCAATCTCAAGACTATAATAGACATAACAGTGCATAGATCAAACAAGGTTGCCAAGCAAGAGCATAAATATGGAGCTAAAGTTCAAGTCACTCTTCCTTGAGGAAAACGATCTTCCTCTTACATTATCAACAACTAATCAGCTCGAAGGTCATGTTGTAAGAATTAAGATACCAAAAGCATAGAGATACCAAAATAATCAAAAATACTAAAACAATCAAGTCTCTTTTTCTTCCCCGATGACATTTTCAACAGAATCAAGCACAATGAGGGAGTATGGTACAGCATATAGGATGAAAGAATGTAAGTCTCATTATAGCACATAATGATCATACAATTGAAACTCAAACCATTTGACAATAATGGGCAAAAAAAATAGTAATATGTGAAGGTGCAAGCCCATAAGTTTGATATCAAAAACAGAATAGAAACTGAGGAGATTTTAAAAAATAATCAAGTTTAAATTCTTCCCCTTGTTTCATTTGGCAAAATCAATAGGAGATATGATAAATGAAAGCTCCTAACTGAAATGTTCTCGTCAATAATATCAAATAAGATGCCAAAATGATACCAACATGCAATCTACCAAGGATACTAATATGCAATCTAGAAGATTTAACAATCATAGCTCAAGCATTATATAGAATACTAAATATTGCTCATAATAGGTTAAACTTAATATAATCTCATAAAGCTAATATAATTCCAAAAAAAAATGAAACATGTTCAAGGTATAGCAATCAATATGCCAAGAAAAATCATGAATTTCAATATGTACCACACATTTAAGCATATGCATGATTTTTAGGTAAGAGCATCATCAAAGAGTATACATTGCAAATCATATGAAGTATAATCAATATTTTTCATATCAAAGTAATAACAATATTAGCTCAAGGGATATAAGATAGAATTTTTATCTCAAAAGCTTAAGAGAGTATATGAGGCATACGTTAGGTTCAAGAGATGGAAGCTTTTTAATCTTCAATTTTCTTTCATGAAGAGTTCATCTCAAAAGGATTTAACAAGTATGTTAGCAAAATAATTTCTCCCCCTAAGTTGGTGCTACCCTTTTCTAATGTGATTTGTGTACATATAGCATTCATAGAACAAACACTACTACTCAATAAAAATACAATACAAATCACTTCCTATCACAAACTCAAAAAGTGAAAAATAATTCAATGGTCAAACAAGAGTTTTTGAATGCTATTTTTCATAATTTTCAAGTTGTAACACATAGCATAATATGCATATGAAAATAGTGTTATGCTCTTTGTTTTATTAAAAACTGATGCAACAATCTCATTTAATCACATAGCATTATCAAGAGGCATTTTCATCAATTCAATCCACATACTCAAGTGTGATAAAACATTTTACTTAATGTGGAATACAACATGAATGTTATAAACAATTAATTCAACAATTTATCAATCAAAAGCATTTCATGAGATGTATGCCAATATAATCCATATTCAAAAGATATTCAATAGGATAGATGTAATGTCTCTACAAACATATGATACTTCTTTTCATTTAGACATTGTTGATGGATCATAATCAACGAATTTCATAACTCATTCAAATATTCCAATGTAAAGCATATAAGCATGAAATTTTCATATTGAGCATATTTTTGAGATCATAAATGTACAATTCAAAATATAGATAGTATACATCTCAAAGACATGCTATGACATCAAAATTGATTCTACAAAGATATGAATAAAAAAGGAATTAACATATTAGTAATAAGAAAGCCTTTTTCATTTTGAATTCTTCGACAGAGTTTTGTGAAAGAAGAAAATGTTTCATCTTTGTGTGCTAAAAACATAACCCATGTAAATCTTGAATAATCATCAACAATAACAAGACAATAACGTTTACCATCTAGATTAGATGTCCTTGAGGGACCAAATAAATCCATATGTAATAGCTGTAAAGGTCTAGTTGTGGAAATATGAGATTTTGATTTAAATGATGTTTTAGTTTGTTTTCCTTGTTGACAAGCACTACAAAGATGATCTTTTTCAAATTTAATTTTTAGAAGTCCAATGACCAAATCATTTCTCAAAAGTTTAACAATTAAATCCATATAAACATGACCAAGTCCTTTATGCTATAACCAACTATTTTTATTATTAACACATAAACATTTAACATCACTAGCATAAAGATCATTAAGATGAAAAACATAAACATTATCATGGCGATTACCAACGAATAAAGTTTTATGATCATTTGTGCTTTCAATTGTGCAATGTGATTTATCAAAAATAACTCGGTTACCTTTATCACATAATTGACTAATACTAAGTAGGTTATGCTTACGTCCATCAATAAGTAAAACATTTTCAATAGAAGGGTTAGGAGAAATACTGATGCTACCAATATCGATGATTTTTCCTTTCTTGTTGTCTTCAAAAGTAACAAATCCTCCATCTTTCGATGATAGTTTAGTAAAGAATGATTTATCTCTGGTCATGTGTCTGGAACATCCACTATCAAGGTACCACTTCCGTTCTTTAGCTTTGGACTTAAAATAAACCTACAAGATGACAATCAAGTGTTGGTTTTTGGTACCCATAGTTTCTTGGGTCCTTCTTGGTTAGTTTTGTTAGATCCCTTAACAATCCAAATCTTTTTAATTCCCATGTTTATATTATTTTTGAATGGACAAGAAGATATATAATGGCCTTTCTTTTTACAATAATGACAAGTAATATGAGGGTGAGTCATGAGAGGTGCTTTTTTAAAAATTGTATTGAGATTCTTTTGTTTTTTAATAGGGTCATATCCAATGCCCGCCTTATCGAAAACACATCTTTGATTTCCAAGAAACATGTTAAGATTATCTCTACCTTTTACAAAATTTTCAAGTGTTTTTGTTAAATCATCAACATTGTTTTGTAAAGCAGTTTTCTCATTAGAGATGGTGTCAAAATCATTTTTCAAAATAATTTTTTCTTTCTTTAATTCTTCTACATTAATAGATAAAAATGCAAGAGATTTCTTCAACACATTATTTTTGGCACAAATTTTTGTAAATTCATTTGATAGTTCATGGAATGCACTTTCAAGTTCTTCATAAAGAGTAGTTACCTCCTCTTGAGTAGAGTCTTCATCTTCAAGAGCCATGAGACATAAGTTGGCTACTTCATTTTCAATTTTATCACTTGAGCTTTCATCTTCACTGGAGTTTTCATGTTCTTCTTCATTTGATGAGGCTTTGAATGCAATTCCACTTTTCTTTTTGTTTTCAACATCCTCATGTCCTTTCATGGTGATCTCATGAGTCATAAGGGAACCCATAAGCTCATCCAATCCAAGTGTGGAGAGATCTTTGGCTTCTATAATGGCAGTGACCTTTGCTTCCCAATTCTTTGGTAAACACCTCAGAATTTTTCTTACCAACTCACTGTTAATATAAGTTTTGCCAAGAGATTTCAAAGAGTTTACAATTTCAATAAATCTAGTAAACATACTTGAAATAGATTCATCAGAGTTCATTTTAAACAATTCATAACTATGAACAAACATATCAATACGAGATTCCTTCACTTGGTTTTACCTTCATAAGTTACTTCAAGTTTGTCCCAAATTTCTTTTATCGAATCACAACTTGAAATTCTATTATACTCCTTAGAGTCTAATCCACAAACAAGGGTGAGTTTGGCTTTAACATTGGCTTGCAATAATTTATGATCTCTTTCATCACATTCATCTTCAGTTTTAGGTACACTAATATTGTCTACTAATTTGGTAGGAATTTTTGGACCTTTGGTGACAATAATCCACATGGCATAATTAGTGGCTTGTAGGTATAGGGTCATCTTATCCTTCCAATGACTATAGTTGTTTCCGTCAAACAGTGGTGGCCTATTTGTGGCTTGTCCTTCAACTAAGGTTGCCATGGATCGAAACTCCTAGATGGTTAAATCTAAAACAAGAGTCTAGGCTCTGATACCAATTGTTACCCAAAAGACAACCTAAGAGAGGGGGTGAATTAGGTTTTTACAATTAAAATTAATAATACCCTAATAAAAATTATGACTAGCATAATAGATAAATATAATTAATGAAATAAAAATAATTAAAACAAGTGTCTTAACAACTATGTCAGTTAATAATTTTAGCACAGTAAAAATGTGAAATATAGCTATGGCAATTTAAAATAAAATAAAGAGATAAGGGAGAGAGAGACAAATAAATTTATAGTGGTTCGGTTTCAACTCGGCCTATGTTCACTCCTCAAGCTTCACTTGAGATTTTCCACTATCTTCTAACTTTACAGGGGTGCTAGCAACCTCTTTACAAATGGAGCAATCCTCCACGGATTTTACATAGACACAAGTCCAAACCCTTGCAAATCTTAGGTGATTCACAATCACTCTCAAGATTTCAAGAATACAGTGTTTGCAACACTTATACAAGATGAAATGGTATTTTTGTTTTCAAAGAAAGCTTACAATAAATATCTCTCAAAGATAGATATATAAAATGAAGTTTTGATTTTTCTGTAAATCTCACACAGGAAAGATGGGCTTAAAGCTATAAGGCTCAGTGTATAATTTCTGAGAATAGATGTGAGTAATTATAGATCAAAGAATATTTTCAAGTTTTTTGTCACTTGTTTACATTAGAGGCTTTGATATATATAATGCAAATTATAGCCGTTTATAGCCGTTGTATTCATTTGAATTTATAGCCGTTGTACTTCCATCATTACCAATTTGAATATCTTCCACTCCATCATTACAAATTTGAATATCTTCTACTTGAACCTTTTGAATATAGCCGTCGTACTTCCATCATTATCAATTTGAATATCTTCTACTTGAACCTTTTGAACATTTTGGCCTGCTGCTGTGCTAGGCTGTTTGAACCTTTATTTTGGACTGTTTGAACTCCTGATTTAATCAAATATTAAATACATTCTAATAACATTTAGGATAAAGGTTTAGGTGAGAATTAATGGGATAAAATAAATTTTGATTCTATTTTTCTCTTTCAAATAAATCATCAAAATAAATTTTGGATTCTATTTTTCTTTTTCAAATAAATTAAAACATAATTAAATAAATCATCAAAATAAATAAGTTTAACATGTTTGACTATCTAAGACCAACATTTCAACAATTCAATTACAAAACATGTTCAATTCCAACATGTGAAGCATGTTCATTAAGCATCAATATATCAACATATGTTTACAAAACCTGCTCCTTAAGACCAGCATGTCAACAATTGAATTACAAAACCTTTACAAAACCTGTTTTAATGTCAACAACATTCCAACATATCAATTACAAAAACTTGTGCATTCCAACATAAGATAACAATCTAAACCCTAAACAAAAAGAACAGGTGCTATGAGTACAATTCAATAACATTCCAACATGTCAACAACATTTCAATTACAAAAAATTTCTTCTGTTTGAGTCATAAGATAGGCCACCTAAACCTAATCCCTCAAACCCTTTGCATTGTCCTTTGCATTCATTCCAGCTACTGCAAATCCACTTCCACTTGCACTTGCTCCACAAGGCATTGTTGGTTATGATTGAGTAGTGGTAGCTGGTTGGGATGAAGATGGGTAAGTACTAGCAGCTTGTTGGGATAAAAACATGATGAATAGAAGATGGTTGGAATGAAGATGTGTGTCCTGCAGCTTGTTGAAATGAAGCATTTGAGAACTGCAATAACAATTCAATTCAAATTGAAATGCATCAAATAAAATCACTGAAATTGAAATGAATTTAGTTTGTATACAAATGAAATTACTGAAATTGAAATGAATTTACCTTGCTTGGTTGACTTGCAGATTTTCTAGAACTGGTGGTTGGTCCACTCCTCCTCTTGAACATTGTGGATTTCTTGTGTACTGGACCTTTGCATGATTTTTTGTTGTGTCCAAAACCCATACACTTTGCACATTGCACTGTTTTGTACTTCCTTGACACCCTATGTACATTCTTGGCCTCATCAACAGCTTTCTTCCTCTCTTTTCTAGGCCTTCTTGCTGGTTTTCTATAGTAAGGAGGGGCTATGGCATCATATCCAGTCTCAATCCAATCATGTTCCCCTGGCACAAGATTTATCATGAAAGAATATGTCCTCAAGTATGTCTCCTTGCTAAAGTAATTATGCACATAAGCTTCAGGTTTCTCCCTAGTAAGGTATATACAACTTATGGCATGTTTACAACGTATACCTGTTAGATCCCAATCCCTACACCCATATGTTCTTGCCCTCAAGTCCACTACATAAGTTGTATCATAATAATCCACCTCAAACTTTAAGTCACCTACAAAGCTAGCAAAGCAATTCCTAGTATCCTCTTTGTTTGACTCTAATTTCTGTTGCACAGTTGGACAAATAGAGCCACCATATTTTTCCATTCCATTTTTCTTCACTTGTATTCTGTTCATTAGTTTCCTCCTAATCCACTCCACAATTGAGATAATTGATTTATCTCTTGCTAGCAAAATGTACTTGTTGAAAGACTCACTCATATTATTCACTTGAATATCACACTGGGATCTTGTGCTGAAGTAAGACCTGGTCCGTGTTTCAGGATTCTCTTGCATCAACCACTCATTTGGCTTGTTTTCTTTATCCACATCCCCCAACTTCTTCATGTGATAATCAAACTCCCTTTTTGTCCCAGCCTTTGCAGCTTTCCACATCAATTCCTTAAACTCTTTTCCCTTGAACTTCTGTTTGAAGTTGGTATAAAAGTGCCGCAAGCAATACCTATGCTCAACATTAGGCAAAATCTGTGTAAAGGTGTGCACCAATCTTTTTTACCTGTCTGAAATGAATGTCCACCCAATGTCACTGCCAGCTCCTATGTCCTCTACTAATTAGGTCAGAAACCATACCCATGAATCCTTACATTCAGCCTCCACTGCAACAATGGCAATGGGAAACATGTTGTCATTCCCATCAACACCAATGGCTGCTAAAAGCTGGCCACCATATTTGCCCTTCAAAAAACAACCATCTAACCCAACAACAGGCCTACAACCTTGTACAAAACCTTACTTCTGTGCATCTAGTCTGATATACAACCTCTTAAAAATAGGTGTAAATTGTCTATTAGGCCTTTCTACTTCATCATCATCTTCTTCATAAACTATCGGTCTGTCCAATTTAATCACTAAACAACTGTTTAGATTATGCTGTTTGATTGTCTCACAGTAATCTCATAGTCTAGCATACTGCTTCCATAAATCCCCTTCAATTGTTTCATTTGCTTTTCTTTTTGCTTTATACACTTCACTCTTACTTACATCAACCATTAGTTCTCTATGAATGTCCTTTTGCATGGATGAGATCTCTATGTTAGGAGAATTCCTCAATCTTTCAAGGTATTTTTGTGATAAATACCTTGAGGTAACTAGATGGTTGCCATAAGTTCTACCACATGAATGAAGTGGCTTTAAGCTTTTGATCTAAAATGTACTTTCATTTTGCATTGGGGATGCATGAATTCTAAACCCACACTCTTGTTTACACACTGTAGTAATCCTCTTATTTTCATTTCTAACCCACTTCAAATTATATCCACGTTGCACTTGTCATTCCTTCAATGCATACCTAAAAACTTGTGCATTCTTAAATCTCAGCCCCACTTTTAGTTCAGGTTTCACCATGTCCACATCCTCATTAAATTCTGCAAACCTATCATCCATTTCCTTCTCATGTAATGATCCATACAAAGTATGCATCTCAAAATCTTGATCTGAATACCATTCATTAGAACCTGAAGCATGTGGTTCATTTCCTACACTTGTGTCAACACCCACATTTGATTCTACCCCTACATCTTTATCAACATAAGAAAATGTATCTTCATCTTCACTACCCTCTAACCCATCATTCATCCAGTCTAGATCTGTGTTGTCACCACCATCAGAATCATTCATTTCCTTATCACCCCCATCTTCTTCTTCATTTTCAGTCCCATTTCCCCATTCATCTTCTTCCATTTCAGGCCCATTTATCCCTTTTTCATCCAATTTTATTTGTGCTTCTATTTGTGGAATTTGTGGCCCTTTTATGACTTCCCCATTTGGACCTAAGACCTGAAATGTCTCATGACCTTTCTCCACATACAAGGTAACCACATTCAGACCTATATAATGGAATAATATATCAATTACATCCCTATCTAAATTCATCTCTCTAAGACCAATGTCCAGTATTTCTCCAGGAACTCTGTAATACAGTTTGCTAGTAGAGGGATAACCTAGGCTCAAGTATAACTTCTGAAAATCAAAAAACCCAGCCCTATCTGAATCAAAGTACTGAAAGTAATTCACTTTCTCTCCCTTATACACTCTATATGGAGGCTTAGTAAAGTAACCTCCATGATGTAACTCAACACTAAACTCTGTTGCTATCACCTCACCCTAATTAATCATCCAAGACACAAAATATAAAAATAATACATAAAAAAATCAATGCCTCAACATTACAAACACACAAAAGACAAAAAGGAAAAAAGAAAAAACATAAACAAACAAACAAAAAAAACCAACACTAAACAGATATATTGTCTCCCAATACACAACAAACAGTTAGGGGACCACAAAATCATAGTCATGCATCAAAATCAACAAAACCCCAAATCTGTGGCCATTGTTGCATCAAAAATTATTATAAAAAAAACCCAATTTATTATTCCAGATATACACAACAAACAGTTAGGGGACCACTATGAACCCTACCTCCATGCACAAATATCATAGTCATGCATCAAAATACAAATTCTACCAAAAAAAGCCAATAATCAGACAACAACCTTAACAAAAGGTAACATCAAGCCAACAAACATACATCATAAAGCAAAAACCCTACCAATAAAGCTCTTTTTTAAACTTTTCGAAAACATCAACCATCAAACAAGTCATTTTCCAAACATATTATACAATAAATTTATAAAATCGCAATCAAACCAGCAAATAGTCACACAAAACAGATTTTTTGTAGGGTTCGCCGATTGTTACCTGAAGTAAAATTTTAAAAAGAAGATTCTTTGTAAATCCTTTGAAACCCTAACCCAAATGTTTTGTAAATCCTTTAAAATCCTTCGATTGTTACTGATTCACTTTTCTCTCTCTCTCTCTCTCTCTCTCTCTCTCTCTCTCTCTCTCTCTCTGTCTCTGTCTCTATCTTTGAAAATCGTAGTCAAACAACTGAAGGGACTGTAACATATAAGCAATATAAATATCTAGGGGTATTCTAGTCTTTTCCATCATTCCGTCACGCCCCGTCACTTTTGCACTTTAGTCAAAACCACAGGGTGTTTATGAGTATATTTATAAACGTAACGGCGGTAATGTGAAAAAGCATTAAACCACAGGAGGGTAAAATGTAATTATCCCAATATTTTATGTTCGGAGGAGAAAATAAGAATTGTTTTGGGAAGTAGATTAAAAGTTGATTTTTTTGACTTTTTTCTTTTTTTTAAGAAAAACGTGTAAAAAAAATTAGAATGTGATATGACTTTAAAAAAAAAAAACTAAAAAGTTAAAAAAGTAACTTTTAGCCGAATTGCCAAAACAAGCTTATGTGTAGATAAGTAAAGTATTTTAAAAATGGAATTGTGAATGTGGTTATGTTAAAAAATGTGTGTTGAAAATATAAATAAATAAGGTTGTTCATTAAGAAATGTAACATTTAAAAAAAAAAAAAAAAAAAGTGGGTTTAAATGTTGTTTTTTTTAAACCCACTTTTTTTTTTTGGAAATGTTGGGTTTTTTGGTGAACAAATTTAAACTTAAATTTTAAATTGGGTTTAAATAGAGTTCTGTTAAAAAAAATGTGATAAAATAGTTTATATTTTATTACTACGGAATATTTTCACAAGACAAGAGAGAGAGAGAAGAGAGATAATGAAGGTGGTGTGATTTGTTTAAAAACTGAAAATAAGAGTTTTTTATTTTTATTTTTATTTTTTACAGAACTTTGTTATCCATCTCGATGACAAAGCTCACGACACACAAACACCATGTGCATTTATGTCTGTATAATTTTACAAAATTCATTTAAAAGTCGAAATCAATCGGACCTGTATTTATATTTTGACCTCAAATTTTTAACAACCAATTTAATAAAATACATTTCAACTCAATAATTTTATATTCAATTATATTTTGATATTATTATTAATTACATTGTGCCTTTAGGAACGAACATACGCTAGTTCTTCAATAAAGCAAACACATCCTAATAAACAAAAAAATTAAATTCTTCATATTGTTAAGCATAAATAAAAACCTTAAGAGCAAAACAGTAAATTTGAGATCACAAAATAATTTTTAAAAAAATTGAGGAAACCTTTAAGTCTCAACTCTCTTTTGATTTTTGTAAAAATTTGAATAAATCTCAATTTCAAATTTGAGATAATGGGTGTTGTAAGGTGTTTGAGTGATTTCTACTCAAATTTAAAATTTTCTTTAAAGGGGAGAAAATCTTGGTAGTGTTTGGTAGAGATTTAGAATTATGATTTGAGAATAGAGTTATATTTTGAGTTTGTAAGTTTTGGAATTATATTTTGAAAAGAGAAAATTTATTTGGTTATAAGTTTTGAATTGAGTTTTGAATTTTTGATGTAACGTATGAAAATAGAAAATTTGTTTGGTTATAAGTTTTGAAAAGAGTTTTCAATACTTAATTGAGCAACTTATAACTCATAACCAAACACACAACTCAAAACTCTATTGAAAATTTTATTCAAAACTCATAACCAAACTCTTTTTAAAATTCAATTTAAAAAAATAATTTATTATTTTGATCTAAAAAAATAATTTCTATATTTAAAAAATATCAAAAAAAATATAATTTTTTTCCCAAATAACAGGTGGCGATTGGCAATTGCAAAAAAAAAGAAAAAAAGAAGAAGTTACTGTTTCGGTCAACCGGCTGGACATCCGGAAGGATGTCCGGGTAGACCAAAAATTCAAAAATTCTGCTTTACCAAACATGTACAAAAAAAATGGTATGTACGAAAAGGTGAGAGCTTTGCTTGGAAGAAATTCTGTCAAATGTGAAAGAAAAAGTGTGTTTTAAAATGTATGGTGAAATTAAATTTTGAACACCCCATCCAAACAAAGGCTTCAAGAGAAGGGGGTGGAATTATGATTAGAATGTTGCACTAAACACCACCCTCATTTTTTGATAGAGTATTTTTCAATCTAGTCATGGTGGGGTGGAATGCGTTTAAGAATTCGTTTGGGAAGTGGGTTGGCTTTTTGATTTTTTTGGCTATTTTAACCTGAGTTAAAAAGTTTGGTTTGGAAAGGGCTTTTTGATTTTTTTGACTTTTTTTGTGAGAGAATAGTGTAATGATTATGAGTTGGATGTGATGTTTTGTTTGTTATGGCTAAAATAATTTATTTTGTCTTTTGTGACTATTTTAGTCAAAAAAAAACCCAAAAAACCTTTTCCCAAATAGAGGCTTAAGTGATATCTATTCAAATTTAAATTTTTTTGCAACGGTGATAAAACCTCATTTTTCATAAGAGAATTTTTCAATCCACATACGAATTGGATTGTGTTATTTGGAGTTGTGGGGTCGACCATTCACGAGCTTATTGGAATACATTTTGAAGATTCTACTTTTTATCGTAACTAAGGCCAAATTTGGAAAGTTTTAAAAAAGTTAAAAAGTTACTTAAAAAGTTAAAAAGTTATCACTATTCATCAAAAGTTAATAATTATGGCTGTACAATTTTTAATTTTAATTTTTTCCTATAAACTAATTTTTATAATTTTTTATTATACATTTTTTCATAAAAAGTCAAAAAGTTAACCCAAACATTCATATTTTCAACCTCAACTTTTTAGTCTAAAAAAATAAAAAATACACTTATTTAAAACATCCCAAACAACCCCTAAAAGCATCTTCAGTAATACTCAGCAAAATAACTAGTCAAAATTTTACTTCACTAGTTTATCTATTTCAACAACAGTCTCTATTTCAATTGTCATGTTTCAAAATATTAATTTTCCTCCAATTTTTTTTATTCACATGATATTCTCTCTATAAAAGCATACTAGCTTAAATCTTTGACTGAAAGAAGATATTAAGGGGTTGTTTAGGGTGTCCTAAGTGTATTTTTTTATCTTTTTAGACTAAAAAGTTGAGGTTGAAAATATGAATGTTTGGGTTAACTTTTTGACTTTTTATGAAAAAATGTGTAATAAAAAATTGTAAAAATTGGTTTGTAGGGAAAAATTAGAATTGAGAGTTGTGCCGCTGTAATTGTTGACTTTTGGTAAATAGTTATAACTTTTTAACTTTTTGAGTAACTTTTTGACTTTTTGATTTTTTGATTTTTTTGAGACTTCCCAAACTTAGCCTAAATGTTGTTTTTGCTGATCAAACCTTCAATTATTTACAATTCTATTGTTTTGTAGTGATTTCAATATTTGGTTTGTGACTATGGACAAGTATTTGGTTTGCGATGATCAATGACAGGATCTATCAAATACAATCTTTATTTTTTGTTGTTTTGCCCTCACTAGCAATGGATTGCAAAGGTAAGATTTGTTGATGGAATTGTGTTGGGCCAGTCCATACAGAGCTTTGCTCTGACTTTAAATGGACCCCCCGCTAGTGGACGGTGGGATTGGTCCCTCAGGGATTAGTCGAGGTACGCGCAAGCTGGCCCGAACACCCTGAGTTATCAAAAAAAAGGAATTGTCCAAATATAAAGAAAAAGAGAGTTTAATAATAATAAAAAAATTAATGGCATGTGAACAGTGGCTCGCCTATGTCGGCGATTACTGTAGCATAAGTAGGTTTGGCTAGTCTACTACAATTAATTTTGTACGATTTTGCTAATTAATTTAGCCAAAAAGTGTGGCTTATTTAGGCTTCTGTAGATAGGCTTTGTTTGATAGGGCTTATTTTCAGCTTATTTCAGCTTTTAGCTTAATTTAAGCTATTTTGATGTGTTTGGTTTAGCTTAACAATACAACTTATAACTTTTTGTAAGTCAAAAATTAACTTATTCTTTGAGTGGAGGAGGAGAAGCTTAATTTATAAGTCAAAAATCAGCTTATGTTCACAATTATAAGCTATAAGCTGTTAAGATATAAACTATAATCATTTTTTCACAGTTCTACCAAACGAGGTCATACTCAAAGAAGAGAACATAGAAACAGCATTAAAGATGATCTATCACACTCATCTCATCTTTATACCTAACTCTCACTATTAGTATATGTTTGGATATGAAAATTAGTGTTTTTTAGCAATCTTAGTAATCCTCACACCTTATTTTTGTTAGGTTTCGTTTGATTATGGTTAATGATTTGCATTTCAGGCCTATTTTCAAAATTTAACATTTTAGTGAAAAAATCATTACCAAAAAAAAAAAAATTATTATTATTTTTGTTTTTCACAAGTCCTTTTGTAAAAAATTAAAATATTATTAAAAAATCAATTATGGTTTGTTTTAGCAACTCACTATTTTAATTAAAAAGTTAAAAAGTCATTATAAAAAATGTGAAACTTTTTTTTATAATTTTTTTAGACGTCTTTTTTTTTTTTTTGGTTGTCGTAAAAAGTCAATTTATAAAAACAATCCTTAATAAAAGGCAAAAAAAAAAAAAAGTAACTTAGCATTAAGTTTTTTGATTTTTAGTTTAAGGTGTCTGATATTAAGATTTTATAAGATACGAGACATGTAATATTTTTATAGTAATTGGAATCTCTCAACATTTTTAAAGAAAAATTTCGGCATAGAGAAATTTTGGTATAGAGAAATTACAACATATAAAAATTTGTCTTCACAGAGAAATTTCAACTCGTCATAGAGAAAAAGAAATTTCACAAATTTCTTTATGATGAGCTGAAATTTCTGTAATAATATTATTGACGGACTTTAACTAATAAGAAAAAAATATATTGGATCTCTTCTGCTACTAAAAGTTAAAGAGGGATGTTTTACTAATTTTTCCTAACTTTTTTCAGACTTTTTAATTTATATAAAAAAAAAATTGTTGTTGTTGTACATGTTGGACAATCTTCACTGTATTTAAATAGTTTAAATTCTGTTGTGTACTAAACAACAACCAGAATATAAAGAAACAAAAGAAATGAGAGAATTTGTTTGATTACAAAAATCAAACTACAAATAAAAATAAATAAATAAAAATAGATTTTATTTTGTTACAAAAACAAAATTAAAATCTGATTTAAATAAATAATAATAACACCAAAAATAAATTAAATAACTTACTTGATTAATTCTTGAATAATAATCTAATCAAGTCCAGTGTTTGACACTGTGTCCTTAAGACAGATTCGTCATCTCCTCGGTGCTTTCAGAATATGGACGTCTATCTCCCAGGATGAAATGATCAACTACAAACAATAGCAGCACTACAAATTGTTTGCCTAACGAACACACTAAGTGTTTATACTCTTTTTTACAAAAAATAAAATGCAACAAAATGAAGAATAGAATTTGCAGAGGTGAAATACGAAATTTCTGAAATGTAAAACATCAAATGAGGATTGTCCTATTTATAGATGTAAAGGTGGCTGCAGGTTTTGAATTGAATAGGTATGAAACCTGTTGGTTTTGAATTCAAACAAATTTGAATCTGTTGAATTCATAATTTAAACAGATAAAAAACGGGAAGGGTCCTGTTTGGATGTACAGTAAAACCAGGCCAGTTTATTTCTGGTTTAATTTGAAAACGGGAAGGGCCCTGTTTGGATGTACAGTAAAACCAAACCAGTTTATTTTGAATTCTGGATTTTATTTTATCAAAAATAAAATTAAATTCAAATGTTTTTTACCTAAAAAGATTAGTATTGGGCCGAACAAGCCCAACCCAACCACACACCACGCACCCGCGCCCAGCCCGCCTGACCGACCAGACGGACGACGGCGGCAGCGCGCGCGCGTGTGTGGTGATTTTTGGGTCCAATGGGTCTAGCCCATTTTCCCATAACCTCTCCCTCTAAAACACTTGGGTACCCCTTGGGGCACACCCCAAGTACCAAACCCATTCAAAACTTCCCACCAAATCAATGTGGGACAAGCCTTATTCAATACCTTTAAAGATTTTTCACCAAAACTCCATTTTCATGGAGCATACTTTGGCTTCAATTTCTCATTCACTCGGTAATGGTTTTGAGCAACCAAATATACCACGTGAATCACAACGTGGCATAGAACGCGTTACCACTTTGACCCGCGTAAATCGACGCACGGCGCCCACCTAAAAAATAGACCAAACTTAGGAAAAAATTCTGGTTTTATCCAGAATTTTATAACCATTTCCAACAATCCCCCACATGAATGGAATTTGATGACAACGGAAATGCAACAATATGCAGACTTTATCGAAATAGTATAAGTCGAAAATATCTTACATCAGGATAGGTAGCTTTCGGCCTTGAACCTTCCCTAGTGATAACCTATCGGACTTACTGGCTAACCAATGGACGCGATGCCTTGAATTGTTCAGCCGTTTTTGTAAGCCAAGACAATAGATTTTACACAAAATATCTTCTAACACATGGTGATTCTCACTGTTGTGTTCATTTTGGCCTTGAACGCTCCTGGTTTTCATGAGTGTTTCTAGAGAATTTAGCCTCTTCATTCTTATAGAACCGGCCCCAGTTCGATACTCATATAGGTGATTCTTATTGTGAGTATCTCCTTATACTCATCTTGATTTTATGCCTCAATCAAGATATAAGTAATCATTAAAAGCAAAACTTATCCTTATACCCCCGCATACAACATATGTTGCAGATATCACTCTCAACATATGTTGCAGATACAACATATGCCTCAATCAAGATATAAGTAATCATTGAAAGCCCTTGGTGATTTCTGGCGAGCCATACATAACTTAGTTGTCCCTTTGAACTTAGTTCTTGGGATCTCCAGTCATATAAGTAGGGTTACCATTATGACGACTCTTATGTAATAGGCTTTAATCCCATTCCCTTCGATAAACTATACACTAGCTCTTTTGTCAAACCTTTTGTTAACGGATCCGCAATATTCTCTTTAGATTTTATATAATCTATTGAGATTATCCCATTTGACAACAACTGCCTAACGGTATTATGTCGACGACGAATATGTCGTGACTTACCGTTATACATATGATTCTGTGCCCTGCCTATTGCAGATTGACTATCACAATGAATGCAAATAGCTGGCACAGGTTTTGGTCACATTGGAATGTCTTCTAAGAAGTGACGAAGCCATTCTACTTCTTCTCCTGCTTTGTCTAAAGCAATGAACTCGGATTCCATTGTGGATCGTGCAATGCATGTTTGTTTTGTGGATTTCCAAGAAACAGCAGCGCCTCCCAGAGTAAAGACATATCCACTTGTGGATTTTGAATCTTTAGTATTCGATATCCAATTTGCATCACAATAACCTTCAAGTACTGCTGGATATCGAGTAAAGTTCAAACCATGATCACGGGTGAATCTTAGATATCTAAGAACCCGAATGATCGCTTTCCAATGGTCTTCTCCGGGGTTACTAGTGTACCTACTCAATTTACTGATAGCATAAGCTATATCAGGACGAGTACAATTCATTAGATACATTAGGCTTCCAATGATTTGGGAGTATTTTAACTGAGACACTGCATCACCTTTATTTTTCGATCAATAAAGGCTGATATCTACAGGTGTTCTAGCTAGATTCAAATCATCCTTGATAAATTTATCAAGAATTTTCTCAATATATTGAGATTGAGATAACGCATATCCGTCAGATGTTTTAGTAATTTTCATTCCTAATATAACATCTGCGACCCCCATATCTTTCATATCAAATCTTTTGTTAAGCATTTGCTTAGTTGATTTGATCATGTTTTGACTGCTTCCAATGATAAGCATGTCATCCACATAAAGACAAACTATGACATATCCTTGGTCAGTGTTTTTAACATAGACGCATTTGTCACATTCGTTTATCTTAAACCCATTAGTAAGCATTGCATGATCAAATTTTTCATGCCATTGCTTAAGTGCTTGTTTTAATCCATAAAGGGATTTTACAAGTCAACAAACTTTCTCTTCTTGCCTTGATACTACAAACCCTTCAGGTTGCTCCATATAGATCTCTTCATTTAGATCACCGTTTAAGAAAGCTGTCTTAACATCCATTTGATGTATTTCTAAATAAAACAACGCTGCTATAGCAATAAACATGCGAATAGATGTTATTCTTGTCACAGGGGAATATGTGTCAAAATAGTCCAGACCTTCCTTTTGTCTATGACCTTTAACTACAAGTCTTGCTTTATACTTGTCAATTGAACCATCTGCCTTCATTTTTCTCTTGAATATCCACTTATATCCAAGAGGTTTAGAACCTGGTGGCAGATCCACCAATTCCCAAGTATGATTTTGCATAATGGATTCAATTTCATTATTAACAGCCTCTTTCTACAAAGGCGCTTCAGGACCTGTCATTGCTGCCTTAAAGCTTTGAGGTTCATTTTCTAACAGGTATGTCAGAAAATCTGGACCAAAGGATTTTGATGTTCTCGCTCTCTTACTTCTTCTTGGTTCATCATCAGTTAAAACCTGTTGGTCAAAACCATTACTAGTCTCTTGTGTTTGATTGTCATTAGTCTCTTGACTTTGTGTACAATCATAAGTTCTTTTCTGTGAACTTAATTCCTGTCCTTTCTTGTAAGGAAAGACATGTTCAAAAAACACAGCATTCCTTAACTCTATAATAGTGTTCACATTTATATCAGGTATTTCTGATTTATAAGTCAGAAACCGATATGCACTACTATTCTGAGCATAACCAATAAACACACAAACTACTGTTTTTGGTCCAATCTTAGTCTTTTTAGGAGCAGGAACTTCAACTTTTGCCAAACACCCCTACACTTTTAAGTATTTGTAGGAAGGCGGTCAACCTTTCCACAATTCATAAGGAGTGCTGTTGGTTTTCTTGTGGGGTATTCTGTTAAGAACAAAATTAGCAGACAATATTGCTTCCCCCCACAAGTTCTGTGGTAAGCCTGAACTTAGTAACATGGCATTCATCATTTCTTTTAGGGTTCTATTCTTTCTTTCAGCAATTCCATTTTGCTGTGGAAAATAAGGGGTTGTAGTTTGGTGAATAATGCCATGTTGTGCACAAAATTCATTTAATGGTGCATCATATTCACCACCCCTATCACTTCTAACCATTTTAATGGTTTTACCAAGTTGATTTTCAACTTCTGTTTTGTAGAGTTTAAACATTTCTAAGGCTTCATCTTTACTTCTAAGTAAATAAACATAACAATATCTTGTGCAATCATCGATAAATGTTATGAAATACTTTTTGCCTCCTCTAGTTTGAACAAATTTTAGATCACATACATCAGTATGAATTAATTCTAGAGATTCGGTTTTTCTTTCAACTGATTTAAATGGAGCCTTAGGCCCCGTTTGGGGACTGACTAAATTAGCCAATTAGCCAAAAAATTACTAAATTAGCCAAAAAGTCAGCCACTCATACCAAAAAGTCAAAGATTCTCTTTTCTCTCTACTTTTTGCACATCTTTTCGTAATTAGCCAAAAAGTCATCCCAAACATACAAGTTTTTTTTACCTACCTTTTTAGCCAAATAGCCAAAAAGTTACTAAATTAGCCTGTTCCCAAACAAGGCCTAGTTAGTTTCGTTTCTACACAAACTTCACATTTATGATTAGGATAAATTTCAAACTTTGGTATATAATCCAAACCAATTAATCTACGCAAAGCATCAAAATTCACATGTCCTAATCTACCATGCCATAAATTCGACTCAAGAATATAAGCAAAAGATGTGTTATTCTTATTCATAGCAACTTTCGGTACAACTGCCATTACATTCAACTTAAAGAGACCATCACTCATGTATCCCTTACCAACATACATACCACTCTTTGTTAATACAAATTTATCAGACTCAAATACAAGCCTAAAACCATTTTTACTTAACAAAGAACCAGAAACTAAATTCTTCCGGATGTCAGGTACATGCAGTACGTTGTTGAGGGTCAGTTCTTTCCCTGATGTCATCTTCAAGATCACTTTACCTTGTCCAGCCACAGTAGAAGTAGAAGAATTTCTCATAAAAAATTGTTCACCATTTGCAGCCTCATTGTAGGTAGTGAATATCTTCTTGTCCGCACATATGTGACGAGTTGCTCCAGTGTCAACCCACCACTCTTTGGGATTTCCAACCAAGTTAGCCTCAGACACCACAGCAGAGAGGTTGATGTCATTCATTCCGTCAGAGATGTAATCCAATTCTGTTACATTGGCCTGATTGGTGGTCTTCTTACTTGTACTTCCATGATCCTTCTTAGGGCGGCGGCAGTCAGAAGCTCGATGTCCAGTCTTGCCACAGTTGTAGCATTTTCCTTTGAACTTCTTGTTGCCATTGTTGTCGTCTTGTTTAGGACAATCTCCAGTAAACTTCCTCTTTTTGTTATGTGGTTTATGAACTTGTTCAACCACATTAGCCTTGGACTCAATGGGATTTTTCCCATTCCTCTTTTCAGCCTTTCGGTTATCTTCCTCAATTCTTAATCTTACAATCAACTCATCCATGGTCATCTCTTTGCGTTTATGTTTTAAATAATTTTTGAAATCTTTCCAAGCCGGTGGTAACTTTTCCACTAAAGCAGCGACTTGGAAAGACTCGCTAAGAGACATACCTTCTGAATGAATATCATGCAAAATCATCTGAAAACTTTGAACTTGAGATATTACCGTTTGGGAGTCTACCATAACAAAATCCAGAAATTTACCGACGATAAATTTCTTCGTGCCGGCATCTTCTGTCTTGTATTTCTTCTCCAAAGAATCCCATAATTCTTTCGCTGACTTCAGAGGACTGTAAACATTATACAGCATGTTGTCAAGGCCATTGAGGATGTAGTTTCTGTACAGGAAATCTGAATGTTTCCAAGCATCTACAGTGGCAACAACTTACCGATCACTTTCACCCTCTTTAAGTGCTGGAGCCTCTTCATGAAGAAACTGGGCCAAATTAAGAGTTGTAAGATAGAATAGCATCTTCTGCTACCATCTCTTAAACTCAGTACCGTTAAATTTTTCCGGTTGTTCTCCATGATTGATTGGTACATGAACATGGTTCTGGATAGGGACCGGTGTTGGTGTAACAATAGGAGTACCACTACCAGATGCAGTTTCAGTTGTAGTAGCCATAATCTCTTATTACAAAAACCAGAAAAAATTAAAACACAAATTAATTTTCTAGTTACTAAAACCAGAAAATAAATTATAACACAAAATAATTTTATTTTCCTTGTTACTAAAACTAGAAAAATAAAATATCACAATAATTTTTTTGTAACACAATTAATATTCTGCAATTGTTAATGACACCAGTATATTACTACTAGTTGTCAAAGAAAAGAAACAGCATATTACTACTATCTGTCAAATAGCATAAACACTATTTGTTTTTCCAACCAGAATATGTCTTTATGAAATCAGAAAATTAAATACAATGAAGATACCAAAAAATAGTATCTGTCTTAAGATTGTTGGACAATCTTTATTGTATTTAAATAGTTTAAATTCTGTTGTGTACTAAACAACAACCAGAATATAAAGAAACAAAAGAAATGAGAGAATTTGTTTGATTACAAAAATCAAACTAGAAATAAAAATAAATAAATAAAAACAGATTTTATTTTGTTACAAAAACAAAATTAAAATCTGATTTAAATAAATAATAATAACACCAAAAATAAATTAAATAACTTAATTGATTAATTCTTGAATAATAATCTGATCAAGTCCAGTGTTTGACACTGTGTCCTTAAGACAGATTCGTCCTCTCCTCGGTGCTTTCAGAATATGGACGTCTATCTCCCAAGATGAAATGATCAACTACAAACAATAGCAGCACTACAAATTGTTTGCCTAACGAACACACTAAGTGTTTATACTCTTTCTCACAAAAAATAAAATGCAGCAAAACGAAGAATAGAATTTGTAGAGGTGAAATATGAAATTTCTGAAATGTAAAACATCAAATGAGGGTTGTCCTATTTATAGATGTAAAGGTGGCTGCAGGTTTTGAATTGAACAGGTATGAAACCTGTTGGTTTTGAATTCAAATAGATTTCAATCTGTTGGGTTCATAATTTAAACAGATAAAAAACGGGAAGGGCCTTATTTGGATGTACAGTAAAACCAGACCAGTTTATTTCCGATTTAATTTGAAAATGGGAAGGGCCCTGTTTGGATGTACAATAAAACCAAACCAGTTTATTTTGAATTCTGGATTTTATTTTACCAAAAATAAAATTAAATTCAAATGTTTTTGCACCACGCACCCGCGCCCAAGCCCGACCAACCGGACGGACTGCGGCGCGCGCGTGTGTGGTGATTTTTGGGTCCAATGGGTCTAGCCCATTTTCCCATAACCTCTCCCTCTAAAACACTTGGGTACCCCTTGGGGCACACCCCAAGTACCAAACCCATGTCTTATAAACCCATTCAAAACTTCCCACCAAATCAATGTGGGACAAGCGTTATTCAATACCTTTAAAGATTTTTCACCAAAACTCCATTTCCATGGAGCATACTTTGGCTTCAATTTCCCATTCACTCGGTAATGGTTTTGAGCAACCAAATATACCACGTGAATCATAATGCGGCATAGAACGCGTTACCACTTTGACCCGCGTAAATCGACGCACGGAGCCTACCTAAAAAATAGACCAAACTTAGGAAAAAATTCTGGTTTTACCCAGAATTTTATAACCATTTCCAATAGTACAAAAATATATTAGAGGCATAGTTTATTTTAATTTAAAAGTCAGTGTCAAATTGTTGGGTTTAAAAGAAAATTTTGATGTTGTATAAAAATGCATTGGAGGTGTTTGTTACAACTGAAATAACTTGCTCATAGTTTATTTTAATTTCAAAGTCTGTGTCAAATTGATGGGTATAATTTTTAGGGGAATTTTTTTTAGGCTCCCTAGTATTAAGATTTTATAGCATAAAGTACATTTAATATTTTCATAATGGCTAAGGTCCCTCGAATCCATCTAGAGAATTTCTCTGGACTTCCACAGAGAAATTCTGGTTCCAGAGAACTTCACAGAGAAATTTGCCTCATCACCTGTAAAGAATTACTTTGGGTTCAAACATGTAGAGAATTTGAAACACTTGGGTTCAAATTTTCAAACTCTGGTTTATCATTATTGATATGCAACACTTGGGTTCAAACTCTGGTTTATCATTATTGATATCATGTCAATAATGATAGATATCATCATTACCTGTAGAGAATTTGCCTGGTTACCTATATTTCTTCTAGTATTCGGCTTTAATGTATTGCATATCAATCTCGGTTCTTGTCACGATAACCCTTGTAAGTGTTGTGTCATCGGTTCCCAATCCTTTCATCGCCTTATGTAATACCTGTAACATTCCAGAGTAGTTATCAATGGATTGAACTTGAATCTCCATGATGGATCATATGAGTTAATATATATATATATATATATATGGAAGGAAAATTATAAATAAATAAATAAATAAATAAATAAAAATAAACAAACACAATAATCAAAACAAAAGAGCCTTTATATGTTAAAAAGAAAATTTTGTACTCTATATGTTGTGAGAACTATAATCCCATCACAAAAAGTAAAGATATATTGCATATTGTCTTGACCAAAAATGAAATTGACAAAACATTATGCACTAGTGGCGTTGCACAGAAGTATTGTTGAAGAACAAAGAAATTGGGAAGTCACAATCCTAAGTCAATATCTCAAAAACCAGTTGTTCAGGACTCAAATGATGGTCTAGTCCCTAAAACTATTACATACAGCCATATATATATATGCATCCTAAGAAGTCCTAATTACATTAATAAGAAAAGAAAAACTTAAGACTTGATAAATACCTTTGCAAAGTACTTTACAGGATTATGTGCACACTGTAGGATTGTCAAAAGGGGAAGCTTAAATTTCCCTGAAGTTTCACTCTTTACAGCCTGTAATTATCTCAATTTGTTAAAAATCATAACAAGAATTTCCGATAACAAGAAACGGTGACGACATTAAGAACAAATTACCTTTTTTCAGTGAGTTCCCATACATGTTATGGTAAGAAGAATCTATAGCAGCCAAATGTACCCTACTTCATTCACTAAAAATGCAGATAAAAGTTTTCTCACCAGTTCCCAATTTTTTCTCCCCTGCTTTACAAAGAGCCTTAGCATCCCTTTCAACTATCTCTCTATCAACTTCGAAGCTTTCAGAGCGTGGTGTGGTTACATAAGCAAGCAAAAGCTGCAACGAGTATTTCACATTAAGAAGTCAGACTCTCAATTTCCTCCCATGAATGTAAAAAGGGGGGAAATTCATAACACTGGAAATATATGTATTTATGTGTACACATATGCAAAAGCATATATCTATATATATGTACATAAAACTTTGCTTTCCATGTGATGAAAAGCTATGATTTGCAGGAGAAGCATATTTGCAGTCTCAAAGACCCAATGAGAAATTAGAGATGCTGCTATGATAACCAAAGAGATCTAGTTCAACGTTAATTGATTTCATTTAGCAAATACAAATGTGATTGGGACCTCGAAAATGGGAGCCCCGACTGCCCCTAATATGCAAAACGTCGTCGTTTTGTATTTTTTTTTTTTTTTTCAGCTGAAGAAGGAAAAAGAAGACGAAGAGATGGAGGGGGAGGGGAGGGGAGGGGAGGGGAGGGGAGGGGAGGAAGATAAGGAGGGGGAGGGGAGGGGAGGGGAGGGGGCCAACAAACTCGGGGATGAGGCAGGGGCGGAGGCCGGGGTGGCGAGGCAGAGCTGGAGCTGCGGCGAGGCAGAGCCGGAGTTGCGACGAGCGACGAGCTGGAGCTGCGACGAGCGACGGCGGGCGACGATCGGGCGGCTGCGACGAGCGTCGGCGAGCGACGATCGGGCGGCGAGACGACGAGCTGCGGCCTCTCTCTCTCGGGGCATTCGGGGCATAGATTTTTCGGGGGAAAAATCTTTTTCCTAGCAAATATATGTGCAGGTGAACAACGAGATTAGCGATAGATTTCTAACTCCTTTTTGACAAAGAAATAAATTTAAAATAAATATATATACAATTAGTAGTCAAGGTATAAATATTTATTCTGTTTCTTATTTGCCAATATATATATTATCCCACAAAAAAATAAAAATAAATAAAAAATAAAAAATCGCAAGCCTGTCAACCAGAACAACAAAACATGGATGAAATACCCAATTTTATTTATTTATTTTGTGAAAAAGGCTAGCAATAAAATCCCAATAAGTTACTAAAATGGGCAATTATGCTGTATGTTTCTAGCACATTGTTTATAATAATGCTAAATCCAATAAACACAAACACACAGCAAAGAGAGGGACTACATTCTTATGATCGCCTGAGGTTTGCTGTTCAATATCATTCTCAAGGTAAATCCCAAACATGGAATAATAGATTTGCTTCAAGGTGTAAGTCTGGGATGGTGTACGAGAGCATAGTACTTCAGTGACAGCTTCAAGATTAGTGGAGCCACTACTTAATGCTTGCTTTAATATAATTGCATCCTGTCCTGCTGGATCATGCATCCAACACAAAACCGATGTCTGACACATAGAAGAGATTTTACAAGATCCAAATTCGAGGAAGGGGAAGAAATCAATCTCTATGTGTTTAACTAAACAAGAAGCATGAGAGGAAATTTAAATTTCGAGGGTAGTGCCAGGGAATTGGGGAATTAATACCTCCAATTTTCTGTGAATTTCTGAAGTCTACTATTTAAGAAGGTCCTCAGAATACATAGCTTTGTACTTATGTTGGATCAGAGCACGTTGTGTTGCATCACGATGGGCAATAATATTGATCACAACTCTAAAGACAATAAAGATAAAGATTTAAAAATAAAATAATAGAAATAAAATTTAAAAATAACAAAAAAAAAAACCTCCCAAAAAAATGTAGATAATCAGGAACATCCAAATTCTAGAATATATGTAATAAACCTCTTTTACATGTGGGGTGAAGAGAAAATACTTGACAAACAGGCTTTTTCATTAAGGGCGTGAAGTTATTCTTATTTTTTATGAAATATGCAATTCTACAAAGAAAAACATTGTATAATCCAGATGTTATTAACTTATTACAATATATGGTTTCTATAAGTGTTGGCTACATATTTTGTAAAAGCCAATCACAATTCGACACGTGGCAGAGTAAGGGTAATATAGGAAGACTAGTCAAGTCTTTGATCCTGATCGTACACGTGGCAGTTAATATTGGTTCTCACGTGATTTGAGTAGCATTGGATCAGTAAAGAGATGCAAGGTGGCGTGGCTCCAACTGTTACTCACATTCAAATTCAAATATAGAAGGGAAGCCTAATTGCAAATGATGGTGTAGTGGAACTACTTATAAGGCAACATGGTCAACGATCATAGAGGAGCAGTCGACGGTTTGAAGTGCAGTTCGAAGGTCATCCTTGACAAGTATAAATAGCAGGGAAGCCCCCAGAAAAAGCCCCTCAGACTCAGATCTAAAAAACCAGTCATTTACTTCATATTTTCTTTTCTAGTTTTACATTTCCAGTTTTTACATTTCTTGCACTTTAAATACCTGTTCTTTACATTCCTACACTTTAAATTCCTGCACTGCACTTCGTTCATAGGAGTAGTTTCGAGTAGATTATCGCTGTAAACCTCTACGAGGCTGAGTTTGGATTATTGTAAATTGTCATCTTAATGAAATACTTCATTTGTTCGTCATTCATCTGTTATTTTGCTTAATTTCTCCTAAGTCAAGCCACCAGTAAAAGTCCTTTTCATTGAGACTGAAAGAACTAAAACACAATCGTCTGATAATTGGTTGGCAATTATAATTTCTGTAAGGACTGATTGATCCTTGCCAACACGCTCGCATTTACAAAAATACCCTTCGAAAGCCAAAAAGCCAACATATATTTTTGGCACGCCCGGTGGGACTTGTTAAAATGGCTAGACGAAGACGACAAGGAGAAAATGAACGCTTGGAAGAAGGCGTAGAAGGAGAGGTAGAAATACCTAATCCAGAAGATAATATAGTAACACATCCTGTGGAAACTCCCATGTTCTCAGAACCTATGGTCGAACAGACCAGTACTTCAGGACAAGAACCATATGTTCATAATATTGGACGAAACCAAGGAATTGGACCATCCACTGTTCCATCTACTCAGCTAACAAATCCATGGGATGGCCTAGTAGATGCTATGGGACAACAATTAATAAACACAATGGAAAGGAGGGCAACATCCTTTTTGGATCGAATGAATAACCACCAACCAACAAACACAAGACACACAGAGGAAGTTTTTAATGTCCCTCAGCAAAGATTGGCTAGAGATAAACAGCCTATGCAAGTTAATGGACATTCTAATGGTCAAACTTGTAATCAGAACTATGAAAGACCATCACCTCAGTCTTGGTATGAACCCATTTCGAGGCCTATAGCAAGCCAAAATGCCTCAGTACTCAACAATGAAGCCACACAAGTTGGTGGATCTGGTCAAGTACAAGAAACTGGCGTAAGAATGGTTACAAATCCCATGTTCGAAGCCATACCTGGCACTAGGGGGTATAATAATCCCTTATTCGAATTTATACCCGGGGGTTGGAAGGTTGGCCTACAAATGGAAGGGACACAACACCTGTTCCAGCACCTTTCGCAGGTCCTTTCGCAGTACAGGCTCAAAGAGGTTACCCACACCCTCAACAGCAACCTGCACCATAGGGGCAACTAGTCCCAAATGTACCACCTTATGGACTAAGAGGATCACAGGCACAAGGTTGTCCACCAAACCCTGTGTTTGTTCCTCCAGTAGTGGTTCAATAGGCACAAAATATGGTCCCTAGGGACCAAATTGCTGATATTGTTAGGGAGATGTGTGGACCGATGGCTCGGGGGGTCCAAACTCCTGTATACAGAAAACCATACCCAAAATGGGTAGATAGGGTACATGAATACCCAAGGGGGTTCAGGATACCAGATTTTGCCCTTTTCTATGGGACTGGAAATCAATCAACAATAGAGCATATTGCTAGGTTTGCTGCTCAATGCGGTGAATTTACTAATCATGACTATATGAAACTGAGATTATTCCTGAATTCTCTAACTGGGGGAGCATTTGTATGGTACATCAACCTTACACCTGGCTCCATTCAAAATTGGCAACAAATGGAAGAGGCATTTCATGCCCAATTCTTCCAATCGGAGCCAGAGGTTTCTATGGCAGACTTGGCTAGATTGAGTCAAAGGCCTAAAGAAAAGGCTACTCAGTTTATTGCTAGATTTAAAAGGGCTCGAAATAAATGTAGAGTCATCCTGCCAGAGTCAGAATTCGTAAGATTGGCTCAAAATGGCCTAGAGTTCAGGTTTCAAAAGAAGTTTGACTCAACTGAATTCAGAGATTTGGTGGAACTAACCTATAAGGTGTCTAGATACGAAGCATTACTAGAGGAGGAACAAGATCGAAATAATGCATCGTACAAGACATATTATAGAGATCCTAATTATGAGATTGATGCAGCAGAGATTGTGGGCAAAGAACTTGTGATCTGTGAGGCATTAGTTCATAAGGATACAACAATTGACCAGCAGTTTAAAAAGAAAGACTTTTACAGAAAGTATTCTTTCGATTTAACAAAAGCAGATGACATTTTTGATCATTTGCTTACGGCCAACTTCCTTAAGTTACCTAAAGGAGTAAAACTGCCATCTCCAGATGAACTTAAGGGAAAAATATATTGTAAATGGCATAACTCTTGGTCTCACCCGACTAAAAACTGCATTGTTTTTCGAGACAGGATCCAAGAACAAATTCGGAAAGGAAGTTTGAAGTTCCCAGCCAAAACAGAAAAGGCCATGGGGATCGACAGTAATCCATTACCAGAAGTTGGAGAGGCGGCAGCCAATGTCATTACGTTAAACTTCCAGAACTTGTCCTTGACAGAATTGGAAGAAGTCAACGTGCAGATACATGTTGCTAACCAGACAACCATCAAGAAGGACACTAGAAATCCACCAGTTGTTGGAAAAGTTTCTCACACCAAAGGGAACACTCTGATAAAGAATCACTGGATGATGATTCCTTGGAGGCAGTAGTGATACAAAGGATGTATTCCAGGTGGAGACTGAGTTAGAAATGGTTGAAGGGGCTTCCAATTGATGGGAAGCAATACTACAGGGATGTTCAGAGACGTCCTAAATCAACCAACGCTTACAACAAAAGGCCGTATCCAGCTAGTGATAGGCAGCGACCACCAGTGGTTGAGCCTGCAATGGACAGAATGCATGCTAAAGGCAAAAGGCCCTTATATGAATCCAGGCCACCTAACTATTACAGAATGGAGAGCAGTCATTCTAAAAGAAGACTGGAGAGAGGCTCAGTTCATGGGATCAAAGCCAGAGATTGGCCCCCTAGACCAGCCTCACGCAGGACAGAAAGTGGCTACCTTCATCGAAGGTCTGAATCAGGCTCAAAACATGAGGTCAGAGCCAAATACTTGCCTTTACAGCCAGCTTCGAAGATGGCTTCGAAGGTAGAAAAAAGTAGTTCAACATCTGAGTCAGCAAGTTCGTGGGTACCTGGAGTCCAGACTGGTTTGTAATACAAAACAAACCTAGGGAATGCCTGCCCGGAGAGATTGGATCCAAGGCAGGATGGTCAAGCCTTTTTTGGTGGCTCCGAACAATTGGGTATTGCTTAAACACCCAAAGACAGGAACTAGATATGGTCCCAGTCATTTCGAGATCACAAAGGAGAAAGATTCAACGCAGGTACACTCAGTACCAGAACGATATGAAAGAAAATGAAGAGAGCTCTTCATTGGTCCAGATAGAAGGAAAGAAAACTCCAAAGTCAGACCATACTCCAAAGCCAACTCTACAAAGCAAAGTGGGTTGCAGCAGAGAACAGTTGGCCAAGGTTCATTCTGAACTAAAAGCCAGAGAGAAGTCTAGCTTAGCAGCATTGGAGAAAGCTCTGATGGAGAGTGATAGCGAGACAGAAGAAGAGATTGGCATAAGCCAAAAGAAAGAAATGGTGGAGGAAGAAATGTTCGAAGCCTTCATGGCTGAGCAAACATTTTTGGTTGAAAAACCAGTTGAGAAAGATCCTTCGAAGGAACCAGTTAACAATGAAGTGCCAGAGTGCAGCATGGAGGATGCTGCTGAAGTAACTGAACAAGGTGGCCAAGGGAGGAAGCAGGTACAGCCAGCCATCCAATTTGGCTCATTTCCTCCAGTATCAGTTAATATGGTACACATACTGCCTCATGAGTTCCAAGCTGGAAATGAGGACCAAGATGACCAAGACATGGATCATATTCCTGTCTCTAGTGAAGACTCACAAGTAAGTATGTTACAGATGATCCTGGGATGGCTACCCCAATGGAGATTGAATATGAGAGTGAAGAAGAGATGAGCATTAATCTCTCGTATCCTTTTGAGTATCCCTCGAATTCTATGACACAACATGTCAAACCTTTGTACATCAAGGCTTTCTTCGATGGGATACAACTGAACCGAGTCCTGATAGACAATGGGGCAGCAGTGAACTTACTACCGAAATCTTCTTTGAAGAAACTAGGGAAAAAGAATCCTAGGTTGATCCCAACCAGCACAACCATCGCTGGCTTTGCTGGAGACAAACAGATGGCTCAGGGATTCTACCCATTAACTTGAGTGTGGGAACCAGGGATTGCATGACAACATTCTTCGTAATAACAGTAATGCTAAATACAATGCTTTACTTGGAGAGATTGGATCCACACTAACAAATGTGTGCCTTCCTCTTTGCATCAGAAAATTATGATGGCCTTAGGCAATGGAGAGACGGAGAAAATTGATGCAGATCCTCAACCCTTCATAGCCTGTTCAGACTTTGCAGAGGCCAAGTTGTATATTGAGGGAGTGACACCACTCAGTATACTGAGGAAAGCTGATGGCTCAGCCGAAGTGACGGCTGATGGAAGTGACACACCTAAAGCACTTAGTCCAGAAAGTGCTGATGAAGAGATTGTCATTAAGGATGACAATGATGCCTGGTTGTAGGCAGAGAGATGAAGAACAAGAAGCCAAGTCTTGGCTCTAATTAAGTTTTCAACATTGGATATAAAATCAATAGTCCAGCAAAGTACAGGAGCAAGAGAGAAAAGCCATGATAATTGGCTACAAACAGGAGCAGCAACAGGTCAGAATTTTGACCCTTGGCAAATACTGTGCATTGGACATTGAAACAAAAGTCCAGGAGATACATGAAGAGGATGCCTTATGGACAGACTTTGTCTATGAGGAGGATGGCAAAGATGTTGAACTAAAGAACCAGGGAGCAGAACAAAGCGAGAAGGTTGCTTCGAAGGTAGAAGAAACCAAGGAAAAAGCTTCAATAAGTTCTCAGACACAAGACCCCTTAGAAGAAGTAAATTTAGGGGAAGGTTCTATGCAACAGCCCACCTATATAAGTGCTTGTTTGAATGATCTGGACAGGGCCAGTTATTGGTTGTTCTAAAGAGATATAAAGATTGCTTTGCATGGTCTTATAATGAACTCCCAGGATTGGATATGTCATTAGTGGAACATAGGCTCCCTATGAAGCCTAATTTCAAGCCATACAAGCAGAAACCAAGAAGAATGAGTCCATAAGTAATTCAAAAAGTCAAGGAAGAGATTCTTAGACTACTCAAGGCAGGCTTTATTAGAACAGCCAGGTATGTTGAATGGCTATCTAATATTGTGCCTGTAGTCAAGAAGAATGGTAAAATGAGGGTATACATTGATTTCAAAAACTTAAATCTAGCAACTCCAAAAGATGAGTACCCTATGCCTATAGTGGATCTGTTGGTAGACAATTCAGCAGGGCATCAAGTTTTATCAATGATGGATGGGCATTCTGGTTATAACCAGATCTGCATTGCGGAGGAGGATGTCCACAAGACAGCATTCAGATGTCCTGGAAATATTGAACCTTCGAATGGGTTAAAATGCCATTTGGCCTGAAGAATGCTGGGGCTACATATCAGAGGGCTATGAACACTATCTTTCATGACCTCATTGGAGGGTATTTAGAGTGTTATATTGATGACATTGTAGTTAAATCCTAATCCATGGAGGAGCATCTGTTTCACTTAGAAGCAGCCTTTGAAAGAATGAGAAAGTTCAAATTGAAGCTCAATCCTCTTAAGTGTGCTTTTGGCGTATCATCTGGAAACTTCTGGGTTATGTGGTACACAAGAAAGGAATACAGATTGACCAGAATAAAGCCAAAGCCATCATTGAAGCCAGGCCTCCATCAAGTAAGAAAGAATTACAAAGGTTCCTTGGGTAGGTTAACTTTCTTCGAAGGTTCATTTCTAACACTGCAGGGAACACTAAAGTATTTTATTCCTTGTTAAGGCTGAAAAATGAAGAGGAATTTGTGTGGACAGCAGAGCATCAAATTGCTTTCGAAGGTATCAAAGCCTACTTGGCCAACCCTCCAGTGCTGATGCCACCAAAGGGTGATAAGCCCTTGAAGTTGTACATAGCTCCAGCAGAAGATTCATTGGGAGCTTTTTGGCCCAAGATAATGAAGAAGGCAAGGAGCAAGCTGTTTATTACCTTAGTAGGTTTTTAAATTCTTGTGAATGTAAATATTCAGCTGTTGAAAAGCTGTGTCTTGCTTTGTATTTTGCTGTAATGAAATTAAGATATTATCTCTTACCTATAACTGTCTTGGTAATTGCAACCACAGATTTGGTTAAGTACATGTTATCTAGACCTATGTTGAGGGGGAGAATTGGCAAGTGGATACTAGCCTTATCAGAGTTTCATCTAGAGTATGTCCCCCAAAGGGCAGTAAAAGGGCAAGTTTTAGCCAATTTTCTAGCAGACCATCCATCTCAAACAGAGAGCCAAGAGATAATGGAACTTGGTATGGCTAGTGTTGAGCCATGGCAAATGTGGTTCGATGGGTCGAAAGCCAATGGCTTAACTGGAATTGGTATTGTGATTAAATCACCACAAGGGGTAGAAACCACACATGGTTTCAGAGTGGATGAAGCTACTTGTTCCAATAACCAGGCTGAATATGAAGCCTTAATAGTGGGACTAGAGATTCTTATTGGATTACAAGTTCATGCAGTTGACATTTTCGGAGATTCTCAATTGGTGGTTAACCAAGTGAAAGGGATTTTCAAGTGTCAAAGCATAAGCATTTTACCATACTATGTTGTTGCATTACATCTGCTTTCTCAATTTCAAATAGCAAATGTAACTCATGTTCCAAGATTCTTGAATAATAGAGCTAATGATGTGGCTCAAAAAGCTTCGAACTTCAAGAGAAGGGATAATGCCCAAAGGGACATAAGCCAAACAACATATCAGAAATTGATACCACCTTTGAATAAAAGGAATGTGGTCTTGGAAGTCAATCATAATGACTTACAAGAACAAGATTGGAGGCATCCAATAATGCAAGTACTTGGCTGGTCCATCTTCGAAGGCTAGCAGAAAAATTAAATTGCAGTCTATGCAATATATGATATATGGCAATGCTCTCTACAAAGGGGAGGGGGAGATGGCTTATTGCTGGAATGTTTAGGCCCAAAAGAAGCATTAACAGCTATGGCTGAGGTTCATGAAGGCATCTGTTGTGCTCATCAACCTGGTGTGAAGATGAGATGGTTGCTTCGAAGGCATTCCTACTATTGGCCAACTATCCTCAAAGACTGCATAGAGTATGCAAAGGGTTGCCACGCATGTCAAAAGCATGGCACAATAAGGCATGTGCCCATAACTGACCTACATGCAGTAGTGAAGCCCTGGCCATTCAGAGGGTGGGCTATGGATATGATGGGGAAAATACCCACCTTCTTCGAAGCATCATTGTTTCATTCTAGTGGCCACTGATTACTTTACTAAGTGGGTCGAAGCAAGCCATACAAGACTGTAGACCAGACAGAGGTCATTGGGTTCATTAAAGATTTGATCCATAGATTTGGCATCCCACAAACTATAACTGTAGATAATGGGACTAGTTCGATGGGAAGATGGTGAAGTCCTTTGTGGCAGAATTTGGAATTAGCCTTGTTAATTCCACACCCTATTATGCACAAGCCAATGGTCAAGCTGAATCATCCAATAAGTCTTGAAAAAGGGAATACAAAAGGTTGTGGAAGATAATCCTAAGGATTGGCATAACCTGTTGTTGGATGTTTTGTGGGCTTACAGAACTTCCCCAAGGTCAAGCACAGGAGTTACTCCTTATGCTTAGTATATGGGCATGATGCAGTGTTACCTGTGAGATTTAATGTTAAATCTTTGAGGGTAAGATGCCAAGATCAGTTAAGTCCTGAGCAATACCATCAGAGTATGTGCTTAGAATTAGAAGGCATAGATGAAGCCAAAATTTTGACATAAATAGCATTCTCTTGCAAAAGAAGAAAGCAGCCAAAAATTACAATAAGAAGGTCAAATATATTGGCTTTGATGAAGGTGATTTGGTATGGAAAACAATACTCCCAATAGGAATTAAAAGTCATAAGTTTGACAAGTGGTCACCTAACTGGGAAGGACCATATCAAATCCATAGAGTTCTGCCTTTTGGAGCATACCATTTGAGAAATTTGAATGGGTATATACATCCCAAAAAGATTAATGGTAGATACTTGAAGCCTTATTTTCCAACATTTGGGAAACAAAGGAATAAAGTAAAACACCAAGTACAAGAGCATAAGATTGCTTAAATGATGGACAAAAATTTGCTTTTCATAAAGAATTAAGTACATTTTGCCACAAACTGGCCCAAAAATCATTACAGTGTCTTAATTGTTTTTGTACAACAGATTCCTATTGGTAAATGCTGAAAACAATTGAATAGCTGCAGCCATTTCTTCCTTTCGATCAGCCAGTCCTTGGTTGGTGATTTGCAGTTTAGTGTCAGTTCGGACTAAGGCCTGATTCACTGCAGATAGCTCCTCTTCAAGTTGAGCTTTCCTCTCCAGCAACTGGACTCGAAAGTGGGAGGCAGAGGAGTGTTGTTCCTTAAGCTTTGACACTTCAGTATGTACATAGGAAACCAAAACTCTGACGCCAGCAAATTTCTCATCCTCAGCCTTAATGTCACGACCCAAAAACCCGCCTATGGGTTTAGCACCGTAACCGGCCAGTAACCGAGATTACCGAAGGCCTGCTTAACAGTAAGACAGTATAACAGAGTACAGGGGCATGGCGGAAGCCAATACAGTAAATAAACAATGTCCAATGAGCTGTGACAGTCTGTATGCAAAAAGACTTTTCATATATTTGTACAGGCAGTGACAAAACAATATGCACATTATATACAACAATTCAGAGTAGGGACTAAAACCCTATTAAAATAGTACAGTTCAGTATTCAAAAGATAATCATTTTGAACATATCTTTACACAATTGTTACTCACAGAGTTTTGGGCTACAGTAGGCTAGAACGTCTCCTCGAAATGCCAACCCTACACAGTTTACAGATTGAACACACACTAAGCTACACAGTTGGGAAAGATAATAACTTATTCCCTAATTGCCTCGGTGCGTTCTACATCTATATCCTCATCAAGATGTCTTAAACTAGGCCTAAGAATGCTTAGGATGGGATGAGGATGCAAAGATGCACTCAGAAAACATTTTCAGGATTTTCAGAAAAAACAGAGTCCGCTCGAGTGCATACTTCCCCGCTCGAGCGGACATGCAGACAACGGTTCCCGCTCGAGCGTCAACTTACCCGCTCGAGCGGACCAAAAAGTACTGGATAGGTGAAATTCACGCTCGACGCCCACTCGATCGTCGTGTCACCCAATCCTCCGCTCGAGCGTACATTCTCCGCTCGAGCGGACTGATGAACAGTGCAAGATGCTGGAGCGATTTTCCCGCCGAGCGGCACTTCCCCCGCTTGAGCGAAAGACCAAAATCTGGAAATTCCATATTCGAGTCCCAAACTCAAAATCAAGTTTAAATGCACTAAATTCGATCCTCTTGGGCCAAATTTCTGGAAAACATTTGTAAACACATAGAATAACATGATTCAAAGATCAATTTGATAAAATCAAGGCCCAAGGGTAGCTTAATTAACCCAATTTCAAATCAATTTTCAAGAACATGATCTCAATGAACATGCATGCACTTTAAACAATTTTCAAGTTTCAAAACATGCTCTAATGAGCCAATTCTTTTCAAAACAAGATGAACACATGTCTATAACATAAACATGAACATGCATGTACTCTTTTATGAAGACAACACCAAAACTCAAGGATGTAAACATGCATGCATGAATCAAGCTCCAATTCAACATTTTAGGACCAATTCAAGCCTTAGCTCTACAATGAGGCATGAATCATGCAAGGACCACTTCAAGACACAATTAAGAGGTTGAATTCCTTACCTAAGGTCCTTAGTTCTAAGTATGGAAGCTCAATTGCACAAATCTTCTACAAATTCTTCAAGTTCTCTAGCCAAACTCTCAAGAACAAGTCAATCTCTCACTCTCTCTCTCTCTCTCTTGATCGGTTTTGCTCTCAAAAGTGGCTGAAGGAAAAGTTGTAACAAATGCAATACAAGGCTTAAACAAAAGGCTAGCAAAGTCCACTAAGTGGCAAAGTTGTAGATAAATCTAACTTATGTAATTTAGCTTATTTTAATCTAATTTAATCATACCAAATCACTTTTTCAATAAATATACCATAAAATCACATAAATTATGATGATCCTAAAACATCAACCAATTTCTGATTCGGCCGCCAATAAGGCCTTCAATTTACAGTTTATACATATAAACATGAACAGATAATCACACAGTCAAACAGATAGGATACAATTCAAACATATACATATTCAATCGATTCAGTTCAGATTTCAGTCAGTCAGTTCAGTAACTCAATCAGTTCAATTATCAATGATAATCAGTCCCAGTTTAGCAGTAATCAACAGTTTATCGGTAAACAGTGGTGAGGGTCATTACACTTGGCAGCCTGACAAATGCTAATGTAAAAATCGACAGTAGCTGCTGCCTGAGATAGATGACTTGAAACATACATGCCGGACTGCTCAGCAACTTTGCAGCATTGGATGAACCCATTTCTGATTATAGGCCTTTGTAGAGCCTCGAAGGGGATCCTCGAAAAAGAAATCAACAGATCCAGGCATGTCTCCAGGTCTATCGAAGGTGTAGAAGGTTTGCTGCTGGAGAAAGAAGAGCTCTCAAAAATTTCCAGCAGGGAGTCAGCCAAAATTAATAGCTCAACTTCAACATTGAATGTTGGAGAGGTAGAGGGTATGTCGAAGAGACTAGCTAGTCTGGCTTCGAAGACATCAACCTCATCCATAGACATGGGAGGCGCAAAGAGAGTTGTAGTGGAAGGCACAGAGGATTGCATGGGGATAGAAGAAATAGATGGAGCATCTTTAGCAGTCTTCATGGTCCTAGCCACCAATGAATCAAGTGAAGAAGGGCTGGAGCTAGGTAAAGGCGATAAACCTCGGATTGGAGAGCTACCAGCACCCTCAATAGGGGAATTAATTGCCATTGTAGACGGAGTAGCAGTTGGGATTTCCTTGGAAGAAGAAGGAGGAGCAAGGCTCGAAAGAGAAGTATCAAGGGTCAAGTGAGGAAGATATGGAGTCGAACCAAAAGAAAGAGTTAAAGGAATGCTAGGGCTCAAAGGGGGTACATGAAATGTGGGCCTAGGAAGTGGAAGTATTATCTGAATGGCTTTCACATTCTGTATTTGATCAACTTCAATTGAAATTGAGGGAGTCCTCATTGGAAGTATAGCCTCAGTAGTTGTTACTGCCAAAAGGAAGAGACGTAAGGTCAAGCTCTAGTGTCAAAATTTGATAAGGCAAAACAGTAGAAGCATAAAAGAAATTACTTGTTCCAGAAGCGCTGGCACTAATATGAGAGTTGCGAAGAGAGTAATGTTCAGCAGTCTGTTGCCTTCTTACAGCTTCTCTTTGTAGTGCCTCAGCAGCAGCAGCTTCATCCCTCAGAAATTGTTGCTGCCGTCTTTTTTCAGCCCTCTCAAAGACGATCATTGCTTTGGAATGTTCTTGTTCTACTACCTTGGCAGCAGCTTCATGGATAGGATCTTCAATCAAGTCAGTAGCAAGAACAGTCACTTTCTTTCTCTTCCTTCGTGGCAATGATACTACTGGCTCCTTCTCAACCTCTCTCTCTTCAATTTGGGGATCAAGTTCTTCAGAAATTCTTCAGGAGTGAGTACCAGTTTTCTTTTCTTTTTCTGCTGTTGTCTGGCCTTGAGAGCAGCTAGAGTTTCAGCTCTTTTGGGAGATTCTTCTTGTGGAGATCCTGCACCAAAATATGTGAATATAGAGGAGACAAATAAAAGAGTTGAAGGAAAGAGGAACTTAGAAATGCTTACCCTTCTTCGAAGCAACTCTGGTAACTCTAGTTAGAGGAGGTGAGGCTGCAGGAGAAGTTGTGGTAGCTGCAGAAAAGGGAGGAATGTTCTCAACTGTCGCTGACTTAGCCGTCGAAGGCACTCCTAACCCTATTAACAAGTCATGAGGGTGTGCAGATAGGCGCACTTCCATATTGGCTGTCCACCAGTTTTGGAATCTTTTCAAAACTAAGCCAGATGGGAGAAAAGGGACAAATTGAAATTCATTCAATTCCTTCAGCAGTTTGAGTATTGCCGGCTCTAGCTTTGATTTAAATATTCTCAAGTCTCTAGCTGTAAGGTGGACATTCGAGAGACTGCAAAGTGGAACAGGTATCCCTTTAGTGAGTTGGATAGAGGATAAGAGTCCTAGATGACATCAAACTACCTATTTGGATAGATGAGACTCTTGAGGAAGTTCATTTTAATCTGAATAGTGTGAGTTGTGATAGATATTATCCTTGTAAAGTATAGAGTCCTATGAAGTAAGATTTCTAGGGGAAGTTGGACATTGATCATTATAAAAGTGAGGCACCCTCGTGGGTTTAAGGTATGTTTTTAGTTGAGACACTTTAATTTGTGCATTGAGTACTTGTGCGATATCTTTGAAAGATTATTTGACTGACTTGATCATCGAATGGCCCCAGGTGGACGAACCATCGCGGTATTCTCATCTTCTTGTTGGCAGGTGGTTAGCTTAATCTATTTTGTCGCGTGCTCTCCAGCTAAATTCCCTGTTTGGTTGTGTGGTCAAAAATCAACACTCACAATTTAGCGTCGTCTGGAAGAACTTAATTAGAATAGATGACCATCATCGTGTATGATCAACGTGTCGGCGAAGATGAGTTCAGCGAAGATAGAGAATACATCAACATTGACGGAATGAAGACCCTTCCATAAGGGATGGATGCAAAATTAAGGGGGCATGAATGCTCCAGAGGAGATGAAGACGACCTTCAAGTAGAAAAGACACTGGCTTAGGTGAAGTAGATCCAAGATGAAAGAGCATGGCCTAGGTGGAGCAGATCCCAGATAAAAGAGCATGGCCTAGGTAAAGTAGATCCAAGATGGAAGAGCATGGCCTAGGTGAAGCAGATCCCAAAAGACAAGATCTCTTCCTAGATGAGTAGGTTCGAGAAAACAAGAGCTCAACCTAAGTGAGCATATCCCAAGTCCCAAAAGACAAGATCTCAGCCTAAATGAGTAGGTCTGAGAAGACAAGAGCTCAATCTAAGTGAATATATTCCAGATCCCAGAAGACAAGATCTCAACCTAGACGAGTAAGCCCGAGAAAACAAGAGCTCAACCTAAGTGAGCAAATCCTAGATCCTAGAAGACAAGATCTCGGCCTAGATGAGTAGGTCTGAAAAGACAAGAGCTCAATCTAAGTGAGCAGATCCTAGATCTAGAAGACAAGATTTCGGCCTAGATGAGTAGGTCATAGAAAATAAAAGCTCAGCCTAAGTGAGCAGATCCTAGATCCCAGATCCTAGAAGACAAGATCTTGGCCTAGATGAATAGGTCTGAGAAGCCAAGAGCTCAGCCTAAGTGAGCAGATCCTAGATCCCAGAAGACAAGATCTCGGCCTAGATGAGTAGGTCCGGAAAGACAAGAGCTCAGTCTAAGTGAGTAGATCCTAGATCTCAAAAGACAAGATCTCGGTCTAGATGAGTAAGTTTGAGAAGACAAATGCTCAGCCTAAGTGAGCAAATCCCAGATCCCAGAAGACAAGACCTCGACCTAGATAAGTAAGCCCGAGAAGACAAGAGCTCAACCTAAGTAAGTAGATCCCAAATCCCAAAAGACAAGATCTCGACCTAGATGAGTAGGTCTGAGAAGACAAGAGCTCAACCTAAGTGAGTAGATCCCAGATCCCAGAAGACAAGATCTCGGCCTAGATGAGTAGGTCTGAGAAGACAAGAGCTCAGCCTAAATGAGCAGATCCCAGATCCCAGATTTTAGAAGGCAAGATCTTGGCCTAGATGAATAGGTTTGAGAAGCCAAGAGCTTAGCCTAAGTGAGCAGATCCCAAATCTCAGAAGACAAGATCTCAGCCTAGATTATTAAGTCCGAGAAGACAATGGCTCAACCTAAGCAAGTAGATCCCAGATCAGAAGACAAGATTTCGGCCTAGATTATTAGGTTTGAGAAGACAAGGGCTCAACCTAAGCAAGCAGATCCCAAATCTAGAAGACAAGATCTCAGCCTAGATGAGTAGGTCCGAGAAGACAGAAGTTCGACCTAGGAAAACAATTTTGAAAAGATCAGAACTTACTGAGGCAAACAGAGTTGAGATAAAACAAAGCTTAGTGAGATTAGAAGATTTTGATAGTAAGAGNCTCTCTCTCTCTCTCTCTCTCTCTTGGCTTGTGCAAACCATCATCGTTGTTCTTGAAGCATTCATTGCTATGAATAGTCCATTCGTGCCCAAGGTTCCAACTCTCTACCAGCTAAACCAGACTAGCAGCCAAGCACTTCATCAAGTGCTCCATGCATCAACTCACTATCTCAATAGCAATACAAACCTAACATAGTGAAAAATCTTGTAGCTAGAACTAGGAATAGAAACACCAAGGTCCTAAGCTCCTAGCCTTAGACCTTAACAATCCTCTAATCGCCTTATCTGCGAGTCCCATCGCCATAACCAATGACAACATGTCTCACCAAACTCTTGTCATAGAAGAATTTCTTGTTGACATCCCTAATGTCATAACTGTGCGATCCACTCCATCTCCTAATAGTCAATCCAATATGCTCATGCCTCTAGCAACTCAACATCTCATAAGAGAAGTACATAAACAAAAAGGACCAAGTTACAGTAAGGAGCAAACGCCAAGCCTATTAAGAAGGCCAAGACTTAAATTTTTTGAAAATTTCACCAAGTATCACTTTCAAATCACTGACTCAGTCTTCATTAACTCATCTTTTCTCTCTGCCCCCTAATGTGAATGTAAATACAACTTAAGTTCACATTAAGAATACATCATCTAAATCTTGTCTAAGTCTGACTTAGACATCCACGACCGAGGTCATCACGTTTGGCTCGCCCAAACTAAACACTTAAGGCTTGACCTTATTATACCGAGAGTACTATCTATTTCGACTTTTTGCACAAACCACCCAAACCAAAACATGGCTAGTTTTGCCTTGTTTCATTGAAACATCGCCTTATAATTAGTTCAATTCTACCAATATGGCAAGTCTAAGTTAATCGCCTTGTCCGTGGGAACATTGCCTAATTCTTGTCTAAGTCTGACTTCGACATCCACGATCGAGGTCATCACGTTTGGCTCGCCCAAACTAAACACTTAAGGCTTGACCTTAGTATATCGAGAGTACTATCTACTTCTACTTTCGGTTTTTCGCACAAACCGACCAAAGCATGGCTAGTTTCACCTTGTTTCACATTGAAACATCGCCTTATACTTAGTTCAACTCTACCAATATGCAAGTCTAAGTTAATCGCCTTGTTCACCATGGGAACATCGCCTAATTCTTGCCTAAGTCTAACTTAGAGATCCATGACCGAGGTCATCGCATTTGGCTCGCCTAAACTAAACACTTAAGGCTTGACCTTAGTGCACCGAGAGTACTAGCCACCTCAACTTTTCACACAAACCGACCAAAACATGGCTAGTTTTGCCTTGTTTCATCGCGTTTAGCTCGCCCAAACTAAACTTACTTCGATTACACTAACTTGAGTACTATTACGAGAGTACTATTTACTTCGGCTTTTCGCACAAACCGACCAAAACATAGCTAGTTTCGCCTTATTTCACATTGAAACATCGCCTGATACTTAGTTCAACTCTACCAATATGGCAAGTCAAAGTTAATCGCCTTGATCACCATGGGAACATTACCTAATTCTTGCCTAAGTCTAACTTAGACATCTATGACCGAGGTCATCGTGTTTGGCTTGCCCAAACTAAACACTTAATGCTTGACCTTAGTGTACCGAGAGTACTAGCTACCTCAGTTTTTCGCACAAACAGGCCAAAACGTGGTTAGTTTCGCCTTGTTTCATATTGAAACATCACCTTATACTTAGTTTAACTCTACCAATATAGCAAGTCTAAGTTGATCGCCTTGTTCACCATGGGAACATCGCCTGATTTTTGCCTATGTCTAACTCAGACATCCAAGACCGAGGCCATCACATTTGGCTCGACCAAACTAAACACTTAAGGCTTGACCTTAGTGTACCGAGAGTACTAACTACCTCTTTTCACACAAATTGACCAAAATGTCGCTAGTTTCGCCTTGTTTTCACAGTGAAACATCGTCTTATACTTAGTTCAAATCTACCAAAATGGCAAGTCTAAATTAATCGCCTTGTTCACTATAAGCACATCGCTTGATTCTTGCCTAAGTCTAACTTAGACATCCATGACCGAGGTCATCGCGTTTGGCTGGCCGAAACTAAACACTTAAAGCTTAACCTTAGTGTACCGAGAGTACTAGATACCTCGGCTTTTTGCACAAACCGGCCAAAATATGGCAAGTTTCGCCTTGTTTCATACTGAAACATTGCCTTATACGTAGTTCAACTCTACCATCATGGCAAGTTTAAGTTAATCACCTTGTTCACCACAGGAACATCACCTTATACTTAGTTTAACTCTGCCATCATGACAAATCTAAGTTAATCACCTTGTCCACCACGGGAAATCATCGCATTTAGACTTTTTCAGTCTTATCTCACAATCATAAACAACATTTTGTAATGAACAAAGTCGATACTAGTATTTTATTAATACTTCGGCTGAGGTTATTGACATCATTAGAGTCAAGCTCCAAATTTCTTCAAGCCACATTCCAAGGCCTCAACAATATACCTCGGATTTCGGCATTACCGTATCGAATCTTGGCAACGTCGTAATCACCTCAGCAAACATGACTCACCCAGATGACACCTCGACCGACATCTTGAAGGCACCTTGGCCACGTGGTGTCATTCTCAAAATACTTCCCTACAATTTGATATGATAATCACGTTAGTTTATTACATTTGTCTCCCAAAAAATTGATAATCTAGTTTTCAAATAATATTTATTGTTTATTTTTTGCAAATAAATGCTATAAATTAACGTGAATATGATTATTGAATCGACTTGATCTTTTTATGAATGATCGTTGTGGTCTAAACAATGAACGATTCGAATCATCAATGTGAAATCCACGGTTGGCCCTATAAACCCAAATAGCGACATCCAATCCACAAGCGATAATTTGTTAAAGGGACACAAATTTAAGTAAAAAAAACTTGAAAGATAATGTATATTAAGAGAGTTGGTGGTGTAACAACCCAAATAATATCTTTTACTAAAATTATACGATAGTCTACTTTTGAATACGTTAAGCTAAATTAATATAAAATAATAAATTGATACTTGGAAAAGAATATGTAATTCCATAATTGTATGTGTTAAAATGGAATTTAATTTATAATTATGGATCATTAATAATAATATAAATAAATAAATGTATGAATGATATATCTAATTACATAACTGTACGTGCTAACGATGTAATTTAATTTGGCATTGGGTTATCAAAAGTGTGATTAATATATTGCTTGGGGCCAAAATAACACAACTACGGAATTATGATAAAAGTGGGGCCACAAAGGAAATATGAGAAAGGTGGACAATTTGCTGGTAAACTAAGGGAAAAGCCACCTGTGAAGCCTAGTATGTAGGGAGAGTGAATCGTCCATGAGGATGATAATTTAGAGGTGAGTCACTTTGTGAAGCTCAAGTATATAAGGGAATTGGAACGGCAAACTAAGGTAACAAAACGTAAATCAACGGAAATAATAGTAAAGTAGAGGAGGCTCGGAAAGATCAAAGAAAATAGGAATCGACATTAAGGTGAGTTGTATTATATCTTGAGGTATCATAAAATATTTTGTGTAAATTATGCTTATAAATTATAGTAATATTTTTAATTATATTATTTATTTTATGAACTTTATTTTGTATAATAAAGAGAAACACATAGATATAACTATTTATTAAATATATTTTTGAGCAACTATTTTATAAATACTACCACGGTGGTCCTATGCCTTAGGGAACTTAAATAACCATTAGCCCTCTGATTAGTCACTTTGTGACACTCTGTCTGTCATAGATCCACTGACCCTTTGATTTCTAGTGTAGAGCAAAGTGTTGTGTGGACTTAAGTGCTACACTATGATGGGAGCCACCTCTTGAGTCCATACATCTTTTCTATTCTGTTTTATACCGTGGTTATAATTATTTTGTTTATATGATTTCTGTATTATACATCAAATGATTTTCGAATTATATATTTTGTATTTTAATACCAAACTATTATCTGTTTAGCCCAATAATTGTCCATGGTGACTTTTATGCCCTTATGCTCTTAGTATAATATTTCTCACTCTGCCATGTGCTTATAGTTGTTAACCATTTTCAGGTGACGGGTCAAACTCATTACGTGAGTAGGCACAAAGCGCTTTATAGACATAGTTCAGCTCTGACAATATAATTAAATAAAAGCTCCAATGTATATATATTTTTGTTATGAATAAACAAAATTTTGGGTCCCCTTTTATTTAATTCCGTTGCACTATTAATTTGTTATGACTTTAGTTATTATCTTGTCGCGACGTCGAACCTCTGGGTACTAGATTTAAGTCGTGACAAGTGGTTTGCAAACAGAACCACCTACTATTCCCATCTCATCACCGTCACCGTCACCACTATTAGAACTACTAAGACAATTAATCATAAAGAATATTTTTTACAAAAAATATTAAAATTTCTCAAAAAATATTTTTTATAAAAAAAAAAATTTCTTAAATAAAATATTTTATATTAAAACAAACAAATAAATATATTCTTTCTAATAATAAAAAAAAGAAATGAAAAAACATTAATGGCCAAGGTTTATATAAGGAAGTATTTTGTGAATGACAGAACGTGGCTAGGGTGATGCCGAAGAGTTAACCAAGGTGTCACGTGGCCTGGTCATGCTGCCGAGATGATCTTGGTTAGGCCGAGGTTATCTATGGAGATACCGAAATTCGAGATAAGTAGATAAGGGACAAGATTCCTAGAATAGGGGAGGATCTCAGTCTGGCTAAAGATAAGGCTCAAGAAGAGTTTTATCTCTATCTAGATGAGGGTCCAAGATGAGCATTGAGTTTGAGTCCATTGAAGTGAGGCTTCTAATGGGATCAAGTCACTACTGGTTATAAAAGCAAAGCACCTTCGTGAGTCTGAGGTAAGTTCTTTCTAGTGAGTTTAAGCACAATTTGCTATCTTTGAGAGATATTGATTACTAACTTGATCATCGGAGTACTCCTGGGTGGACAAACCACCATCGAATTCACATCTTCTTGTGCAGTTTGTTGGGCTTAATCTATTCTGCAGATACTCTCCAGTTGAGTTCCCCTTTTTGGTTGTGTGGTCAGAAATCAACGCCCACAATTTGGCGCCGTCTATGGGAACTTAAGGAAAATAGATGGCCAACAACGGACAGAAAGAAAAAATTTGGGATGACATCTACAGTGAGAGTGGTGAGCATGTAAATCCCAATGTTAAGGAAAAAAACTACAATGAAGGAGCACAGGATCTTAATCCTATGGAGAAGGACGTCGGCAAAGAGGGTAACGCCCCAAAGGAATCTGGCCGAGATTAGTATTACAACGAAAGCGACCTCTAAGTATGAAAGGATAGATACCTGAGAAGGGACAGCAAGATGAAAGGGATGGCAAACAAGTTGGCAGACCTACAGTCAGTTCTTAACTTCATAATGCAGAACAACGTGATATAACCACCGTTCCCGTTACAAGACATGTCGATACCAGCGGCCAAGACTGATGCCCAAAAAGAGGGCAGAAAATGGTCCCAGTAATCCCACAGCATGGCATGGAAAAGGAGTGCTCACATCGGCCATCACAGGATGTCGGATGAGCAGAGTCAGTAAGAGATAAGTCATAGAAGACACCACGGACCAAGGGGACCTATGTCAAAGAACCTCGGCATATCCAGGAGAAGGACCTGTGTTTGGATACAGTGAATGAAGAAAAGTCCAAGAGGGCAGACAATGACACCAGGAGCAGCACACCAAAAAGGTTGAAATCAGTTGATAGCTGAACTCTCGGTCGAACAAAGGAGGACTTGAGAGACAACCTCCAAAGGAAGTGGCACAATACCGAGATCACATCCCCCGTCAAGTCGAGGACACCGTTCTCAGTGGAATTGGATACGTTCGAGGCCCCAAAGAGGTTCCACATGCCGAGATTCCAAATTTATGACAATAAGTCTGATCCGAACTTTCATGTTAGCTTATATTTAAATTCAATGGCTTTGTATAGCGGGAATAAACAGTTACTGTGCAAGGTGTTCCCCTCATCTTTTGGAGAAATTACATCGGATTGGTTTCACAAGTTACCGAAAGGAACTGTGAAGAGTTGGGAAAGCTTAGCCGAGATGTTTATGGCCAGGTTTGTTATAAACAAGTTACAGCCACTAAGGGTAGACTCTCTGCTGGCTTTGAATATTAGTGATGGTAAAAGCCTCAGGGCTTACGCCAAGAGATATTACGAGGTGTTCAACCAAATTCCTACCTACAACCAGGAGCTGGCGGCCATGTCTTTTAAGAATGGTCTGGATGACAAATGCCCTCTTTTGAAATCACTGGCTAAAACTCTACCAAAAAGTATGAAGGAGCTCATGGCACAGATCGAGAAGTATGCCACAGTATAAAAGGACACGCAGAAGATGAAGACACCAAAATAGGAGAAGAGAAATGGCTCGTCGAAGTAAGGCCAAGGTAATACTGGTTTTAACAGGCAGGAGACAGGGTTGAGGGTTGCACAGGCGGTCACCATTGTATTCAGGATCCTGGTCTACAAAGTTCTAGAAAGGATCAGGAACCAACTGCCATATTATAGAGTGCCGAAGAAGATCCCTGGCGAGTTTATGGGAAGGAGCCTTGGGAAACATTGTGCTTACCATAATGAGGAAGGGCACTTGACTCAATGATGTAGGGCTTTAAAGACACACTTTGAGGATCTGATCAGACAGGGTCACCTGAGAGACCTAGTAGATGAGGCCAGGACAAGAGAAAAGTAAGCAAGGCTACCCCAGGCACCAGCAGCACCACTTACACCACCGCTACCGCTGCAAGTAGATGGACCTCGGGTGATCAATGAGATTCACTTGAAGGTCAATGAGAATGATGCATGTTGGGAGACTCAGAGAGTGAAGCACTTGCAGCATGTGTATCAGGTCTAGCAAAAGAAGCCTAAGACAAATAAGTACCAGGGACCAATGGTTTCTTTTAGTGAGGTAGACTTGGATATGGTACAAATCCACACAATGATGCCCTGGTGATAACATTGAAGATTAGAGAGTGCCAGGTGAGACGCATACTGGTTGATCAAGGCAGTTCTTGTAACATTATGTATGTTAGATGTTGCAAAGAGCTTGGCCTTCACCTAGATGATCTGGAACAATCCAACAGCCCGATGGTTAGATTCAACGGAACGCTGACGTGGCCTTTAAGAGCCATGAATTTGGAGATGCAGGCAGGCACCAAGAAGATAAGCATAGATTTTATAGTAATTGACACATCTTCCCCTTATAATGTTATCTTGAGTAGACCGTGGTTGCATGCAATGAGGGTTGTTTCTTCAATATTGCACCAACTGTTGGAATTCCAAATCGAACATAGGATTGAGGAGGTCAGAAAGGATCAGGTGCAGATAAAAAATTGCTCTATGGAAGCAATGAAGTCCACCTGCAACGTGCGAGAAGCAGAGACAGTAGAAATTGACGATAAGGACATAGAGGTCCTATATGATGTCGGCAAATAACCAACCGACAAGAGTGAGGAAGCTTTGAAGAAGATTCTAGTCCAAAAAGATGATGGAGAGCACTTCTTTCTTCTCGGCTTACGCTTAACCGAGGAAGAGGAAATGGAGTTAGAGGCTTTCTTGCGAGCAAACATAGAAGAGTTTGCCTAGACGCATTATGAGATGCTTGACATTGACCCCGAGGTCACCTGTCATAGGCCCAATGTAGACAGATCGGCTAAACCCGTAATCCAGCGGGCAAGGAGGCCGACATTGATACATATGGAGGCAATTGAGGAGGAAATGGACAAGCTGCTGGAAGCCCATGCCATTCGGGATGTGAACTACCCTACCTGGCTGTCCAATATAGTGGTAGTGAAAAAGAAGAACGGCAAGTGGAGGGTTTGCGTGGACTTCACTAACCTGAATAAGGCTTGTCCCAAGGATAGCTTCCCTCTGCCAAAGATCGATCAGCTGGTGGATGCCACATTTGGGTATGGAAGGATGAGCTTCCTGAATGCCTACAAGAGATACCACCAAATAGCGATGTATCCCCTGACGAAGAGAAGACGACATTCATCACTTCAAAAGGGATGTACTGCTACCAGGTAATGCCTTTTTGGATTAAAGATTGCAGAGGCAACCTACCAGAGGTTAGTGACCAAGATGTTCAGGCATCTGATTAAGAGAATAATAGAAGTCTACATCGATAACATGGTCGTGAAGACCAAGGAACTAGGAAATCATCTGGCAGACTTACAGAAGGTTTTTGATATCCTAAAAACATATCAACTTTGACTCAATGCCTCCAAATGTGCATTTGGAGTTGGATCTAGTAAGTTTTTGGGATACCTAGTCACTAAGAAGGGCATTGAAGAAGGCCCAGACCAAATCAAAGCCATCCTTGACTTGAAAAGTCCAACATCAGCCAAACAAGTCCATATTCAGACAAGCAAGGCAGCAGCCTTGAATAGATTTATCAGCTAAAGTTCTGATAAATACAAGCCATTTTTTCAATTGTTAAAGAAAGCCACAGATTTTTTACTGACAAAAGAGTGCGAAGTTGCCTTAGCCAACTTGAAAAAATACCTGACAACAGCTCCAGTTCTGTCAAATCCAATACTTGGAGAAGAATTATTCCTATACTTGGTAGTTTCAAACCACGCAGTAAGTGCAGTGGTAATCCGAGAAAAAGAAGGAGAGCAAAAGGTAGTATACTATGTGAGTAAAACCCTAGCAAGTGCAGAAACCAGTTACTTGCCCCTGGAAAAATTGATACTAGCCTTGGTGATGGCTTCCAAAAAGTTGAATCACTACTTCCAAACCCACAAGATTGTGGTGCTGACTGAGTATCCCCTAAAGTCCCTATTGCAGCATGGAGATCTGACCTAGAAGGCTGACTTTCTGGACGAGTTCACTCTTGGCGCAATCCCAAGGCAGACTGCGTTGAGCCACTGCTTAAGATGTCCAGAGGAGCAGGAAGAGACGCAACTGGGCCAAAGGACCCCATTCCAAAAAATAGAAGAAGGTAGAGAAACTAAAACCCTGCAACATCTACATCAGCGACTCCTTCTGCCTGTTTGTTAATGGAAGTTCAAACCGTCAAAGAGCAGAGGCATGAGTGGTATTGGTATCACTAAATGAGCGAATGATTGAGTAATCTATTCGTTTGGGGTTCAAGGCCTCAAACAACGAAGTAGAGTATGAGGCGCTGATTAAAGAGCTGAAACTAGTAATAGCCATGGAAGCCGATGAGGTAGTAATCTTCTGTGACCCTAACTTATTGTGAACCAAGCAATAGGTGAGTATGCAGCCCGAGATGAAAGAATGATAGCCTATGTCAAGAAGGTTGTCAAGCTGCTAACACTATTTTAAAAATGCCGGCTACAGCAGGTTAACTGAGATGACAATGGCCACGTTGACGCCTTGGCTAACCTGGCCAGCGCTATGAAATTAGGTGATGCTAGGACAATAATGGTTAATTATTTGTCAGGCCTAACTATAGAGCCTCTGATAACGAAATATGAAGCAATGTGCGTGGAAATGGGTCCTAGCTGGATAGAAGCCACAATTGCGTTCCTCAAAGAGGGCAGACTATTAGACGACCGTAAAGAGGCACACAAAACCAAGTTAAAGTCAGCCAGGTTCTGCCTATCAGCAGAAGGCCATCTATACAGAAGATCCTTCGCTGGACCTCTACTCCGGTGTGTGCACCCCCTCTCAGGTAGAGGACTTTTTATATGAGATCCATGAAGGAGTTTATGGAAGTCATGTAGGGGGTAGGTCACTGGCCCACAGAGCCATATCCCAGGGATACTGGTGGCCATACATGTAGAAGCATGCCGAAGCCTACGTGAAAAAATGTGAGATGTGTCAAAGGTTCGCACCTTTGATACATCAGCCAGCAGTAGATCTGAACCCAGTGTCCAGTCGTTGGTTATTTACCCAGTGAGGCATAGACCTAGTAGGACAACTGCCCCAGGCAACTGGATATAAAAAGTTCTTGTTAATAGCCACAGACTACTTTACAAAGTGGGTAGAGGTTGAACCCCTTGCGAAGATTCGAGATATTGATGTGAAGAACTTCATCTGGAAGAACATCATCACCAGATTAAGAATTCCAAGGGCCATAGTAGCAGATAATAGTACCCAATTTGACAGTAAGCTAATCAAGAGCTTCTGTGCAAACTACAAGATTAAGAACTACTACTCTACTCCTAGCTTCCCTTAGAGTAATGGTCAGGCAGAAGCATCCAACAAGACTATCTTGGATGGGTTCAAGAAGAGGCTGGAAGCAGCCAAGAGAAAGTGGATGAAGGAATTGCCCAATGTGCTATGAGCATATCGGACTATGTCGAGAAGATCAACTGGGAAGTCTCTTTTTGCCATGGCACATGGCATTAAAGCTGTCATCCCACTAGAGGTCGGCATCCCCGAAATCAAAACCCAGGGAGTAGAGAATGGGACCAACGAGGCTTTCTTGGCCTGAGATCTGGATCTTTTGGAAGAAAGAAGAGAAAGAGAAGCAATTCGGCTGAGGGCATATCAGCAACAGCTTGCTAGGGCTTACAACAAGAAGGTCAACCTAAGGGAGTTCAAAGTTGGGGACCTCATCCTAAGGAAAGTTGTCGGTAATAAGAATGATCCAAAGGAGGGCAAGCTTGGCCCAAACTGGGAAGAACCATATCGTATCATCTCGATTGTCGACGATAGAGCATATCGGCTAAAAGATAATGATGGCAAGGAATTGTCAAGACCCTGGAACACTTGCAATTTGAAGTTTTTCTACCATTAGCTTTTTGTTTTTTGAGATTTATGTAATGATTTTATTAGATGAAGTTTTAATAAAATGCTAGCTTGATTATTTTTTTATTATTGTTGAAAAACTCGTGCGATAGGACTGAAAGTCTTATGACGATGTTCCCATGATGAACATGACGAATAACTTAGACTTATCACATGGTAGAGTTGAATTATACTTACTATATGATAGAGTTGAACTAAGTTGGCGATGTTTCCGAATGAAACATAATGAATAATTCAGACTTATCACATAGTAGAGTTGAATTATACTTACCATATGATAGAGTTGAACTAAGTTGGTGATGTTTTCCAAATGAAACATGACGAATAACTTAGACTTATCACATGGTAGAGTTGAATTATACTTACCATATGATAGAGTTGAATTAAGTTGACGATGTTTTTCGAATGAAACATAACGAATAACTTAGACTTATCACATGGTAGAGTTGAATTATACTTACCATATGATAAAGTTGAACTAAGTTAGTGATGTTTCCGAATGAAACATGACGAATAACTTAGACATATCATATGGTAGAGTTGAATTATAATTACCATATGATAGAGTTGAACTAAGTTGGCGATATTTTCGAATGCAACATGACGAATAACTTAGACCTGCCACGACGACACAGTTGAACTAAGTTTAATCTAGTCAGATTAACAAAGATACCGAGGTAAAAAAACCTTAGCTAAGATTTGTTTGAATCAGACTTCGGCAAAAATTAGAAATACATGCTTAACATGAACGTAAGAGGTACTTAGGTTCACATTACAGGGCATGAAGTGAGAATGAGCATAACACTTGTGAAATTTTCACTAATTTCAAGTTGAAGTTATAAATAACACTTGTGAAATTTTTTGAAATTTAACCTAAGATCGTTGATAAGAGGAACTACCTAAGATAAGTTAATCCGAGATGGAAGTACTGTTTTATACTCGAAGTGTAATTAACCGAGATACCCCACCAAGGTGCTAGACTTGGAAGTGTGAAGTCTTGTCAGAAGACAGCAAGTATAAGTAAAAAGAGAACACTTGTAAAAATGTTTGAATAAAATATTTTGAGTGTTGTTTGGCCGAGATCACAGTAAAAGGTGAACTTGTGACAACCCTCACCTCTGCTTAGTGTTAAACTATGATTGAACATGATAAGTAATTGATTAGAATGAAATCCTAATCTGTTTGCATGAGTGTGTTGCTTTAATTGCATGTCTATCTATTTGTCATTAAATGATCTATTCATGTTTTAATTTCGAATTGCGAATTGAAAGTCTTATCAGCGACCGAATCGGAAATTGATTAGTGTTATAGGCTAATTAGAATTTATATGATTTTATGGTAGGTTTAATTAAAATTTGATTTGGAATGATTAATTAGATTAAATAATGCTAAATTACATTAGTTTGAATTTATTACATGTTTGCCATTAGTGGGCCACTTTAGAGGCATTGGTTAGGGTGTAATTCATATCATTTTTGATGCATCATCTTCATCCATTTGGAGACCAAAACCGAGAGAGAGAGAGGGAGAGTAGGAGAAAATTGATTCAACAAGAAATTTGGTTTGGAAAATTAGAGGGATTGAAGAAGATTGCAAAATTGAGCCAACATACTTAGAATTCAAGACCTAAGGTAGGAAATTCACCCTTTTCATTGTGAATTTAAGTTGTTTCTTGCATGGTTCATGGTAAATTGGTGATTGAGGGTCAAGTTATAGCCTAGAGAGTTGAATTGAGTAGCAATGTGTGCATGCATGTCCACATCATTGAGTTTTGAGATCATTTACATGAGAATTTCCACATGCATGTTCATATTTTGGTTGTAGTCCATGAATTCACCATAGTTTTGAGTTCAATCTTGTATTTGATCATGTTTTGGAGCATTGGAATTCATGAGAACTCATGCATGTTATGTTCTTGCATTGTTCTTCAAGTTTTTTGAAATTGGTGTTCAATTGGCTTACCTTTGGGCTTGATTTTACAAAATGATCTTCAAAACATGTTGTAGTATGGATTTTCAAGTGTTTTCCAGAAAATTGGCCCAAGAGGTTGAGTTTTGATAAGTTTAATTCTTGGTTTTAGCTTTGGAAGCAAATCTGGAAATTCCAGATTTTGGCTTCCACGCTCAAGCGAAGGATTCCACGCTCGAGCGACCATCTTTTTGGTCAGAGTCCCGCTCGAGCGACGAAATGCTAGCTCGAGCGTAGATCGCAAGCTCTCAGGTTTTTGTGCATGCAGACACGCTCGAGCGACGAGACCTACGCTCGAGCGAAGAGCTGTGTCTCACGCTTGAGCGAACATCGAGCGGAGAATTTCAACAACCCGTACTTTTTGCATTTTTACAGACCGCTCGAGCGGGGGAGTCCACGCTCGAGCGACCCCTCTGTTTTGGTAAGCTCGCTCGAGCGTAGAAAGCCACGCTCGAGCGAGACCCCTGTTTCAGCAAAAATTTAAAAAGTTTTTAAGGTACATTTTTGCATCCTCATTCCATCCTAGGCATTCCTAGGCCAAGTTTAAGGCATCTTAATGAGGATAATGTTATAAAACCACACCGAGTCAAGTTAAGAGGCTAAGTTATTAATCCCAAGTGTGTAACTTAGTGTGTGTGTTCGTTCTGCAACTGTGTAGGGTTGGCACCCGAGGACGCTGACTAGCCTGTCTGTAGCCCAGTACTCTGTGAGTAACAATGTTGTAAAGATACGTTCAATTACAATTATTTCTGAACGATTGATTGCACTGCTTTCTGAAATAACACTGTTTACTGAATGAATATTTGTCCTATTTGTAAACTATACTCGTGGTATCCATAGCAACTTACTGTCACACCCCAAACTCACACCTAAAAGTTCGAGCATGACCCATACAGAAACGGACACTTAACCTGATATACATATCATATGGGGCCTGAACGGAAGCATTTGAGCTAAACCTAACATGCCAGGATCATATTCGTGAGAGTCATTTATTTTTAGACATACCCATATACATACATGACCGCATAAACAAACATTGGTATAGAAAGGGGTCATATACATACATTTTAACCTTAGGTAAATAATTAAAGTGCAAGCCAAAATCTTAACAAAACTTGACATAAATGCATAGACTTGGTCTGGGAGCCTGGGCATACTGAGGTTAACAACTAAAGGGTGAGCTTCAAGGGTTAAGACGGACTCCCAAAGTGATTACCTACAGAACAGACATAATATAAAATGAGCGAAGCTCAGTGAATAATAGTACATAAACGATTCAATGCTCAACTTGAATTATAATACATATCAATGCATACATAAATAATAAGGCATAAGGTTAATTGATTCTGTATTAATTCTTGAACGGCCTAAGGCCCAGTCTTGAAACATATTGACTTGAAACATAATATCTTGGAACATAATGGCTTTAAGCCCTTGAACATATTAGCATTAAACTTTTAAACATGTTGGCATATAGCCCTTGTACATATGGCATGAAGCCCTTGAACATATGTGTATGAATTCAAGAGGTGTCTCACACGGACTCTAGAGGTGACTCACATCGTAGCACTTAGTTCCGTGTAGCACTTTGTTTCATATTATAATAACTTATCCGGAATGGCCATAGGCCTCATAACTTGCACATATGTATGGACTCAAGAGGTGGCTCGTACGGATTCTAGAGGTGACTCGCATTGCAGCACTTAGTTCCGTACAGCACTTTGTTCCATACTGAAAATACATAATGGCCTCTGGCCTCATAGATCATATAGAATGGCCATAGGCCCAGATTGGCTATAAGCCTCATTCATATATGTATGGACTCAAGAGGTGGCTCACATGGACTCTAGAGGTGGCTCACAATGTAGCACTTAGTTCCAAGTAGCACTTTGTTCCATACCAGTAATTAACAGGTTTTACAGACCAACCATACATGTCATGTCATGTCATAAACGGAAACAAATTCATACATATGCATTATGCTTAATTCATAAACAAAAATCAGAATTCAAACTTAATTATACCTGGCACTTCAATGGTGCTAACAAGTCAATATAAAGCATTCTTGTTCCTCAGTACTAAGAACTTGTAATATCCTTGAACTTATAACATACGTGAACTTGTAACAGACTTAAACTTATAACATACGTAAACTTGTAACAGATGTAAACTTATAACATACGTAAACTTGTATATACTTGAACTTGTAACATGCGTATACTTGTAACATACTTGAAAACACGGTATTATTACCCCCGGGTAAGGGTCGTGTGCTACGGATGTCATGAATACTTTACATATATGGCCAACTGTTCTTTACTTCAAAATGTAACATATTAGAACATAGAACATTTCTTGTTATATCATGTCATTACAGTACACTTAGCAAAGACAGAACATGTTACATCATAATGTGGTTTACATGACAAGGTCGTCGATATTTAATTCTGTCTTTGGGTTGAGCCATCCGTAAGTCAATCCGTTGTTTATCATAATACTTAGCAGGTATTAACGTATAAAACAATCCGTGGTCTTAGCTAATTATTCGTTAAGAAATAGCGTAGTTCACTTGATCTATTAATAGCTTATAGAAGCATACACCTTTGTTTGCTCATTCATATATGTTACCATATTTGACTTGTGCTTAGCAGAGTACTACTGGTAGCCGTCACATCATTCACATGAGTTAACATAGTTAACTTAAGTTTAACAGGACGTTCCTGATAATTACTAATAAGAGATAAGCACATTTACAAATTGAATGATTTCAGAGATACGTGAATACCATGATTCCATAGTGCTTATACGTTCCCTTGGTTCGTCATGAATCACTATAGATATCTTGCACATAATGTTAGTATTCTTTGTCAACAATAATAAAATGTATTGCGCAATAATGCCTTTAGATTTTGCAATCAACATACTTGCAAGAAATAGAATGTTACCAATAAGAATCATTAACGATCATTGAATGTACGACTACCGTACTACTACTCACAGTGTTCAGATGCTTGGTCCGCCCCTGTAGCTGACCCTACAAAATTCATAATACACATAGAAATCGGTCACATATAAGTATTCCGTTCTTAACTTGTTTAATTCTCTTTATACCAATTACACATCAATTTGCAATTCAACATAATTCAAACTAAATCCTTGAATCCCATTTCAACATTCCACAACCGAGTTCATGTTATCCATATCCTTAATAAATTATTTCCCTAATTTTTCCTTTACATTAAAGCATGAATTACAACGTTCATAATAAAGTTCATTCGCAAATTTTAAACATAATTTTCAAACATTTCCAAATTCCAATTAAACTTGTACATATCTAATTCAATATCTCAATTTCATTATTCTACTTTCAATTTGGGCCAAATCATTGGTTATCATCATTAATCAACCTAGGGTTTCAAGAAAATATTGAAATTTCAAGACAAATTCAAACTTATTAACCCATTACTTTTTTATTCCAATTTTCCCATTGATTAAACACCTAGGATTCATAATTCACCATTTAAACCCATCAATTTAACTCCCAAGATTCCATACCTCAAGAATCAAGCAAGCTTGATGAGATTCCTCCAAAATTTCGAAATCCAATCGGTAGAAAATGTTGATCTTCTCTTGTTCTCCATCCTTGATGCAAGAACCATGGTGGATTGTTGATAAAAGTGGAGGAAATCAAGGTTTTGGGGGCTAGGGTTTCGGACATGGAGGAGGGGAGAAGAAGAGAGCAAAAGAAAATGTAAGAAATGGTCCAAAAATCACGTTTTTGAGCTGCTGTCCCGCACAGTCCCGCACGTGCGCCGCTATCCCCGCACGTGCGGACCTACTTCCAGCACAGATGTGAAAACTTCAAACAGGTATAACTCTCTCATCCGAACTCCGTTTTAGGTCATTCTTGTGGTCAAATTGAAGCCCCGGAGATAAGCTTTCCAATGGTTCTGACCTCACATCCAAATTCAAAGTGTGGAAAAAGAAAAAGGCAAAAGAGTGCCGGCTGATCGTAGACGAATTATTCGAATTAAAGTTTTTTGTCCAATCTTACTTTACCATCATATTACCACCTCAAGCAACACCCCAAAATAAAATGAGGAGGTTCCAAACATACCAATAAAAATGTCAAAAACGAACCCACCTGTCTCCTCATTCAACAGATATGAATCCATAGTCATAAGGTTCACTTACTTAAACTTAATTCCACGTGACATTTCATAATAAGCATATAAATACGCATAATGAGGGACTGAAAATATATCGGGACACATGCGAGGGTTGGGTTATTACACTTACTGTTACTGCTACTGTTACAGAGATCTCTGTCAGTTCCAATGTTTGGAACTACTACTGTTTACTGTCATGATGGCCATCAACTAACTGTTCGGTCTATTAAAACCTACTGTACTGTTTTGCCATTGGACGTACCACGTATGACTGTTATGATTTCTAAATGATTGATATGGCATGAAATATGAGCCACTGACTGAATAACTAATTTACTGATGCAAATGACTGTTTTAATTAATGAAAGGACATTCATTCTTAACCCTTTTATACATATGTTATTCACTGGGCTTTAGCTCACTGTTTATATTTATATGTAGGTGTCCAGGCACCGGACCGGAGCTAGATGCGGTGAGTTAAGCTCTCGTTTTGTCGAGCCAACCATTGTGCCTCACTTCGAGGTTCCAAGTTCGTTCAAGTTAAGGCTGTTTTGGGATGTCTCAGTTTCACTCTGTTGTCTCTGTTTTGTAATAAATGTTTTAGACTTGACTGTACAGTTATGGTGAAGGGATTGGGTCCCTAACCTGGATGTTTGTGTATATGACGTATGTATATATGTTTTGGTTATGAATGTGGCTTGTTCATATAAGTCTTTTTGCATTCAGATTTTCACAGCTCATTAGACATCTTTTTATTACTGTTTGGCTTCCGTCAGCCCCTTACTCTATATTACTGTCATTACTGTTAAGCAAACCTTTGGTAATCACGGATTACTGGCCTGTTGCGCTACTAAACCCATAGGGGCGGGTTCGGGTCGTGACAGAACTCCAAGGTAAATTGGTCCGAGGTGACCAACTAAAGGTGCACCTGAAATGAAGTGGATCCGAGGTGCTACATGTCAGATGTATTCTAATCCAAAGTGATTACATAATTAAGGTGTACTTGGAAGAATTGCAATAAAAATTCTAAGTATGGAAACATACACAACATAAGAGCGAAGAAATAAACATACACAAAAGAAGCATTCAACACTTACACAAAAAGAAGATTTACATTCAAAAAGACAACTTGTTCAGATACAAAAAAAGGCACATCGGCCAAACAAGAGCAAACATCGTTCGCAAGCAAAAAGATTACAAGTACTGAAAAGAGAAAAGTTCAAACAAAAGAAAAAAAAAATCCTAAGTACATGAGTCTCTGATATTTTCCTCAGACTGCCCTGCCTCGGCAATTGACGTTGTTTTAGCCTCAGCAGTCAGCTGGGCAGATTTTTCAGCTTGAATCTCGACATCAATTTCGAGTAAAGTCTAGTCAAGATTCTTCTCGATGGAAGCGATCTCGGTTTCAGAAGTGGCTTACATAGTAGATGTATCTTTGGGGACCTCGTCCTCATCATCTTGAGTCAAGTTTAGGACTTGATCATTCAGAGTGGGGGACTTGGGCCCAACGACGACCTCAGACTCACCCTTTTCCTCAACCTTGACATCTTCTTCTTCGCCATCTTCCTCGGACCCGGCTGGAGAGGGATGGAATGAAACCTCCAGTTGACTAATGTCCCAAAGTGGATAGTCAACGGGAACTGACAATTTTTTTAGGGAAGCCACCCAGTCCAAGTAATAGCCTCTGTTACAAGCTGGATTGACTTGAGCCTTGTATTGATCACGAACATCGACTTGGCCCTCGGCGTAAGCCTTCTCATCAGCAGCATTGATTTCGGTTTCCTTCACCTCCAACACCTCGACTAGTTTAGTCTCGGCCTCGATAACCTTTTCTTAAGCCTCGGCGTACTTCACCTCGACTGCCTTAGCTCGCTCGTCGGCCTCTTTCGCCGCAGCCTCAGCTTTGCATTGCTCAGCCATGGCAGCCTTGGCCTTGTCTAGCAAACCCCAGTTGCTGGTCTCGATATGGTTTAGTGAGGAAAGGAGTTTGGCAGCTTCTTGGGTTTTCTTTACCAACTTTTTCCTCACCATCTCGGTCTTGACCGCATACGAACGTGCATGCTGGATGGCCTGCAACAGAAAAAACAAATTAGTAAAAATTTGGCTAAGTATTTGAAAGCTTAAAAAGATGTAATAGAAAACTTACCAAGACAGAGTGTTGTATCTTAATGCCAAAGTTCTCGTGCTCATAAAGATAGGCCATATGACTCATGTCTACAGGAAGGAGCACGGCTGTTGACAGAGCGACGCCGACCTCTACGTTTTTAATTGCACTATCACCGACTGTCAGAGGCCGGTCTCCAACCAAGACCTCGAGCACCCAGGTCTGATCGCGGGGGAAACTACTATTACCCTCTAGGCGATCGGACCTCAGTTTTTTTGGAGGTGGGGCATCAGATGTTACGGCCTTAGCTAGCCTCTTCTCGGCAGCAGAAGTGGTCTTCTCGATCTCAACTAATTTCGAGATCAGCACGGTGTCCTCAGAATCAACTTGGGTGGCAGAAGCTTTTGCCTTAGCCCTCTTTACTCTTTTCTGCTTTGGCTTGGTTTGGGATAGAGAAGAGAAGGATTGAACAGTCACCACCCTTGGAATGTTAGCAAGGAGGTCTTCAACGACTGCTGGTTTGCGACCCATCTCGTCGACTGTTGCAACAACAGTAACCTTGGTGCCAAAATGAATTGCTGGAAGGGCAATAGGCGGGTTTGAGGGGTCGGTCACCAAGAACTCGAGACCTCGGTGTCTTCTATTTCGAGTTCTACCAGCAGGAGCATTTGGTGGAGCTTGGCATCAGCACTGGCGTTGGGCTGGAGGGATCAATTGGAGTGGCAAAGGTAGATGGCTAGTCTATTGGATCTGATGTGGAGGCTTGGTTTGGTCGTGGTGGAGAATCAACCGATGGAGTGGTGGCAGAAAGAGGCATTACGCTTCTCTTGGGGACGTCGGGCAGAGGGCTCCGGTACGTCGGTATCTAGTTCAGAAGGATTAAAGCCTTGCAAACTTCAATTGATAAGCCAAGAAGGCGAACCAAGTCCTTGCTCGGCACGTATGTGCGTTGAAAGTTCTTTTCTGGCTGAGAAAGGGCTAGAAAGACAAAAGAGAGAATATTAGAATAGATAAACAGAGAGGTTGTTAGATAAGACAGTAAAAAAAGGGATTTCGGGGGGAAGGAACTAAGTCCTTACCCTTGTCATCCTTAAAAACTTCACAGCACAGTGGGAAAAGATGGAGCTTATCGTCTGGCATGAACTCCCAATTGCCCTAGACAATCAGGTAGTCATCCGCGCAACCTTATTGGAATCCGGAATGTCGGCTATTAGCTTGTATTATGTGGATCTCGGCTTGAGGTAGTATGTGTAGCTAGTGTTAGTCTTACGGCTACACATAGGATAGTAGTACTGGATATCGAATAAGGTTATTCTGGCATTCTGCCTACGTGCCAACTCGACAATGCCATTGATAATCCTAAAGGAGTTAACGGCCAGCTGCATGGGATTGAGTTTATAGTAGTGGAGGACTTCCCTGAAAAGAATGTCGAGGGGAAATCTGACTCTGTCCTCAATGATGGAGACTACGAGAAAAGGCATGTAGTCCTTCCCGGGCATGTAGTCCTTCCCAAGCATGATAGAGTCATACTCTCCAGCCAACCGAAGTTAAATGTCAACTAGAATGGAAAACTCTTGCCTAAAGTATTCTAGTTTGGAAGGGGTGTCTACTCTCCGCCTGAACATACCCATTATCTCGGCTAAAGTGGATTCGGTAGCAGATTTTTGGTAACAGGCTTAGTAAAGGTTCAAAGAGCTCGGCTAAACAACTCAAGAAGGGTTTCTGGTGGCCTAGATGGGGTTCTTGTTTCAGTTTTCCTAAAAAACAGGATTCTAGAGCAAATCCCAAGCCTAGGGCTACGGAAACAAGAATCGAAGGCAACAATCTAGAAAATGCACCAAGAAAACATAAAGAAGTGTAATTTAGAACCACAAAAAAGAAATGGGGAACAAGAAACCAGATTTTCATGCACAGAATAGCCAGATTCATGAACATTGAGTAGAAGTATGCAAATGTGCAGTAACAATACTATTAAACACTCCAGAAATACAATGACGAACTTCGAAGAACAAGACATATTCAAGAACAGAAAATGACTCATACTGTTTAGAACATGAAAAGTAGCAAAAAAAAACAAAGTACAACTACGAATACAGATACAAATTCCACAACAATAGAGACAAAGTGGGACATGTGGCAAAATTCAAAAGGAAGATATATTGAAGAACATAGCCATAAATTAAAAAGAAGAAACTAAGGACTTACCGACTGAAGCCGACAAAAAGGATGCCGGAATGAGGCTTGTCGAAAACAGACAACGTGAGTAATCAAAACCAAATGACAGAAAGCTAGCCGGAGGAAATGATTGAAGCAATTACAGAGAGCTCGAAAAAATAGCGATGACGGATTGAAAAGCTTTAGAGAGAGAAAATTTGAGCAAAGAGAAAATGAAAGAATGAAAAGTAAAGAGACAGAGCGAGAAGGGAAATAATTTTGTCAAAAATGTGAAAAGGTGGCAAAATATAATGAAGGCCTTGGATGACGTACTTGTCAAGCGACGTGAGCAGAAGTGACGTAACCTGATAGCACGTGTCAGGTACGAACTAGTGAATAAGAGACACGTGGAGGAAACAGTTGAAATGACTGTGCGTGACAGCTCATGCACAGTTAGAATTCATGAATTCTTGAATTAGCATGGCCATAACCTCGGCTATAGGAGTGATCTCGGCCAAGATGCTTAAAGAACACGATTCTTGGTTCTTGATTCTAGATAAAACAGCCAGCTGATTCCTGGTCATTTGAAACTGACGAGTTATGATCTCGGTCGAAGAGAAGAGTAAATTTAGCCGACATGCTATATTGACAAATGATATAGGATCCATCACCTCAGGTGGCCGAGATAATAGAACCTAAGAGGCAATTGTGGGGAAGTATTTTGTGAATGACAACATGTGGCGAAGGTGACACCGAAGTGTCAGTCGAGGTGTCAGGTGGCCTGGTCATGCTGATGAGATGATCTCGGTTAGGTCGAGGTTATCTGCAGAGATACCGGAATCCGAGATAAGCAGATAAGGGACAAAAGTCCTAGAATAGGAGAGAATCTCAATCTAGATAAAGATAAGGCTCAAGAAGAGTTTTATCTCTATCTAGATGAGGGTGCAAGATGAACATTGAGCTTGAGTCCATTAAAGTGAGGTTTCTAACGGGATCAGGTCACTACTGGTTATAAAAGTAAGGCACCCTTGTGGATCTGAGATAAGTTCTTTCTTGTGAGTTTAAACACAATTTGCTATCTTTGAGAGATATTGATTACTGACTTGATCATCGGAGTGTCCCCGGATGGACGAACCACCGCCAGATTCTCATCTTCTTGTGCAGTTTGTTGGACTTAATCTATTTTACTAGTACTCTCCAATTAAGTTCTCATTTTTAATTGTATGATCGGAAATCAACACCTACCGTTTACATCAAAAAATCAAACGCACATATCAAAGGATCATTCACATAATGACAATAGCACACTGATTTTGATGTAGATATTGACCATAAGACTTTTAAAAGGCTTTGATTAACTAAATTTTTGTGGATCCGGGGGTGCTGCTGTGCCTAACTCACAACAGTAACTGCTGTGAGTTAAAACGACGTCGTTTCGGCTCTAAATAAAAAAAAAAAAAAAATTTTGTAATTGCTGTTCCCGCGGCTTGAACCCAGGCAACTCTGGGTTGCAAAACGTGCTTATCCACTGTGCTACTCAAACATCTTGTGATTATAATGGACCTATATTATATTTATATCAATCTTTATTTGAACATAAAAAAAATTTACAACCTGTTATAAGTAAAATACAAAAAACGATTGAAGCAAAAAACAGAGTCATTGAGCGGGAAGGGTTTGTGCCGTCTCTCCACCAATACTCCGGCGTACCTCCACCGTGCCTCCACCGTTTGCTCCGACGTTCCTCCGACGATCATCCACCATTGTTGTACCGTAGCTCCACTATCACCATTGTCATTGAGGTTTCTTATTTACCTGGTAAGAATCTTTTGTATATATATATATATATAAGCAATCTGTTATATATTGGGTTGAAAAAAAATCTTTTGTATATATATTGAGGTTTGTTATGATATATATGGTGATTTATTTATTATGTAAAAAATCTTTTGTTATAAAATATTGGGTCTGCCGTGATGGATAAATGAAGTGAAATTGATGCTCTGTTATTATTAGAAATGAAGTGATGGATAAATGATGATCAATTTATCTCATTAATTGTGTTTTGCTGATTGATTTTATGAGTAGGAATAATGTTCTTAATAATGTTCCTATATTATGCTGTTTATATTATATATGATACGGTTATTATATATAATAATGTTCCTATATTATTCTTCTTTAGATCTTTGATCAATGTACATTACAGCAACTAGTTAATATGAACAATAGAGGGTTGTGTATGCACATTCATGTCATTTTATCATGGTAGGAGAATTTCAGTTTCTTAATGGCTGTTGTAATGTTATGAAGATGTGATTCAAGTGATGGCATTTTGATTTGATTTAGATTCAAGTGATGGCTGTTGTAATGTTTCTTAATGGATTTGATTTTTCTAAAGCATGTTGATGGCATTTTGATGTGATTCTAAAGCAATAAATAATGCCTTCCCAGTAGTATACTTATCACAGGATCAAATATATAATGCCTTCCCAGTAGTATTCAATTATTTAAGATAGAAGCAATAAATAAAATTTATGTTAAACAATCTAACACAAACAGCCACAGTAGTATACTTATCACAGGATCAAAAAATGCCTTCCCATTTCTCTCTCTCTCTCCAAATTGATGCTTTGTTATTATCAATTTTTGCTTCCTTTTATCTTATTGTTGATGTTATTTTTTGTGCTATTTTTTATTGTTATTAGACTTTATATTCAGTAGTGCCGAAATGGAAGATGGTGCACTTGAGAAGTTAGCCAACAATTCCATGCCATGTGTTGGAATGGAATTTGATTCGGAGGAAGGTGCATATGAATTCTACAATGAATATGGAAGGATTGTGGGATTTAGTATTAGAAGAGATTACCATACTAAAAGTAAGAAAGATGGTATCATGATTAATAGGAAGTTTGTTTGTTGTAAAGAGGGAGAAAAGGAAAAAGATAAACGGTACATAACAGTAAAACATCCTCAACATGAGACAAGAACAAAATGCAATGCATTCATGTATATATCTTTTAGACGGGACTTGTCAAAATGGGTTCTGATGAAGTTTGATGATAATCACAATCACCTTTTGCATATTCCTCAATGTACGCATATGATGCCATCTCAGAGAAAGTTGTGTGATGCTCAGGGTATAAATGTCGATGTAGCTGATGATACTGGTATATCACTTAAGGCATCACATGATCTTATTAGCGCTTTAGCAGGGGGGAAGGAATTTGTAGGGTTTACACGAGAGGACCAAAAAACCTACTTGCGTGCAAAGAGGCAACGAAACTTGCAATATGGTGAAGCAGGAAGTTTGTTGAGATATTTTCAACAACAAGCCATTGAAAATCCATATTTTTACTTTGCATTTCAATTGGATGTTGATGAGATGATTACTAATATTTTTTGGGCTGATCATCAGATGATTACAGATTTTGGCATTTTCGGTGATGTTGTGTCATTTGACACAACATTCCGAACAAACAAAGAATATCGTCCACTTGGTTTATTTACTGGCTTTAACCACTTCAGAATGACTGTGATTTTTGGTGCTGCATTATTATATGATGAAACTACCGCATCATTTGAGTGGTTATTTGAAACTTTCTTGCATGCAATGTCAGGAAAAAAGCCTGTTAGTTTTTTCACAGATCAAGATCAGGCAATGGCTAAAGCAATTTCTAAAATCATGCCCGAGGTATTTCATGGATTGTGCACTTTTCACCTAATGCAAAATGCTTTGAAGCATTTAGGCTACTTATTCAAGGGTGGTTTAAAATTTGGTTGCGATTTCAAAACTTGCATTTTTGGGTATGAGGATGAGCATGAATTGGTTGAAGCTTGGGATTCTTTAATTCATAAATATAACTTGCAAGAGAACTTATGGATAAAGAAGACTTGGGAACTTAGAGAGAAGTGGGCGCATGTGTATATGAAGTTGGTATATACTGCAGGAATGCGAAGCACTCAACTTAGTGAAAGCTTGAATGCAGAATTGAAGAGGCATTTAAAAGTTGACCATAACATTGTTCAATTTTTTACACACTTCAATCGAGTTGTTATGGATAAGCGGTATGAAGAAGTAAAAGCCATATACGATTCGAGACAACGCTTACCGAGAATAAAGTTGAAAATGTCTCCCATGTTAATTCAAGTTGCTAAGTTGTATACCCCTCCTATCTTCGACTTATTTCATAATGAGTTAGACACATCCCTTTGTTGTCAAGTGAAGCGATGTCATGCATTAGGAAGAGAAGTAACATATGTGATTGGCTTATATGGAGAGGATAGAGAATATATTGTGAAATGTAATGTGGAAGTTAATGAGTCGGGAGGAGACAATATTTGCCACGAAATTCATTGCACTTGTCAAAAATTTGAGAGTTTTGGAATTTTATGTGGTCATGCAATTAAGGCGCTTGATAGAATGAATATTATGGAAATTCCTGAAAGGTATATATTAGGTCGATGGAGACTAGATGCGAAGGATTGTGCAATTGAGGAAACAGTTACAGTGGTTGAGAATGACCCTAAGTTGGTGATAGCAGCACGCTACAGAGATCTTTGTCCTAGAATGGTCAAACTAGCAGCTCGATCATCTGAATACAAACCTGCCTATCAATTAGTTGATGAAACTCTTAAGGATTTGTGTGCAAAGGTAGACAATATGATGACTTCATTAGACAGCTCAGGCGCTTCTGGTAGTGATGGCAATATTGAAGTGGGCACCAAAGAATTTGTAGTTGATCCAAACTTTGCACGAGCTAAGGGCTTAAAAAAGAAAGAGGGCGGACACAAGGGTGGGAGTAGATTAAAACCTTGGCATGAGAAGACTACTAAGAGAACAAAAGTTGTTTCGCAACCTACCCGCCTTACTCAGGTATTGAATTTACCGAAGTACTTGATTTCAAATTGGCTAGATTTATTTTTAAATTTTGCAATGTACTGATAAATATTTTACAACCTCTTTAGAGTATTGGACAGTCAAGCGACACTAGAAATATTCAAAATTCATCTTCAAACCACACACCGGTGAGATCTTATTCTTTTTATTGAAATCATATTACTTAAGTATATAATGATCATAAAACTACTAACAATATTTTATGGACTAGGATGTTGACGTACCCTATTGGCCACAATTAATGAATTCCGGATATAATCTGCTCATGCATGATGTTAATTTTGCATGCCCGCCAACTAATCCACAATCAACGCCTTTGTCTTCCCAAGCATCGTACAATCCACAAAGTTCTCAGGTGTGTAATATACTTGTTTGCAATCTACATTTTTGTTTTTACATATATGTGTGTATTTATTTCCAATGCATTTCCTTATATCTTTTCTTTTTTTTGGCAGGGATTAGGATTTGATCTAGCAGAGCACAGTCCCATGGTGGCTGAGTCAGTCTTTCGTAATGATAGTTTGTTTGATTTTTTCAGCCATTCGGAACCACCCCCGCAAAATTGAAATTTAAACATTTATCTAGCGGGCCACCCTTTTGTTTGTTATTGGTGCTATGAAACTGCACTTTTCTGAAAATTGTTATCTAACAAATAGTAGCATTGTTGAGAAAAACTGAGTCATTCAGATTTCATGGGATTTTGGTTCGCTATAGTGGTTTAGTTATCTATTTTGATGAGCAATTTATTGAATAGTTTTCCTCTTGATCTGTATTGCCATGGAATGCAATGCTCAGACAAATCTTTAGAATTTAAGAGTTATGGACTGCTTTGTGGAATGAAATTCTTTTATTGGTGCTATGAAACTGCACTTTCTGAAAATTTAGCTAGTTTGATGAAAATTTAGCCTTGATTTCCTTCTAATTCGCTTAATCCGAAGCTAGCCTTTTTTTTTTAATTGTTGGCCATGAATCCATGGTGTGTTCTGAATTTTGGAGGTCCTCAAAATATTTGTATTTGTGTCCTGATCAACATTAATGGGTTTTTCTTTGATTTTGTTATAATTGGCGTAATCTGGAGCTAGCTTTTTAATTGTGTTTATTTTTGAACATTTCGAATTATATGGTTAACAATTGAAAGATAATTAGCTGTTTAGAATTTCCTGGTATGATCTCTCAGTACCTCATCTCACTTCTTACTTTCAACTCTACTCTGCATCTACAGTGATTTGTATCAAATGCTTTGAAGCTCTTTAAGTGACTGTAATGTGGTTCTGATTTGATCAACATTCATGGGTTTAACCTTGATTTTGTAATAAATGGCGTAATTGGGAGCTAGCTAATTAAGTGTTTAGATTTTTCTTTTCCAATTGTTGGCCTGACCATTATGTTTCTGAATTTTTGGAGGTCCTCAATGGATTTGAATTTGTATTATTAACCATATAGAATTATATGGGTAACAATTGAAAGAAAATGGGATCTTTGGTAAAGACCGGTTTGGGCTATAATTGGCCAGTGTAGTCCTAGTCTTTGCTTTTCTTTTTCTTTTTCTGTTTTAATTTATGTTGATTTTTTAATTTAGTAGGATTCCCATGAAATTGAGAAGTTCAATCTCAACCAATTATAGCCCCACTCCTCTTCCTTGTGATAATTCCAAACCATGGAACCTATGGTGACTTTGAACTATGAACAGTTATCCTAATTTAAAATTTATGAGTTGAGTAAAAAGTTATCCTAATTTAAAATTTATGATAAATTTGTTTACAATACTAATTATCTATTATGATTTTGAAAATTATATCTCACTTTTTGAAATTTTTAATTTTATAACAAATGTCTATTTTATTAATAAATTATCAAGTTAATTAATAGTTTTTAATGATGTTAAAAATTTATTTTAATTAATAATTCAGGTAATTTATTATTGTATAGAAGAGTAATTAAGAATTTTATTTTTTTAATTAATTATGTTAAATAAAAAATTATGACAATAGGGTATTTGTAATCTTATGTTGGAACACAGATTGTAAAAATAGCAGGTTATAATTTTTTTTTTATGCTATAATAAAGATTGTACTAAATATAATATATGTGTAACATATTCAAGGAGTGTCTAAGTAGCACAGTGGTGAAGGTGTGTTTTGCACCCAGCGTTACCTGGGTTCAAGCCGCGCGAACAGCAATTACAAAATTTTTTTTTTTTTTTATTTAGAGCCGAAACGACGTCGTTTTAACTCACAGCAACTCACAGCAGTTACTGCTGTGAGTTAGGCACAGCAGCACCCCCGGATCCAATTTTTGTATTGTCCATGTGACATTCAATACATTAAAAAACTTGATTATGGGAAAATAAAAACATTAGAAAAAAGTGTATGGGCTTTTAATTCAAAGATGTTGCTATGGCTACGTTTGGGAAGTAAGTTTAGACTAAAATAGTTATATATGACAAAATTAGTTATTTTAATAAAATATAACAAAATATCACATTTAATCTATAATTATTTTATTTTTTCTCTCACAAAAGTTAAAAAAATTAAAAAATTTATCCCAAACGAGACTTTTTAACCCTAAGTTAAAATAGCCAAAAAAAAACTAAAAATTGAAAGTTAATCCACATCCCCAAACGAAGCCTATACATGCATGCCTCATCACCTTTGACCTTTCTATCCTTTGATTTGAGCCAACAGATTAACATGTACACTCAACGTTACCGTGTTTAGGAATTGGTTTAACTTGTTTACATCCCTCGTAGCCTAGCTGGCCACAAGTTGGTTTTTGGGTATTCATGGATAAGATAAGAAGTTTAAATTCAAAGGGTCCAAATTAAGTGCCATAACTTGATTGAAAAACCATCCAACTATATTAGTTTATAAGATTAATACCTATTTTGGGAAGTATATTAAAAGTTGATTTTTTTGACTTTTTTAAAATATATATATATATATATATATATATGTATATATAAAAGTAGAGAGATGATATGACTCAAAAAATTTAAAAAGTTAATTTTTAATCTTATTCCTAAAATAGCCCAACTATCTTCTTTTTTCTAACGAACTCAATAAATTGAAAAGGTAATAATTATTAAATAGATCCTTTTTTTTATGAAATATATGAAGTGTCCGACAAAATGAATTGTTCGAATCATTAAAAAAAGAACTCATATTGGACTCCATAAATCCAAATAAAAGGAATCCACCTCCCAAATGATGGAACACATTTTATTTTATTTTTTTGAGTCATCCTAATGTTACTTTAATTTTTAGCTAATGAATACATGGATACATGTATGTATGTATCAAATTAAATATGACATTAGAAGAATCGAACCCGCATCTCAAGTTGGAGAAAAGTCTAATTTTGGCAGCAACTCTTTTAGATTTTGGCCTCTTTTTGTATATATTATTTATAAAAAATTTAAAAAAAAGTCAAATTAATTTAATAATTATAATATATGAATTCATCAATTTTGTTTAAATATATATATATATATTGTTTTGAAAATAGCCATTAATTTTTATTAGATCGCCTATCAATAATTTACACAAATATATAAAAAATAATAATTTAAATTATGAAAATAATACTCATGAAAGAACCCACGAATTCAACTACACATATTGAGTTTTTCTCTAATTACAGACAAATTGGAGACAAACTACATCCTCAAAAGTATGATCTGAGTTTTCAACCGGCAAACATATCCAAATCCAACTAAGAAATTGAATCGTCAACCATGTAACATCATGTACACATTCAATACAATATGATACATATTTAATGCTTACATTAATGTGTAGTGGTTGACTTAAGCTTTTAGATTTTTCACCCATATCTTGTTATATATCTCTAGACGAGACAAAGAAGATTGCAGAGAATCAATATAATATTTTGACGGAAAATGAGAAAGAAAATTATACAAATGAGAAAGAGAAAATGATAGGTCACATTTGAAACGGCACCACTTTGCATGGTGACACCAATTTATTACTTCAGTAACTCGTTTTGTTCATGCATATCATGATAGCACCATTTAAACATACTACCTTTGCTGAAAAAAACAAGTCATTTACTCCCTCAATTTCAAAGTGAGAGCCTTAAAAAGTAAACTAATTGTTAAGATTTGTAGGGTAATAGTTATATGTATTATTTTCTGTTTATAATTACAAAAATTTTGAAAATTATAATAAAAACTCATTTAGTATCTATTTTTGTTTTCAAAAGCTTATAAATTGCTTAAATTTATTAGATTTTTGTAACTATAAAATAGTTGATTTCACTTTTTTAATATTAAAATTGTCCATTATTCCTTCATCATTATCCTACTATCTCTGGCCACCACTTACGTCCCATCACCATCACCATCACCAGTCATCCCTATCTTCAGCCAGTGTTTCTAGTGATGCCTATCAACCACCCTCTTACGCCACTACCTCCCATTAGCAACAACCACTTTTAGCACCACCTCTAACCACAGCCAACCATCCGGCAATTGGCACCAATCCCTAATTAGTATCACCTTTGCATGGCCGACAGACAGCCAACCATTATCTGCTACCATCAACAACCACCTATGACCACTAGCACCACTAATCATCTTTTTTATTTATTTCAAAATATATATACACCAAACAATTTTTTTATCAAAAATAAAAATAAACATGTTTAATATTTTTTTATAAACTTAAAATAATAACTATCAATATTACCAAATTGCACCTAAATATTCCATTTCTTACTCTCTGTTGAAGTTTTGGCTTGATAATTACATGATATTAACTAATATGAAATCAAAAACACACCCGTATCCAAAAAAAAATTAAAGAAAATTTAAAAAAATTAAAGAAAATTTAAACATTATAATCTGTTAAAGTTGTTCACAAGTCAAATAATTCTTAAAAATTATAATTTCAAAACACATTTTTTACAAACTTCTATATATTTTAATAATTTTTTTAAATATTCAAACACATACAACACAATACGTAGGTCTTGAGACACATAAAGTTTTAAAAAGTCTCAATGTCTAGGGATGTAAATCTGGCCTGGCTCATGTAGGGTCTCGTAGGTTCCCGCCAAAATTCGGGCAAAGCCGGATCACGAGCCAAAAAAATAACCCCAGGCCCAAGCCCAGGGGTATTTGGGCCGATTGGTTGGGCCTCGGGTCGGCCCAATGGGCTTGAGCCTAGCCTCAGGTTTGGGCGGGCCTGACTATTTTTATTTTTTTTTAAAAAAAAATTTTTACCAAAATTTTATTATTTTCTATTAAAAAATACACTGGGCCTCGGGCAGGCCAGGCTTCAGGCCGGGCCCTAAGTGGATCTTAAACGGGCCGATGGGCTGGGCCACAGGCTGGGCTGGGCTTCAAAACGAATAGCCCAAGCTCTAGCCCAGGGGCTCGGGCCGGGCCCATTCTAAGCTGCCCGCGGGCCGCGAGCCATTTTTACACTCCTATCAATGTCCAACTCTCTTGTGTGAATGTAACAACATACAACTTGTCTTTCAAGTATGCATGTGCGAGTTAGAAAGTGGTACGTGGGTCCTACGCCTAATCAAGAAGAAGTTATTGGTTGGTTCATGACCAGTGCCACGTGGCGTTGTACATATATTGTGATTGGTGGAGGGGTAGAGCTTAGGATTTTGTATTAGGTGATTAGGAAACACGAAGGAATATAGGGATTTGTAATTAGTCTAGAGTATAGTCACATGGTACTCCAAAGGACTAACCAATAATTTTTATTTTTTTTAAATCAAGGCCCGATTGGTAACAAGTGGAGACATTTGAGAAAAATTATTTGGTGCTCTTGGGACATCGCATGGCGGTATTCTTTATCAATCACAATACATTATGTCCTTCTTGTTTTCCATTCACTCAACACAAAATCGTAAATCTAACATCTTTCACCAATCATAACACTATTGAGGCACCACCCGACGGTGCCCTAGGACTAACCAATAGCTTCTCGCCACTTTGCCTAGTGGGCCTGTCGACATGCCGCTCTACATGCATTGTGATTGGTAGAAGAAGTAGGACTTACGATTTTGTATTAGGTGATTGGGAAACATGAAGGCACATGAGGATTTGTGATTGATATGGAATATAGTCACGTGGTATCTCAGGACTAACCAATAATTTTTTTGTAATCAAGGCTCAATTGCCATTCGAGAAAAATTTAGTACTGTTAGGACGTCACATGTCACTACTACTTATCAATCACAGTACATAATCGTAAACACATCTTTTTCACCAATTAATTGTAGTGATTATAATCGTAAACACATCTTGGTCGCCAAAAGTGACATTTCTTGTAGTGATTATAACTTGATTGGGAAACAATCAGTGTGTTTAATTTTAATTTTTTGAATTCAGTTTTTTAAAAATTGAATGTTTTATTTTTCGTGTTTTTTATTTTTAGTGAATATTTTTTAAATTTTAAACAATTTTTTTACTTTTTTAGATGCACCTTACTTAGATGTATCTAAATAGTAAAATATTTATGAAAAAATATTTTTAAAAATTAATAAATATACGAAAATATACTGAATTTTTATATTGTTTGGTATTTAGGATATTTTTAAAGAATTTTTTTTACAAATATTATACTTTTTGAGTGTATTTATGTTAAGTACGTGTAAAAATTAAAACAAATTACTTAAAATATTAAAATAAATTCATTGAAAATATTAAAATATAAAAAATTAAAAATAAAACTTTTTCAAAATTAAAACCAAACAAGCCGGTTGTATCTCGTCACTCGCCCGGTGGGCCTGTCCAACTTGCTTGACTTTTAATAGTGAGTCCGTCAAGCCTGCCGTGATTGAAAGACAATTCAGTCCTTGCAGTTTTCATCTGTGTACAACTTTGGCCGGTTTTGCCAATTCATTAAGGCCTTGTTTGTTATGGCCCATGATTGGTAGGATTAGAATGATAGCGACGTTAGACCCGTAAAAGAATATTTGATTGAGAAAATTTATGAATGGATTATTAATTCAGTTGGATTGACAATTCTCCTGCATAATTGGATTAACAAAGTCAGAGAAGATATGGGATTAAAAAAATAATGAGGGGGAATTAAGTACTATATTATTATTTTTTATTTTTTATTTTTTTTTATCCAAATGCAACGTGTTATTTTGTATAAAAAAAAAATTATATTTGTTTTAGAATTTTTTTAATATAGAATTTTTTTTAATTTTATATAAAAATAATTTAATAATCCATCACTAATCACCACTCTTACTATCATCAATATAGCGATCCCGGTCCTTCTCTTATATTGTTTACTGTATTTCGAACTCGGTTCCGTGATTGTGTTGTTGTCATATTCTCATTCTCATCCTTTATCCTTGTATTTGAGTCTTGGGTTATGTTGGGTAGGTTTGAAACAGGTTGGTTGTGTTTAGAAACCTAAAGTTGATGCCCAGATTTTGGCCTTCACATTCGAGCGGGCGTTTTGACTTTCGAGCGTGAATAACCATCTCCCAATATTTTTCTCTGCAGGTCAGCGGACGCTTGAGCAGGAGTTTTGACGCTCGAGCGGGAACCTTCGATTTTGTTCCTCCGCTCGAGCGGGGAGTCTGACGCTCGAGCAGGGACCATAGTCTGCAAAACTTCTGGAAGTGTGCAATCGACGCTCGAGCTGCGCTTTTCACGTTCGAGCGTGAGTCTGTGTCTGACGCTCGAGCGGGGAGTTCCACACTCAAGAGGGGCGATTCTTATATCAATTCGTGAAATCACTTTTTGGATCACTTTTTGACTTTCTTTCTCTCTCTTACTTTTTCAAAACCTCTATTGGAGAGCACATCACTCTAAACTTCATCTTCTCTTTAAGAAATAATCTACCTCTAGTGATCTCCTACCTTTGAGCCTTTGTAAAAAGTGTAGAGCTTGGTGTGAGCTTCCTATCCATCTGAAAATCTTGGGTTTTGGAGCATTTCGAAATTCTTCATCTTCTCCATTTGGTCTCATCTTTTGAGGTAGGGACATCCTACTCCATCATATGGGTTTTGACATAAATATTACTCATTTTGATTAGTTGATGTTGTTGGGTAATTTTGGGAAAGTTAGGGTTTGTTTGGGGGTTATATAAAAAAGGGGTTTTCAAATGTTTAACTCAATGTGTATGAGAGATCTTGGGAAAATGAAATTATTGTTGTCAAATTGATAAAGTTGAACCTTAGGGTTGATATTGAGAAAGGGGGAAAATGCCCTAATTATGTTGATTAATTAGTTTGAATGATTAATTTGGGAAAAAGTGAAATTGAGTTAAGGATAATGAATTTGGGAAATTGTGGGAGTTAATGGTGTAGTTGGATAATTTAATCACTCACCTATGAAAATGTCGATATTTTATCTGTTGATAAATCTATTATCTGTTTAGAGATAACTGCTTTGGGCTATCGGTGGAGGATAGTCTTGATTGTTGTAGTCATTGTATGTTGATTAGGGAAAACTAAAACAAATCGAACGTGTCATGCCATTGAATATGACGGTTGGAATAATACAGCAAATATGTATATTGATTGATCATTGTATGTGATGAAGCGCTTAAATACATTATATATGTGCTCCAGTGTGTTGGGGGAGATAGGGGATGTACTCCACACACATATGTGTTCATATACTTTAACACATTATTTATGTATCTTTGTTTGGGAGGAGATAGGGGGATGTACTCCATATGTGTTCATATACTTTAACACATTATTTATGTATCTTTGTTTGAGAGGAGATAGGGGATGTACTCCATATGTGTTCATATACTTTAACACATTATTTATGTATCTTTGTTTGGGAGGAGATAGGAGATGTACTCTATATGTGTTCATATACTTTAACACATTATTTATGTATCTTTGTTTGGGAGGAGATAGGGGATGTACTCCGTATGTGTTCATTTACTTTAACACATTATTTATGTATCCTTGTTTGGGAAGAGGTTGGGGATGGGCTCCAAAGATAATTAAGCGGGCCGGAGTGTCCGGGGTGAGAGTTCCGAAACCTTATGAATTGAGATGCATGAAAAAAGTTGTCAAGTGGAGTATTAGTTACATGAGTTGTAGTCTCATTTTGAATTAAGGATAACGGATGTGTTAGTAGGTCGAGCGCTGTCTCACCTAAATTGTTTGGTTAGATAATGAACGATATTCAGAAATTGAATTGGCTAACTAAGAGAAGTGGGTGGTAGCATGGCCGTAATTGTTGTCGGATTATGAGAAGGACGTAAATTGGTGTACATGTGTTATTCATTTGTCGAATGTTAATGTTTTAGTTATTTCTCATATGGGGTTTAGTATATCTCTACTGGGTTTTGGCTCACCCTACTTAGGACACCATTTTCAGGTACATGAGGCGTGTTAAGTTCCAGATCTTTGCTTCGGGGGTTTTCGGAGTTGAAGACTCTGCTTCGTCATTTGTTTTATTGATCACATATAAATACAAGCCGAGGGCTTTACCTGTAATAGAGTTAGAACTCTTTTTTTTGTATAACCAAGTAACAACTTGGAAAGATGTAAGCCCGCAGGGCATTTTATTTTGTTAGTAAACATTTGTAATTTATATGAAAGACTCATTTTGTAATATTAACTCTGATGTAAGTTTGGAAATGTGATCTATCTACCATGTATACAGAACTGTTAGATGTTGGGATTATTTATTATTTTGAGGGCATTACAATCAAAATAAACACATTTTTACTTAATTCTCTCACTAACAATATCCACATTAACATCTATTCACTAGCCATTCCCTCACTAACAATCCTATCTAACTTAATCTATCAAACAAATGTGACCTAAAGTCTTTAAAAAGTTAAAAACAAAATTATTATAACAAATTGGACAATTCTTAACGTTGTGTTTGGTTAAAAGATTTAGAAAATAATTTATAAAAAAATAAAATAAAATAAAAAGTGTGTGAAATTAAGTGAAATATAGATATATTTTCTTCAAATTTTACTCATTTTTTCTCTTTTTCTTTTCAAATTCTTTCTCAAATCCCCAAACTAGACACAATTCATTTGGATTAACTTTTTTGATTTTTTGATTTTTATAAAATAAAAAATAAAATAATTATGATTTAGATGTGACATTTTATTTTATTGACTTCTTAATTTATTTTGTTTTCTAGTGACTAATATAGTCCCAATCTCTTTAGTCAAACGAAGCCTAATGGGTATTTTGAGAAGATGGTTAAAAGTTGACTTTTTGAATTTTTTTAACTTTTTTAAATAAAAAAAAATGTGTAAAAAATATGAGAACTAATGTGATTCAAAATGGGTTAAAAACTAAAAAGTGACTTTTAACCCACTTTCTAAAAGAGGCAAGTGTGTAAGTATATATATTATATGTACTTGTATAAATTCTCACAAATATATATAAATTATCTCACAAAATCGTATAAGTTTTCACAAAGACTTCGTTTGGGAATTGATTAGTCTTTGACTTTTTTTAGTCGAAGATTAAAAAATCTCGTTTAGATTGAATTTTTCTGAATTTTTGACTTTTATAAGAAAAAAAAAATTATAAATTCAATATAATATTTTATTTTATTAATTTTTTAAATTATTTTATTTTTTATAATTGTTTTAGCCTATTAGCTGGGACACTACTAACAAAATTATAATAAGGAAGTATTTGTAAATTTTTTTAAATCACAGGGAGCAATTTGTATTTTAAGCAAATCTTAGGGAGTGTATTTGTAATTTATCCAAAAAATTATTATAACAAATTGGACGATTCTTAATGTTGTGTTTGATTAAGAGATTTAAACAATAATTTTTTTAAAAAATATATATATAATTAAGTAAAATATAGATATATTTTATTTATATTTTACCTCTTTTTTTTCTTTTTTCTTTTCAAATTCCTTCTCAAATTCTCAAACCAAACACAGTTCGTTTGGATTGACATTTTTTTATTTTTTTAAATTTTTGTGAGACAAAAAGTAAAATAATTATGGTTTAAATGTAATATTTTATCTTATTGACTTTTTAATTTGTTTTATCTTTTAGTAGCTGATATAGTCCCAACCTCTTTAGTCAAACGAAGCCTAAACGTGTAAGTACATATCATATATACTTATATAAATTCTCACAAATAATTAAATTGTCTCACAAAATTGTACGAAGCCTAAACGTGTAAGTACATATCATATGTACTTGTATAAATTCTCACAAATAATTAAATTGTCTCACAAAATCGTTTAAGTTTTCATAAAGACTTTGTTTGGGGAGTGGGTTAGTTTTTGGCTTTTTGGATTTTTTAGCCTGGGATTAAAAAGTCTTGTTTGAGTTAGATTTTTTTAGATTTTTAATTTTTGTGAGAAAAAAAATAAAATAATTATGGTTTAGATATAACATTTTATCTTATTAATTTTTTAGACTATTTGTCTTTTATAGCTATTTTAGCCTGATAACCTCATGCCAAACAAGGGCAAACATATGTAAATTAATTTATAAAAATTTGAGAAATCAGAACTGACACAATTTTGTGAAGTAACTTGTATATTTGTGAGAACTTGCATCGTATGCACTTTACACACCCAAACACTTTCTTAAAAAATTAATTATTTTTTAAAATTTTTTAAATATCTTTTCATGAAAAATTAAAAAAAATAATAATAACTAGGTTATTTTCTTTTAAAAAATCAACTGATGCATTTGGTTTTAATTTTAAGTGATAATTTATTTTGACTTTTTAAATTTACTTGTCCCAAAATAATAAGATTTCTTAAATTATAATTTTTAATTTTTTAAGCTTTTTTAGATGAGGGATGATATTTAACCCCACCTAATTACTTTGGCCAACCCATTTCTTTAAACCCCCAAAATGAAATCTTTATATTTTTTTCTTTAAACCCTCACCTTAATACCCAACTATGCCCCTAATCCCAAACCCATTTCTTTAAAAGCCTTTCTTTAAACCCCCACTGAGCAAAATGACATCCTACTCCATCATATGTTTTATTGATCACATATTTTTGTACATCTTTTTGTAAAAACTTAAAAAGTATACTTATTTAGATCATTTCAAACACTCTTAGAGTACAAATAATAGAAATGTATACAAAATAATAGCGTTAAGCTTCTTTTATATTCACATTTTAATATGAGAGAATTTGAGAGCCTTGTGGGGCCTATCACGAGTCTCAGTTCAATGATTCGAACAATTCATTTTGTAGGTTTTTCAATGTATATTATTTATGAAAAAATTAGTAACCTTCTTCAGTTTATTGTATTTGTCTAAAAAAAAAAAAAAAAAAAATAGACGATAAATATATTTTTTAAAATAGATCATCCATTTTTTAGAGACAAATAAGATAAAATAAAAATGTTAGAACTATTGGATCAACATAATTTTTTGATAGATAATATATATTGAAGATATTACAAAATGAACGCTTCAAATTATCAAAACATTACCTATAATGGGTCCATTGGCCCTTTAGATTCTCTTATGTTGAGATGTGATTATCAGAGAAACTAAACCCAAATTTATAATAATATTTAAAATGATATAAACAATTCAAATTATCATTTAACTTGTTTTTTAACATGTTCATACGAGGATTGGAAGTAAAACCATATTAATAATATAAAGAAGAAGAAGATGAAGGTACAAATTTAAAAAAATTATTTAGAAAATTATTCGGAAAAAGGAAACAATAGTCTACAGTATTAATTGTCATAGATATAGTTCACATCTCACTAACTTTAAATTATCTACACAACACACTTCTTTTTGTGGTAAGATTTGGAGTGCATTTTCATGGTTCATAGCATCTTCATGATCCAAGGATCAAGTGTAAACTTATTAGAAATGTTACCGAGGATGAAAAAATGTCCTAAATTTTTGCCAAAAACAAATTATATGATGTAGATTTAAAACTAGTGGAATTTGAGCTCCACTTAAGATATAGATGTGATTTTTTTTTGGTCCCACTTCACCCAAGTCAAGTTGCAAAGATTCAATTTTATCAAATTAGGAATAAATTCATAGACGTGATTTTTTTTTAGTACTGTATTTTGTCTCACCCAAGTCAAGTTGCAAAGATTCAATTTTATCAAATTAGGAAGTGCAAAGGTTTGGGACAATGCTTAACATTGAATTTTTTTAGTTCACCACAGCATGGACCCTGCCAGAGACTAATCAGCATATATTGTTTCACCCAAGTCACCAACTATCATGCAATGCAAAGACTCTACTCTATCAAATTAGCAAGTGGCAACACTAGAGTTGAAACAATTTTATCAAATTAGGAAGTGGCAAAGGTTTGGGACAATGCTAACATTGAAATTTTTTAGTTTACCACAAGCATGGACCTGCCAGTGCCAGAGACTAATCAGTACTAAAGTGTGTATATATATAGATATTGTTTCACCCAAGTCACCAACTAGCACGCAATGCAATTATCTTACTGAAAATGCTATAGGTCTCAAATTTTCTATTAAACAAATGACTAAATGTTTCACATAGGTGTGGGGTCCATAAACACTCATGTGAAACATTTAGTCATTTGTTTGATAGAAAATTTAGTATCCCTAACATTATCCTTATTCTACTCTATCAAATTGGCAAGTGGCAACACTAGAATTGAAATTTATTAAGCTTGGGGAAATCAGGCCTTCAAGATTTTTTTTTTTTTTGGGTGTAAATTCTTTGTTTAATTTTTCTTTCCAAGAAAACTGAAGAAAACTTCATTTAATCTTCTAAAATAAAGGGAAAATACATTGGGTTACAAAATTATTACCCAACCCAATAGAGAAACTAAATTAGCTAGGATTTTGTCAATTATCTTGAGAACACTTGTTAAAAAAACTTAAAATTGTTATACACTTTTTATAAATTAAATTTTGTTTATGAATGTTCTGAAAACATTTGGGCTGTATTTGATTCATAAATTTCGAGGGAAATTTGGAAAGGAAAAGAGAAAAATGTATGTGAAACATTATTTAAATGTAATTATATTTCATTCACGTTTTACCTATTTTTTCTTTTTTTCTTTCTGAATTCCTCTCAAAATCTATGAACCAAACACAATTTTATTTAACTATAAAAATAAAAAGATTTGAGAACTAGAGAATCCTATTATTTGTTTGGATGATTGAGCAAGTAAGAAACGAAAACTGTTAAATATAAAATTTTCATATTGCTTAAATAGTTTATTAAAATACAAATAGAAAAAGGAAAGGTCACATGTGCCCCTTTTCTTTCATTTTACTTCAAATAAAATTGATAAAAAAAAACTCACAATCATTTAAAAAAAAATAATAAAGAAACTAACATAGTTAAACCACGCACCAATAAATCTCAAATTAATAACTTATACACTGTTTAGTCCTAAAAATTTTCTTATAGACTGAAAGGTCCCATTACAATGTTAATAACATCAGATACAATGTTAATAACATCAGAGTCATGTTACAAACATTAGATTTCAAACATCTAATGTTCATCAAATTTCAATAATGTTTGAAAATATAGGATGAAAACATCTAATGTTCATCAGATTTCAATAAATTTTGAAATTATAGAATGAAACATCAGATCATTTACATCATTTATATCATGCTGATGTAAAAATGGGATTAAATGGAGCATAAGAAAACTTTTAGGACTAAATGGTTCAACGTTTCCAAAACTATGACTTATGGGTAAATTTTCCTTTAATCTTTGGGGGAATTACTTATAAGTGAGATAAAAAAAAAATTACAAAAATATTAAAGGTGTAAGTGATGTAATAAAAAACTGTGAGTTGCAAATCTAATTTGCACGCCTCCGTTTTGATTTTTTTTTTTTTTTTTTGGTCTGTCCAATTAATAAGTAACTTCCCTTTAATCTTTTTCATTTCCAGTTCTCCTACTTTATAAACAAACTAATCAAATTGACAGATGAGAGAGTGTAAAATTAAATAGAAGGGAATGGAAGATGAGATAGATTAATGGTAGCTTAATTTTAAAGAGCTGGTTGAGTAATAAAATTTTAAATTCAAATCACTCTAAAATGTCACTAAAAATTTATTCAATCATCTAAGTTCGAAATTAATTAGCATACACACAAACTAACCCTAATATCTTATTATTAAAAAGACTAATGGTGGCGTAGACTTCATGAGAATGACAACTCATAGACCAACATAGCCTCGATGAAATAGACAGAAAATGATGGATCATATCATATATATATATATATATATTCATTGCAACCACATATTTTTGGTAAGTAAATATTGACGGGTCTATGGTCTGTAGATGTATATATCAGAGGTAAGCTAATAATGACAATTCATGTGTAGAGTACACATTTTAGTCTCCCTTGGAGTTGCAAGAAAATATTGAATAGTTGCAATCATTAGAGTCCCCAAGACATTTATATATTATATTCCCCATTTTTGTGCATTATGCACCTACTACAATAATATTGCTAAGGTCAACTTCTTGAGAAGGAAAAAAAAAAAAAAAAAAGAATTTATTAGTTTATTTTTAAGTTATATTATTTTTTTTATTGTATATTTTTTTTTTAAAAAAAAAACTAATAAGTAAAAAAAAAAAATTACTTCTCAAATAAGCCTAAAAATGCATTAAAATTTCTATAATTAACCACTTAATCCCAAAAATGTAAATATTGAGATTAAAAGGGTTTGTGAACCATCCCTTTTTTCAAAATATATATATCTACTAAAAATTCATAAAAGATAAAAGTTAATTTTTAAATATATAAGTATTTGAATATATTGGCATTCAAACAATTTCTCTGAATAAATTGAATTCCGTTTGCAGATTCAATCACTTCACAACCCTACTAATAAGGGTCATTTATAGTGTGATTGTATCATACCATAAAGTTATATATGTGCCATATATGAAACACTCAAATAACTTTTTTGTTCCTGAGGGAAAAATATACTGGTAATTATATTATTTGATGCGAAAATGATTTGAATCGGATGCTTAAATTATAAGTTTTGTCCAGAAAATCTCCCATCAATTGAGAAGCTACAAGAGTTTCTTAATATTTATCGACACTCCAAATTCCTAAGCTTTCAAGATGATAGCCTTAAGATAGATGAATAGAAAGAGAACTTATTAGTTTTGGTGTGTCTATACAATTTTGAGCATGAGCCCTTATATATGGGCATATATGACAAATCATGTGTACCTCATAGCTAGGTCACACCATATATACCACATCTCCAAGACCATGCGTCTCTCATGATTTTTAAAATCATATGTCTCTCAAGGTCATGTGTGGATGGATCATGTGTACCATGTAACCTTTAAAGATAGGCCACACCATATGTACTACGTGATGTAACACAGTGATTTCCAACTGTTCCTATAGTTTCAAATTGCATTTGCCTTTTAAGGAACTCATAAAGCTTTTATACAAATTGCAATTATTGTAAGCAAATAGAATCAAATTCCAGTCAGATATATGAGTATAGATACATTCATTTATAATTAAATTAATTAAATGGATTGAGAGGAATAATTAAATATCCTACCTTAGCACTATCCATTGTATAATCCTGCTAGAAAACACATCATTATAACAAGCACAAAAATAATGTACGTCAATAATTGATGAAGAATACACGTGTACCAAACGGTTAGTTTTGCTGGGATCAAGATTAACAAAGTATTAATTTAAAAAAAAAAAAAAATATTTGATTGACAAAGTATGGGACCTATATGACCAACTTATAAATATCCAAAGCTTAAATAAATTTTTGGTTATATTTGGATTGTGTCAACTTATAGCCTTACCATTTATTCATTTTATGTTTAAATGAGCCCAATGGAATTTTCATCCAAATTTTAAATAGAAATAAGACATTTTTATTCAAATTTAGACAAAATTTGATAAAAAATTTGAGCAAAAATGACCTTGGAATTATTTAAAGACAAATTGAGCACACTCATGCTCCATTGGCATTGATGTGGATGAGGGTGATGAAGTCCGTTGGCGTTGACTTTAAGAGAACAAATGAAAGGGGTGTACGTACTGAGCCTACGCACACGGCACGTGGAATCATTGATTTTGACCGTTGATGAGCTGCCGATCTATATGTAACTTACTTCCAACGTTAACTGCAATGGGAAATGGTAGGTTTCATGAAGAATTTTTATGAAAATCATCATGAAAATTGTCTACACCGTTAGATCAGGTATGTGTCTCATGATCTAACGGTGCAGACGATTTTCATGATGATTTTCATGAAAGTTTTCATGAAACCTAGCTGTTGGCTTTTTGGCTTTTCGAAGGGTAATTTTGTAAATGCGAGCGTGCCAGCAAGGATCAATCAGTCCTTACAGAAATTATAATTGCCAACCAATTATCAGACGATTGTGTTTTAGTTCTTTCAGCCTCAATGAAGAGGACTTTTACTGGTGGCTTGACTTAGGAGAATTTAAGAGAAATAACAGTTAATATGAAGAACAATCGAAGTATTTCATTAAAATGAACACTTACAATAGTTCAAACTCAGCCTCAAAGAGGTTTACAGCAACAGTCTACTTGAACCTACTTGAAACTACTCCTATGAATCGAAGTGCAGTGCTGGTATTAAAGTGCAGGTATTTAAAGTACAGGAAATGTAAGACTGGAAAGGAAAATATGAAATAAAGACTGGTTTGTATGATCTGAGTCTGGGGGTTTTTTCTGAGGGCTTCCCTGCTATTTATACTTGTCAAAGATGACCTTCGAACTGCACTTCGAACCGTCGAACTGCTCCTCCATGATCGATGATCATGCTGCCTTAGAAGTAGCCCCACTACGCCATCTCTTGCAGTTGAGCTTCCCTCCTGTATTTGAATTTGAATATTGAGTAACTGTTGAAGCCACGTCACTTTGTATTTCTTTACTGATCTAGTGCTACTCAGATCATGTAAGTACCAATGTTCATTGCCACGTGTTCGATCAGGATCGAAGACTTGAATTATCTTCCCATAATACCCTTATTCTGCCACGTGTCAAACTATGATTTGGCTTTACAAAATATATAGCCAACACTAGCATGACCCTAACTGCAATTATTGTTGTATTAAGGATGTTGTTGTTTAGACGGACTGAATAAGGAGGATTGAAATTTATCAAATTATAATCTTGAGATTTATAGTCCTCGAATTATTTTGTTAGATAGGATATGTATCTCATGTTTATTTAGTCATGAGATTAAATGTCCATAAATGACTATTTGATTAAATAGAATATGAATCTTATGTTTGTTTGGGATATTATGGAGAATGATAAATACTCAGAGCATGTTTGTTTTGAGGGATAAGAGAGTGGGATTGGACTATTAGTCCCACCGGATTAATAGTCCATTGTTTGTTTGAAAAATTTTGCTCCGGACTAATAGTCCCCCCGGACTATTAGTCCCAGTAACATGGGACTATCCTATCCCATGGGGAGTGTGGGATAGAAACCATGGGATTGGTATCCCATGGGATTATTTTGTGAAATGTCCATTTTACCCTCCATGCTATTACTTAGTAAACAATTAGAAAAGGGTAAAATAGTCTTTTGAACATTTATAAATTATTTTTTTAGTGTTGTTAATTTAAAACTATATATTAAATAAAAAATTATAAATTATAAATTATAAATTATAAATTATAAATTATAAATTAAATTTAATTAAAAATAATAAATTATAAATTATGGCCTTATAAATTAATTTTTTTTAGTGTTGTTAAAAAATTAAATTTACATATTAAATAAATTTTTTTTTAAGTATTGTTAATTTAAAATTATATATTAAATAAAAAATATAAATTATAAATTAAATTTATTTAAAAATAATAAATTATAAATTATGGCCTTATAAATTCAATTTTTTTAGTGTTGTTGAAAATTTAATTTATATATTAAATAAAATTATTTTTTTATTGTCGTTATTTAAAATTATATATTAAATAAAAATATAAATTATAAATTATAAATTTAATTTAATTGAAAATAATAAATTAAAAATTGTGGCCTTATAAATTAAATTTTTTTAGTGTTGTTAAATTATAAATTATAGATTATAAGGGTAAAATAGTCTTTTGAACATTTATCCTTATCCAGTCCGTCTAACCAAATATTGGATTTACTAAAAATAGTCCAATCCAGACATCTAATCCCATGACTAAACAAACATAGGATACAAATCCAATCCAACCAAATAGTCCCGGGATAATGTATCCTGGGACTAACAGTCCGATGGATTACAATCCTCCCTTATCCAATCCGTCCAAACAAACGCACCCTCAAATGACTATTTTACAATTTTCAATTATTTATTAAGTAATAGTAATATTAAACATATTTTTAATATTTTAATTATTTTTAGCTAGATTAAATAAAAATTTATTTTATTTAATTTTTAAAAAATAAAATATCAATAAAAATATATGTTATTTTTTAAAATAAATTTATTTTAAATAATAATAATAATGAAAAAATGAAATTAAATAAAACATCTATTAAAATTTAAATAATGAAATTAAATAAAATATATACAAAATTTTAAAATAAAACATCAATAAAATATCTATAAAAATATTATTTAAATAAATAAAATATCAATAAAAATTAAATAAAATTATTTTATTTTTAAATTGAGAAATTTAAATTTTATTGAATTTTACTAAATATAATACATAATTAAATAATAGAGAGTCAAAATAGTCATTTTATCACTTAATCTCATATCCCCTCTTATCCCCCCCCCCCAAATTCAAGAAAAACCGCCTGGGTCAAAAGTCTAGAACGACACAACTACTTCTCCGACAAAATAAGTTTTAAGGATTACGATCAAGACGTCGTCTATGACATTATAGACGACATTAAATACTCAACAGTCTCAATCGAACTAATAAAAAATTTAGTAAGTTACCAGAGAGACTTCCATATATTTGTTAAATTTCAATCAGATCTCACTATGAGAGAAAGAATTCCTTATATTATATTAACTAATGGAGATAGCAGTTGTGTGTCCCACCCCTCCTATGGGACACAATAGTCCAACACATCTGGGACTAATAGTCCGGAGGGACTATTAATCCGGAGTAAAAATCTTGAACCAAACAACGGATTATTAGTCCAATCCCATGGCTCAATCCCTCAAAACAAACACCACCAAAGGGTATTCATCTAATTCATCAAAATCAAATTATTCAAATTAATTCGTTGCAAAATGGACAGCTTTAATAATATGAGTGGATAGATGTAGATATATTTTTCTTAAATTGCCTAAGTTCATACAGATGAGGGATGACGGATGGAAGGTCGTCCAACCTAAACCGATCCGCTAACATTCCTTAGAAAATAGACGACAAATATATTTTTTATAAATTTTAAAATAAAGTATCCATTTTTTATTTATTTTTTTGATATAAACATAACAAAATAAAAATGTTACGATTATCGAATCAACTTAATTTTTTTCATAAATAATATACAAAATAAATAATTTAAATTATCGAAATGAGACCCCTAATAGGTTTCAAGAGCCTCTCAAATTCTTTCAAATTTAAATTTAAACTTGAGAAAAACTCAATCCCTTATAAAAAATACATGAATCAAAGGTGTACAACCAAAACACATAGTTAGTGAAAAGTTCATATCCATGAAATTATGTTATTTGATCCAATATTTAATTTAATTTTTATTTTATTTTATAATAAAGACATGTTTAACAATTACTTAGTAAGGAAGACAAATTATTTTTTAAATTTTTTTTTCCCAATTATATGGGACTGCTGACAGCCATCCTTCCCTCTCTCACTTGCTCAGTCATTCTAATCAAGGTACCTAAAAAAATTCAAAAAAAGTGATGCTATGAATTTCAAATAATTTATTAAATTTTTTTATCAAACTTTTTATATGGACGTGAGACTCATATACATTTGAGTTTATGTAGGTTTCACACCTATATGAGAAGTTTGGTAAAAAATTTAAAAGATTATTTGAAATCCATAATATTTTCCATTAAAAAAAAAAGTTTATTTAAAGTCGGTCTTTTGTTTTCCAATTGTAATTTTCACACATTCATGTGCAATAGCGTTAGGGATTAATAATTCAGACATAAAAAAATATCAAAAAAATTAATATGTTGTCCAAATTTAATTCTTGTACAATGGAGGCTATACTTAAAATGAATCTATTCCCCATAATATTTTTCTTGATATTGTTTTATGCCTGAGTTCTTATGCGGTGTTTGTTTAGGGGAATTGGAGGGTAGGATAGGATTCTATATCCATTCTATGTAATAATATGATGTTTAATTCAAAAAATATAAACCGGATTAATAGTCCAACCAGACTATCAATCCCTTATTTGTAGTATTATTGTATTCCATGGGGGGTGTGGGATACAAAATTGTGAGATAATTTCTCCTCCGGATTAGGAGATAAATTAACATTTTTTACCCTTTAGTAAAATTAAATAAAATTTAAAAGTCTCAACCAAAAATTAAAGTAAATTTATTTAATTTTTATTAATGTTCTATTTATTTAATTTTTTAAAATTTCTAGCCAAAAAATAAAATATAATTTATAACTTAAATTTTAATATTCCTATTATTTAGTAAACAATTCAAAAGGATAAAATAGTCTTTCAGGAGTTTATCCTTCTTCATAATATCCTAAACAAATATATATGATTCAATAGGACTGTTTTTTCAGTTAAAAAAAAAAAAAATTTAAAATAGTCTTTTTCTTATATCTAATCACATAACTAAATAAACATGGGATGCATATCCTTTTCCAACTAAATAGTTTAGGGACTATATATGTATCATAGAATTAACAATCTAATAAGTTACAATTTTCTCTTATTCAGTCCATCCAAACAAATATGGTAGTGCTAGTATTCATGCAAAGTTGATGCAAACGGTGATGTTCGGTTCCAAAGAAAGGAAAAAGTTGACAAATTATAGCTAAAATTAAGCAGGCCTAACTAATAATGTTGTATGCTAGTAGGGTTTGTGGGGTGACTGATGAATGATTTGCTTAAATTGGCCCAATACAATGGATGTTTAGAGAGTGGAAATTCAAATTACGGGTTGATTTTATTTGCATCTAAAAAAAATTTAGTATATTTAATTAAAATTTTGAAATTTTTGTTCCTATTATACCATAATATAAATTTACTAATAAAAATAATACACATTAATTAAAATAAAATATTATTTTTTTCTCATAATACACTCAAACCCACTTATACATATTCGTTATATTTAACACTTTCATCTTCTTTTCAAAGTTTTCATTATTTTCTCTTTATCTTTTTTCTAACTCCAAAACTCTAATCCATGACATCATTGTTTGATGAATGAAAAATTATGGAGATTTGTTCACAATCTATGACGAATTAATTAAGAAAAATATCACAAAACTGAAATCTATAAAGTATTTGTAGGAAATTAATGTATTGATAATATTGATTGATTGTATTCAATATCTTAATTTTACAAAACCAAATGACACTCCTTATATAGGAGATATTACAAACATCATCATAACCCATTAAACCCATTATATACCACTTACATATTATATATTTCCACTATCTACCACTATATATTTCCACTATCTACCACTAACATATTATACACATTATATATGTCCACTACATTGCCACTATCAGATTATATATATTAACAGCCCCCCTCAAACTCAAGGGGGTTAGGAACTAACCAACTTGAGTTTGGAGAGAGTAGCAAAACAGGAAAATAATCTGACAAATAAAATAAAATAAAAGTGGATAGGAGACACTGTATGGTCGTGTCAGACCGTTGTAGAAGACAGTTTATGGGGTCATGTCGGACCGTTGTAGAAAAACAGTTTACGGGGTCATGTCGGACCGTTGTAGAAAACAGTTTACGGGGTCATGTCGGACCGTTGTAGAAGACACTATATGGCTGTGTCGAACCGTTGTAGTAGAGAACCGAAATCAATGTCGGAACAGTTTACCGAGTCTTGTCGGACCCATATAGGAGCTAACCGGAATCAATGTCGGGACAGTTTACTGAGTCTTGTCGGACCCATATAAGAGCTAACCGGAATCAATATCGGGACAGTTTACAGAGTCTTGTCGGACCCATATAGGAGCTAACCGGAATCAATGTCGGGACAGTTTACAGAGTCTTGTCGGACCCTCAAAAGGCGTGCCCAATCTTATCAAAAGGCGTGCCATCAAAAGGCGTGCCATCAAAAGATGTGCCCGACAGCCATCAAAAGGCGAGCCATCAAAAGGCGCGCCATCAAAAGATGTGCCCGATAGCCATCAAAAGGCGTGCCATTAAAAGGCGCGCCGATTTGTCGTCTGGCGTTGAGAGGCGCGTAAGGCGCGTGTCTGCTTTGCCTATTTAAACCAAGGCGAGGCTGCTGCTGATGCAGAACAAACCAGCTAAAAAACTTCAGAAAAAAGACTCTTCGTTTTCTGAGAGTTGTATCGCTGAAACATTCTACAACCAACCCTGAATATGGCCTCTTCTTCCCGTTCAGCTACCCAGAACATAGCCTCTTCGTCCCGTGGTCTTACTCTCTTTCCCGACCTCAACGAGGCCACTAGAGAGATAGCCGGGGCAGTTGCCCTTGAACCTCAACCAAGTGCCCCTGGACCAAGCGCTCCTGGTTTTGCGCCTTTGAACTTTCCGATGCTGTCTGTGGAGCAAAGAATGGCTGCACAATCAGATATTGAGGCGAATTATTACACACTGAAGTCATGTGTTGAGACCATGACTACGGTCTCAAACCTGTCGCACCGGCTTCAGAGTAGGACAAATGAGGTGCAGCAGTTAAACGCCCAACTGGCTCTGCTCCAGGGCATGTATAAGGATGCCCGAGTAGAGATATGTGAGCTGAAGGCAGAAAACAAGGAACTGAAGCGGAAGGCCACCGTGATGCTCAGATTTGGAGGGCCGCCATATGTGACGGTTGAGGAGCAACGGGAAGTGAACGTGCTCGGCGGCGTGGGAAACACGGAGGCAGCACCGGCAAGGGACGCCCAAGACAAAGGCAAGAAGAAGAGAACAGCTGAAGAGGCGAAGAAGTGAGGCCGGTTGTTTGTGGTTGTTTTGTGTTTTTTTTTTTTTTTTTTTTTTTTTTTTTTTTTTTTTTTTTTTTGTAAAATGGTGATCGGATTTGATCCCCGGCATGAATAAAATAAGGTTGGTGACATTACTGCAATTGCTTTCTCTTTTTTTTTTTGGATGACCCAGATTTCTTTTTCTGAGTATTCCAATTCTTGGAGAAGAAGCCAAATGTGTTCGAGCATAATCTAGGGAATAAACAAAAAGAAGAGATGAAGCACCAGCAGCACCACCTGACGCCAAATTCCCAGCAAACCACTTCCAGTAACCTAATCCAATACTTGCAGGAGAGACTGTAGAAGCAGTTGAAATAGATTTTTCATCCACCAATTGTAACGGCCCCATCTTCTAATACCATAACCGAAGTATCAGCCAGTCAAAAAGACAAACATCATTTCATGGTTCCCGTAGAGCATAAATATTGAAGCAAATACTCATTGGAAGAACATGTTTCTGCCAAATCTTGATGTAATCTGGTAATTGCCTTTTGCAGTGATTGTAGAGAAGGAAGCAAATTTCTGGAGTTCTGTTTAATATACTGACCATGAGCTTTACAGAGCTCCTGACTCCATCGAAGCATAAACTCCAAGTGTGGACAACTTTCCAAAAAATCTACAAATGCTTCAATTAGCCTTTGCAAATATCTGGAAGGGACTGATGAAGCAACAACTGGTATATCTACTGGACTAACAGCAACAATACACTTTTTGATCAGAGTATCTTCATTTAACCGTAGGCTAAGGATCAAAGCCCAGCTTGGTTGATCTTCATTTAGTGCTGCATCAACTGCCTCTGGTGTAACATCTATGTCAAGGTCAGTGGGATCAAAGATGAAGGATTCATCTATCGAATAAACTAGAACCCCCTCTGTTGTTGCTGCTGCCCAACTCCTACCAGTTGGTGCAATTCTCAGGCATTTTGTCCGAATAACAGGCCTTCCACGGTTAGGCATGGATCCTGGTAAATCATAACCTAAATTTCTTCGGGTTTGTTTGCTAACACCATCCTCTACATCACTATTATAATCATCAATTAAATCCAATAGACCAGCATCTGTCATTTTCTTTGAGTTCAAGAAGTCCAGAACTCCATCCAAAGAAAGATTGAGGGTTATTTGAAACCTACGAAGCAGTACCTGATCAGCAATGTCATACATACAAATGTATTTACTACTTCCACCAGCCAATATGTAACTCCCATCAGCAGAATAACATAAGGTCGTAAAGTACTTCCCAGCACTGGAGTTAGCAGCCGACTACGAGCTCCCTAAAAGTGCACCAGCGTTGCTTTGCTGAGGCAGAGAAGGAGCAGAGGCAGAGAAGGAGCAGAGTAAGCACGCAATTGCCGCTGTTGCTGCGGTGGCGGCAGCTCAGGCCGCCGTGGCGGTAGTGAGGCTTACTAGCCAAGGCAGAGGAGCTCTGTTTTGTGGTGGGAGAGAGAAGTGGGCTGCTTGTTCGAAAACAAGCAACTGTGGCCCATGCACCATAGATGATGATGATGTAGTTGTAACGCTGCTGTTTGCTTTGCGATCTACAGAGGCTAAAATGAGGGGTAAGAGCTCAGCTATGGAAGAAGGTATGTGTAGAAACACAAGCGGAATAGGTTGAGGTCCGGCGGGCGGCCAAGGAAAGGTTGCCGCCCGCCAGAAGGCGAAGAACACTTAGGAGCTTAACCTATAGCTCTGATACCATGTAGGAAATTAATGTATTGATAATATTGATTGATTGTATTCAATATCTTAATTTTACAAGACCAAATGACACTCCTTATATAGGAGATATTACAAACATCATCATAACCCATTAAACCCATTATATACCACTTACATATTATATATTTCCACTATCTACCACTATATATTTCCACTATCTACCACTAACATATTATACACATTATATATGTCCACTACATTGCCACTATCAGATTATATATATTAACATAGGATCATTTTTTTTAGGGTTAATTACACTAATAGTCCTTATAGTTTGAGATTTGTGTCGCTTTGATCTTTGACTTTTCAATTGTGACACATTTGACCATGAATTTTGAATCTTGTTCCAAATAAGGACAATCGAAAATATTATTAGATTTTTTAAGGGTAAAATCGTCAATTTGATAAAATATAAACTAATTTGACAAAAATAAATGTCAAAAAAATATTTTTAATTTTTTAAAAATTATTTTTATCCACCAATGATAAAATTATGTAAAATTAATAAAAATTACATGATTAATTTTTTTAAATTAATTTTATATGATCATCATCCAAACACATAATAAAAATTAATTTGGTAAAAAAATTAAATAAATGTCTAAAAGATTTATCAATTTTACATAATTTTATTTTTAGTAGGTAGAAATAATTTTTAAAAATTCAAAAATATTTGTTTGACATTTATTTTTGTTAAATTAGTTTATATTTTATCAAATTGACAATTTTACCTTTGAAAAATCTAATTATATATTCAATTGTCCTTATTTGGAACAAGATTCAAAATTCAGGGTCAAATGTGTCACAATTAAAAAGTCAAGGACCAAAGTGACACAAGCCCCAAACTATAGGGACTATTTGTGTAATTTGCCCCTTTTTTTATCGTAAGATGGGAAAAGAAAAGACTCAATATCATAAAACTGAAATCTATACAGTATTCATAGGATCATTTTTTTTATTTTAAGATGGGAAAAGAAAAGACTCAAGCTTTAGAAGAATAAAATCTTCCCAAATTATCCAAAATGAGAAAAGAAAGATCCAAAACATCAGCCCAGTTTGCAGCCCAAATAAAAACAAATGACCCAAAACAATTTGGCCCCAAAGGGAAAAACAAATGAATAGAGAAAGCAAAACAAGCCCATCAGGTTGTGTTAGTATTGGTGGTGTGTGGGGCTGGGGGATTCTATTTAAATTCAAAATATGTCTAAGTATGTTGAGTTTAAATCTATAAATTTTAATTTCTATTATATCTTAGTATGAATTTACTAATAAGGATAACACATATTAAATCTTAAAAATTTATTTTTTTCTCATAGTACACTCTAATCAGTTATTCCTATTCAAATTTTTGTATCTTCTTTTCCAAGAGATCAAAGTTATTTCTTCTTCTTGTTCTTCTTCTCCTTCCTTCTTCTTCTTCATCCTCTCTTCAGAACTCCAATCCATCCTACCAAAACTCACCATCATCATCAATATCATTCAGCATGTTTGTTTCCAGTTTTTAGAATTCACTTTTCAAAAAATTTTAGATTGCATTTGGTAGAACTTTCTAAATATAATTTGAGAGTAGGAATTATATTTTGAGTTTGTAAGTTTTGGAATTATGATTTGAGTGTGAAAAATTTATTTGGTGAAAAAGTTTTCAAAAAAGTTTTGAATTGAGTGAGGAATTTTTGATATGACATATGATATTTGATATAAAAACTTACAACTCATTACCAAACATACAACTCAAAATTCTATTAAAGCACATAAAAAATTTTAAAAATTCGGAATATATTTTTTTCGAATATATAAAAATTAACATATGACAATTGCAAAAAAAAAAAATGCACTATTCTAGTCAACCGACCGAACGACCAGTGGAACAACCGATTAGGCCAAATTTCAACCAAAAAAAAAATCAAGAATCGCACTTTACATAGAGTTTTCTGCAGAGTTTTGTGTTTGTTGTGGAAATATAGTTGGAAAACTCTATCCAAACATGATATTAGAATGTGTGGGTAGAATTATGATTTGAAAATCCTTTCAAACAGAGCCTTACTTTATTTTTTTCCATATTTTTTTATTTTTACTGAAATTTTTTTAATATTTTAAGCATTTTTTTTTAATTTTTAGACAAGCCTAACATAAATATATTTAAAAAGTATAATTTTTGTGAAAAAAATATTTAAAAAATTCACTAAATACCAAAAATAGAAAAAAAAAATAAATAAAAGACTTAATTTTTAAAAATTTAAATTCAGAAAACTGAAACCAAACACACTAATTGTCTTTTATTATTTTGAACCCTAAACTCTAGAAGAAAGTTTGAACAAAATCAAATAATGAATGAGAGTAATAATCAAAATAATTTTTTGAAGCAACCCATCAAAAAGGAGGTAAGCATTCATATAAAGGGGTTTCACAATTTTTGTAGAGTATCATCAATTATTTTTCTATATCGTTTTTCTGACAAAAATTAAAGGGCCTAGTAGTTAGATTAACAATAACATATTATTGGAATTGTTCTTATTTTATCATTTAAATAGTACATTATTTGAGAACTATTCTTTTTTATTAATGTCTAATGCCTATGTGCTTATAAGTTTGGTTTTTACTTTTCCATGAGTATTCTTGTGGATAATTTATAATGTAAAAGTTTTTTTCCTGTATTGAAAAGTTTTATAATGTTTATGTAAAAGTTTAATTTTTTTTGTATTTATAATGCTTATGTGCTTATAAGTTTTTTTTTCTGTATTTGAAAATTATTTTATGTATTAAAAAGTTTTAGAAATAATTTAGTTTATTTAATTTATTTATTATTTATTATTTATTATTTGAGTTTACCTTGAGGATTATTTGAAAAAAAATAATAGGGTGGAATGAGGGTAAAATAAATTTTAGATAATTAAATAGAATATACTTAAAAATTGAGAATATTTAATAATTGTTTGGATGTAAACAGAATCCCCTGGGGTTGCCAATATAGCTATCACTAGCCGTTTTGCATCATGAATTCAAAATTACAATTATCATATATTACACGTTAAAATTCACGATTTTTTAACACGTGTCACTTGCAAGATGAGTATACAAATAAAAAATTGATGGTAATTTAAATAGAATAATCAAATTAAAATTGGACTAAAATTTATAACTAATATTATTCAAATTAAATAGTAGAGACCAAAATAAAATTCGAGTCAAATTCTAACGATGAAAGATATAATTTATTCAAAAGGAGCCATCATAATAAATTCATGCTCCCAAAACTTGTGACCAACACATGAAATATTCAAGCCTCTTATTCAAAATTTATGGTGCAAAAAGGCAAGTGATAGCTATATTTTAAGGTTAATTTGAAAATTCACCAGTTTTTATATAGCTAAGCTTACTTAACTTTGATTTTTATACAATTGTATATAGTGTATATAAGCTTATAAAAAATTAACTAATTCACATGATAAGTTCATTTTAAATGAAATTTTAATGAATCAACCATTAGTTAACTCAAATAATTTAATTTGCTATACTAATTTAAGATGATCATTTCAACCCTCAAGCATTATGCCACAACAACTTTAACCTGCAAAAAATACACCACTATTTTGCCTTTTGTAAGTTGGCTCCAAGAAAAAGTCTGGCAACAAATGGGGTTCCTATGTCTCACTCACAGCCCCAACATCCTGTCAAGATGGGAAATCCATGGACCCAAGTCCTCCCTTTATCATTAGCCAAAAGGACTTGGTTGACTTTCCCAACCACAGTTAGGTGGGACCTAGAGGTTCAATAGACCTAACCCTTCTTATTTTTATCCAAAGTAAGACAACGTAATTTAAGTAGATGTTCATAGAGTTCATCTAAATCATTTTATAAATCAATTCATCTTCTAACTAATTCAATTGGTTAATCCAGTGATCAATTTTTAAAATATGGTGGGAGTAACAAATTCAAGAGAACCAATCCCCTCCTCTTTCTCACACATGCAACATGCTCTACAAGGAAACTCATAATTTAACAATTCAAAATGAACTAAACTCCGTTGTCTAAAAATAAAAATAAAAAACAATTTGGTTAAATATTTGTAGAGATATAAATTGATTTACAGGTCAACTGATTCAAACCGTCTAATCGAGTCCAATTTTTAAAATATTACCTATCACGGTTTGGTGGAAACCACCGGTTTAGAATAACCAACTCCTCCTCCTCCTCATGGATACAACATGCTATAAGCAATGTCATAATTTGACAGTTCAAGTGCCTAAATCCTTTGTCCACAACAGGAAAAAAAGACAAACACAATACAAGTAGATACGTTCATTCAGAACACCCAAACCATACTTTTATGCCAACAATTTGTGTGGCTGGATAGACAAAAATACAATGAAGGTAGAACAAAAATACAGGTATGATTTCATCATCTATCACTATCTTCTTCATTAAACAATCAAGCTAGACAAAAATATTGATGGCTACTTGTCACATGCATGTCCTTCTGTAGATCAGGCCCTTTCCATGTGCAGCCTCTAATACCAACATAGAAATTATCTTCATTATGCATCTAATTTCCAAAAAAAATCATTTACATTATATTTCAAAACATTGCTATGAGTGAAGTTCAGATCCACCGACGAAGAGAGAACATATTCATGGCAGAATGCCAAAAAATGAGCAGTCAAGCCCCAATCCCAAAGCATGCGAGTAATCAACAGTATGGTGATACTGATAAAACATAGTATATCATTATCAAAAACCCTTGTACCAATAGACGATTTTATTGGGATCTACATTAATGGTCACAGGCTAAAACATATATAGGTGTTCTAAACTCTCTTGCAAAGAAAAAGTAACATATTTGAGACTTATGAACAAGTTTTAAGAACATAGAAAACACTTTTGTAGATATACAAGAACAAAAAAAAAATAGAATTGCATTCAAGAATGCCAGAGTCCTCTCAACATATTGCTGAGTCTATTAGATGACAACTTCCTGACAATCTTTTTGGCATCAGGGACCTCGGCCTCTGCAAGTTTTTCTATGTTCTTCAAATACCCAGAATGTACAATTTTTTTTCTTGCACTGTTGCTACTTGAAAGTGACATTAATATAGATAACAATACCTTTCTTGTACTTGAATTTCCCTCTTCTGGATCAAGCAATTGCACAAGTAAACTGACATTTTGATCATTCTGCACAAAGCGTTTTCGATTTCTGGAGACTAAAACCATGCTAGAGAGTGCCTCAGCAGCCATTTCGCGAATTTCAAATGACTTTGCGCTGAGCAATTTAACAAGTTCTGGCATGAACCCAGAATCACCCATTGCTTTCTTGGCCACCTCTGACATCCCAGATAACATAGAAACCGCCTTCAATGCCAATTCTTGAATTGAAACCTCACCATTGCGAAGAAAATAGAGTATATGATCCATAAAACCAAAATTCATCAAAATATTCACAGTACTCATTGATGAGAAACACAAATTCACAATTGCCCTTAAGGCCATCTCTCGAGCTTTCGTTGAAAAAGATGATTTGGGATCCAAAACACGAACGAGCACGCGAATCCCACCTTCTCTAACAATCATTTGCCTGATTGTTTCATCCCCAAAAGCCATCGTTTGAAGAAATTCAATAGAATTTATCTGTGAAACTTCATCTTTAGACCTCAAAAGCTTAATAAAAGCTGAAATCGCCCCTTCTTCAACCATGAATCTCTTGATTTCTTGAACCCCAACAAGATTTTTCAAAACCCCACAAGCCAAACCAACCAATTCACCACCACAATCACCATTAGTACATATCTTCAACAGAGCAGTGACTCCACCATGAGCTGATACAGACCAAGCATTGTCCGAATTCTCGGTTAATTTCATCAAACACCTTGCAGACCTTTGTTTACCCATTTCACTTCCACTCTCCAAAACTCTAATCAACGGCGCGAGAGCACCGGCACTGACTAAAAGACTCTTACATGAATCAAACCCAGCAATCAGTGACACCGCCTTGGCAGCCTCTTCTTGAAGCTCAGTTTCTTGAGAATCAAGAAAGTTCACCAAGAACCCCAAAAAACTTCCAATCTCAACAGCAATCTTTATATACTTGTCATCCTCATGAATGACTTCATTGAAGGCAATCAAAGCTTGTTTCTTCAATTCTCTGCCACCGATCTTTAGCCTCGACAACAAGTCATTCAGATAGAATTTCATGTCTTCACGAGAAGCTCCGACGCTCGGCCTCGAAACAACAATGGCGTAGCTGTCTCTGACCAATCCGGAAGTATAGATTTCTGAGAGATTCTTGATATGGGTATCGAATTTCGCACAGATTATATCCAAATCGCTTTGCATTAAGAGCTTCCCACTGTAGGAAATTTCGACGCATCGCTTTGCAAGGTCAGAGCACTCGTTGATTGTGTCTAGTATCGCCGGAACTTTGCCGGAGAGAGATGGGTTTTCGCCGGAATCGCAGTTTCCGACGGCGGTGAGGCAGGAGAGGAGTTCTTCAAGCTTGTTGCGAATCGATTGCCATTTCACTGCAAAGACTTTAATTGAGTGAGAGAAAGAGATTAGAGAGGTTACGAGTTCTATGGCTCGCCGGAGACTGGGTTCTCCGGCAGATGACTCCGGCGGGTTCTTGTCTTTTTGCTTTGATTGTTTGTTGATTTTCTCTTGACCCATCTTGGTTTTTTCAAAGATTTGGAAAGAAAATCATTTTCCGATGATGTGGGTCAGATTTTCCGGTGAGGTGGGTCAGATTTTCGGGCGAGTGGTCGTCGGAGTTTTGAAGAACACAAAAGTCCGATGAGCTTATCTTGAAGAAGGGCAGAGGCTGTATTGATCGATCAATACTTATGTAACTGAATTGGGTTTGAGTGGAATTGACGAAAATAGCCTTTTTGTTGGTTTTGTGAGTCTGATGGTTTTGTTTTATTACTTAAAGAGAAGGTGGGGGCATTTTGGTCATTGTGAAGTAGAATGGTGGCTTCAATAAATGGGCAGTTGGAAAATATTAATAGAAGGGAAGATAATAGGGATGTTTAAAAATGGGAAGTTGAAAAATTGCTTTGAAGTGTGACAAGGGAAGGTGGGAGAGGTTTTGCTATTTTGGTCAAGTGAATCGACTCTGTTGTTTTATGAAAAAAGTTAGGCATCATAAAAATGATCATGAAAAATTTATGATTCTTGAATTCCCTTAATTAGTGTGTGGTACTTCATGAAAAAAATTTCATAATACCTAGCATTGCTGTTGTTTTATGGGGGGAGCATGTAGTCATTTTATAGGGTGGGATGGTAAATAATAAATAAATAATTTAGAATAGAAAAAAATATTAAAAATTCTAGATGTATTATTAAATATTTTACATAATATTTACATGAGTGTATACACCGTAAGTATTGAGTATAATATTTTGTAATTTTTTAAAAATCTCTAATATTGCTCACAAAAATTAATTTGATTGGGTTTAGTTTGTTTTATATGAAAATTGATCATCATTAATTATTGAAAAATATTATTCTTACATAATTTTTTATAATGTAGTCATATCATTTTGATAAATAATTTCATTTTAAAATGACAAGTTTTAAAGTAATTATATTATTTGTATATAAATTTTATATACTACTATGTTAGTTATTTCATAATTTCATTTCATGTATATTATTTGTAGAAGCTCTCTCTCTCTCTCTCTCTCTCTCTCTCTCTCTCTCTCTCTCTCTCTCTCTCTCTCTCTCTCTCTATATATATATATATAGTACATTAGAAGGGGTGGGTAAGAAACCTATAATCTCTTGAGTTACATGAGTTCTTTATGGGTTGATTGGGCTCGGTTTAATAGTAAAGTGCACTTATTTCACTTATTTCATCTTTTTATTTAAAAGTGCACTTATTTCATCTTTTTATCTTTTTTGGGTCACATCAATCAACATTTCCTCTCTATTTTTTCTACACATAGTACAAGAAAAGTCAAAAAATGCACTTATTTAGTCTTCCCAAACTTGGCCTAATTCAATTATGATTGGTTTAAGATTTTTGGATCTAGAATCAATCCAATTATCTAGTAGAACTAATCCAACTCAAGCCAATGTAATTAGTTTTGATTGGAACCACAGTTCTACTATATTAAAAATAAACAAATCAATCACTAATAAATAATTAAAGTAAACAAGTCTTTAATATTTAGACATTACAAAAACAAATAGTAAAATATTATTTAATACAAGCCAATACAAATTAAATCTAACTCGAACTTAAATATAAATCAAGGGTAAATTACCAATAGGTCTTAATAATTGGACTTAATTCCCATCAAATTCTATTGAAAATAAGTCCTAATAAATCGTCGCTAAAAATAAATTTTTGTGACTATTTTTTTATATGTCGCTAAAAATTGACAATTAGTAACTTTTTTTGTCACAATTTTTATAAATTATCTCTAACATTTTTCTGTTATGAATTTTTTAAATTGTAATTGAAAGTTAAAAATTAGTAACTTTTTTTTTTGTAACGATTTTTTTAAACTGTCACTAAAATTTATAATTAATAACATTTTTTGTAATAAAATTTTTAAACTGTCGTTGAAAATTAACAATTAGTGACGCTTTTTAATAGTGCTTAATGAAAAATACCATTAATTATCGTAAGACTTGTTAGACAATAAGTCCATCTATTAGGATCTACACGTAAGTCTCCCTATAATCAATACAAATTAAATCCATTAATACATCTAATAAAAATTAAATCAACTATGAAATTTAGCTCAAGCTTCTAGTACTTCCTTCGTTTACCTAATAGTTCTTGTATATGAAAAATTATTAGGTGTAATCAAGTCAATTATAATAGAGCAATAAGATGAAGACACGTCAGTATAAATAAAATTTTAAAATATATATGTATATATATATAAATAGTTTCAGTTCAATTTAGGCAAGGCGTAAACCAAGAACTGACTCAATTATATTAGTTTGATGATTTAAAAACCTAGAACCAAACCAATGTACTAAAAAACGGACCTAGCCCAACCCAAAGAGATCAATTTGATTCAGTTATTCGGTTTACTGAGTAATTTGAACACCCTTAAGTTCAATCACTAAATCGAAATAATTGTAGCAACTCCATTTTCTAAGAATGTATTTGGTGTAACTATTTGTAAGTTCAAAGAACTTAATTTTGTAATACTTAGTTTTTTCTTAATTTGTTTAAATTATTTTTATTTCATAAATTATAAATAGAAATTGCTCTAATCACATTGGTACGACTTCTAACTAAGCTTTTTAAAATATTAACGATATTCTCTCTAAGCTGAGATCTATCTGATATCATATGTATCTCTTTTATTTTCTTGAAGTTTATTTTACCAGTACTAGGGATATCATTGGAGACACCTAAAAAGGTCACCAAAAGTCACTATTTTATTATTATTATTATTTTTTCGGTGCTAGGAAAGTTACATACAGAAACAAGTCTGTTGAAGGACACTACACTCCTAACATGTTAGCAAACAACAAACAGAATGTTCTCCATCTTTTCAGACTTTCTTTGTAAGAAGTTTTCAAACAATAATAATAATAATAATAATAATTATTATTATTATATAAAAAAAAATGTGTGATATCAATTTTCTATTTCTAGGATGTTGATCATTTTGATTGCAGTCAAATTTGGTGTTATTCACTAGAGTCGAGCTTGTCCCCAAGTTCCAAAATTTCAAACTAGACATCTTTAGTTTGTAATGAACACTTTCAACTTCAATATTTTTTCTAAATTAAGGGTTCAGCTTCATGTCCACATGGTTACAAATCCAATATTAAATTTAAGTAAAATAATCTGACCCAATTTAATAACTAGACAAAATTTAGATTGTTAATTTATAAAAGAAGGCTGAGATGGCCTAATCAAAGAGCTTGAACTATTTCCTCTTGTGCATACTCGGACGGGAGAAAGCCATTTTCTATTGCACTATTCTTGTTTGCAAGACTAATAAGAAAGATTACACTTGTGAAAGACAAAAAAAAATTGAATCGAAAAAAGATGGAGTACATTCTGTTTGGTACAATTTATTATAATTTAGAAGTTGATAATCTAAAAATAGAAATTAAAAGCATCTATCACCTAGTTTTCATAAATCAACTTTGTCAGTTTAATTATTTCTTCCTAATAAGTTATAATTGTACCAAACAGTCAATACAGACTTCCAGAATAAAAAGGTTATGAGCAATTCAAATAAGTTGCACTAAGCAACCTCATTATTTGATGCAATTTTTACTTATAGTTTATTAGATGAAATAACTTAAATAAATTGAAAAAAACTTGATTATCGAAAAGTTGAGGGAGGGCTGCTTTTAACTTTTTGTTTTTTAGTTATTAGCTTTTAGCGTACAATAAGTTGCAGTAAATAGACTCAACGTGTTTTCTGTAAACTATTATGTGATCTATTCTTCTATGTCGTTAGCTTCATTTAGGTGAAATGGAAGAAAAGAAGAGCCAGCAATACCCCTGTAGCATGGAAAATGACACTAGCAACCCCAACCCCCACCATGTGAACAGTGTTCCTTAAGCTGGGGGTCGCCTTCTGAATAGCAACTAGGAAGTTGGGATGAAACTTCATATAGTGAGAAAGGTGCATCTTTCCTAACCCTTTTTGTGGTGTTGATAGTGAGCTGAGCTAAACAAAACCCTAAAAGCTGCTTATGTCAAAACAATGCTAAAAGGTCATTGATCATCCATCAATGTAAATCTTCAAGGACAAGCTTTGAGGAATTTATGATGGTTGTTTGTGGAAAAGTGAGAAGCATAGGCATCAAAAAAAAAAAAAAAAAAATGAAAACCCCAAGAAGATGACAAATGGGACATCAAAACATAATGACCCATGATATGATTAAGTGTCTAAAGCAAATGTTATTCAAATTAACAAATTTTATAATTCTTTATTAATATGTAATGCAATAAAGAAAATTTAAGAATCTAAAACATGACGCATTTTAATAATATGATAAGTGTCACATCAATAAGTAAAAACAACTTATAAGATTTGTTAGTTTAATATAGTATCAACCGGTGTCTAATATTGTACTAATACCATCTCATAACAAAAATATTCATTAGTTTATGTAATCTTACAAAAAAATTGAGTGTGTTACTAAGCATTAAGGATGACATGGATTTAATTTTCTATTCGTAAAGTAAAATTTTGAATTTATTTTGAATAAAAGAAAAATATTAAAAAAAAAAAAAAAACTTCTTTTAAGTGTAATCTTTTTTGTTGTCTTTTTCTTTTGAGCTTTCCTTGCCAGCTTGCTGGTTGAGCAATTCATCACAAACAAAAAAAAAGTTTGTTGCATCCAACAATGGTTCTTCATCCAATGGCATGATTGAATTAATTGGCACATGGCCATGGAATACTATTAGGGACCACACAAATACTGTGTAAGTACTTATAAATTCATTATCATTCAAAAATTCATTATCATTTTTACTTTGGTGGGGTCTTAAGCTATAATTCATTCACTAGGAAGCAAATTGTTGCCAAACATTAATGAAATTCCGTATCATTATTTGTCCATAATCCACCTACAAATCATATGATCATTGTGCAAATACGACTTCTGATCCACTTATTGTGTGATTTTCAAGAGTTTCAATCACTAATCATGTTTCATTAATGTTGTATTTGGTTAAGGGATTTGATGAGAGATTTTGAAAAGGAAATAAAAAAAGTAGATGAAATGTGAATAAAACATATTTATATTTCACTTAGTTTCACACAATTTTTCCCTTTACTTTTCCAAATGCCTCCCCAAATCTCCCAACCAAACGCAGTGTAAAAGAAATTGAAAGAAAAAGAATAAATGAAAAGAAAAGAAGAAAAATGAGTAAGGATCGTGTGTAATTGTAAAAGAAATATTGTGTTTTCATAGTTACCTAAAAGAGAAGTTTGGTGTGGTTTGTTTAATGGTTTTTGTGTTTGGTAGAAAGGTCATTGCATGAAGAAGAAGCAGCAACAAAGCCATTAAGTTGGACAACTTTGAGTGGTGAAGAAGTGAAATACTAAAATGAAAGCATAGGTACAATTAAAATACCTTAGCTTTGAAGAGAAAGGTATAGATGGCAATATTTCAAGTGCATTTACTCCAATGGAGCACAATATGATCCAATAATGAGTTGGGGGAAATGACAAAAAAAAAATAGAAATAGATGTAAGGAATTTTTCATAGGTGGATCTTCATAGATTAAATAATTATATATTTTATACTGTTAAATGAAGTATAAACCCATTAAATTATGATTCATACAGAAACAAGATCGTGTCATAGACACATCTCCAATAGCATATATTTTTGATCATGCTATGTGCACTAAAGAAGTATGAGCTAAATAATATGTATAGAAACCAATTTAGGCTCACTTGTAATTTCATTTATTTATGATAAGTTAATCTAGAATTAAGACTTTATAAATATGTGGTTAAGGTCCCCATTCCAACCCGAACCTCCATCTCATTTTTTTTTTTCTATCGTTGTGTAAGATAAACAAGAGTAGGATTTTGGTGCGGAAAACAATAACTGCTAAGAAGTCTATCGCTTAAATTACCTTTACCAATGATATTAAATACGCAACTGTTATTGTTTCCTTCAATTAATTTGACTAGAGATCTTGAATTTAGATTTCTATTAAGAAATCTGACTAGAAACATTTTTTTTTTTATTATAAAGTTTGATAACATTTATAGTTTTCTATATATTTTTGTTAAAAACAAAAATAAAAGATCATATTTAGGATGCACGTGCTTTCAAAACACACGAAATAAGGGGTGCTTAGAGGATGGGGGTGGTTCTTGGTGGGAGATAGTGGCCCAAAGGTGTAGGGAGAGGGTAGGCAATGAAAAACTTGTTTCCGAACAAATGAAAAAATAATTTTTTTTTTTTTTTCTAAAACTTTGAAGGGTAAATTATAAACATATATTCTTCGAGATTTATTTAAAATATGGATTGTCTTTTATAGTTCTGAAAATTATATCATATCCCTTCAAATTTCTAATCGCATAACAAATTACTCATTTTATTCATAAATCATTAATTCAATTAATAGTTTTTAATTATGTTTGAAATATATTTCAATTAACAATTTTAGTAATTTTACTATTGCATAGGATTACTCTTTTTTTTTTGTTAATTCTATTAAATAAATTTTTTTGACAATGAGGTATTTATAATTTCCAAAATCACAAGAAACAATTCGTATTTTAAGCAAATTTCAAGAGGTGTGCTTGTAATTTACCCAATTTTGAAAATTATTTACATTGTTTGATAACAAAACAATTGTCAAACATAATTTTATTGACCCATTTCAAATTTTTTGAAAAAAAAAAAAAAACATAAATAATAAATATAAACGTTACCAAACATAAATGGTTAGATACGAAGTTCGTTTTTTGCAAAACCTTTTCTATGAATTTTTTGACAATCGGCTGACAGTCTGGTGGTAGTGGAATAAAAATGAAAAAAAATATATATTTCTTCAAAATAATAATTTATCCTTATTATCAAACAATTTCATTAAGAATATCTTTATCACCAAAACAAAACAATCATTGGATCTAATGCTATACACACACACACACAAAAAAAAAATTACAAATTTTCCTTCTATTTTATCTAACTATTTTTTTTGCATGTTCTCTATTACTATTCTTTATTTTACCTATCTACTTAAAGAATCTCTTAAAGCTCTCCAAATGTATATAATCTCTTAAGTTGCTCCAAATATATATAACGTGAAAGAGTTTTGTTAAAATAACTATTAAAGTAACTAACTCATTAAAAAGAATAAAATAAAATAAAATAAATCTAATTATAAAAATCATCGGACCTCTTTTAAAAAATCCATGTATAGCATGGTATTTGACTACTTGTGAGATATCAAAGTTTTTCTTATATTACCAAGTTTTATACCGCCATGTATAAATTTCATGCCAAACAAAGGATTTAATCTAGAAAATTCAAGCATCTACCCACCAACCCACCTTTTAATATTGAAAAATGATATGTAAGTTTCCTTTTTAGACACATTTTATAGATGTAATGGTGTGTAGGTCATATGATTAGAGACAATATAAGAAAGAGAATTATTTTTAATATTCTAATTAATTGCCATAATACTTAACTTGAAAATTTGAATCTAATTTTTAATCTTAAATAGCAATATTCTTTAATATTTTACTAACATAGAAGCTACATACATAGGATAGGTAGTTACCACTTTAATTACATAATGAGAAATGTCAAGCAACATAAAAAGTACCCCTTATATATGTTAGTTTAAAACTTCGAATACAATGCAAACCTAGATGGTGCTACATAAATTAAACATAGTAGTTAACACAAGCCTTGACCAATTGATGTGATGGACTGATAATAATGACTCCTCCAAAAGGACTGCTATTCATCTAGTCTCCTCATTGGGCCCTTGCCTTTTGAATGGGTCCTTGAATCGCAAATTGTTATATGGGTCAAATGAATTGGACGTGGACAACCCTAAAATCATTCAACTTGATAATTTTATATCTTTTTAAGTTGGTGCAATTCTTATGTCAATCTTCTTTTTCTTCTGCTTACCTTTGTATATACATGTATTTATATTTTATTGCCGAAAGCAACCTTCTTACCTCCATTGTGACTCAATTAATAATTTATGCCGTGTTTGGTTGAGAAATTTAGAGAGGGATTTAAAAAGGAAAAGGAAAAAGGTATGTAAAACTATGTAAAACATAGGCATAATTTATTCACATTTCACCTATCTTTTCCATTTCCCTTTTCAAATCCCTTCCCAAATCTCCCAACCAACCACAACATTAAAATATGAAATTATTTGTTTCTGAAAAGATATGTCCACTATCCAATGAATTTAATTCACGATTTAATTTTTATTTTAATGATATAATTATGAGTAATAAGATTCACTTTATTAAGTTAAAATATACAAACCCATAATTTGGATTGAGGATACTCTCAAAAACTCGTTGTTGAAGTGTCTCAATTCATTCATAATTGTTTGATCACACTTTATCTCAAAAACTCAGAGATATCATGTAGGTATTTACTCAGGAGATGGATAAAAGTGAATAACAACTTCAATATTCTATGCAAGCATTGAAGTAGCTATTGCAAGATAGAAAGCCATATCAAACAAGCACATACCAAAGCATGTTAAGTATTTTCAGCCATAGAAACCCAGAGGAAAAACTTTCCTGATAATGCATTCATGTATGAAAACAGAACATATAACTAATCAACTGCCCAAAAACAGCCACCACAAAACAGATTGAATGATAAATAGTCATACATATGATAAACAACATTCCACATATTTTGAAGATAATGTAGCCTTTTTATCTGTTATCCCAGCTTCATCTTGATGAACTCCAGGAACACCACTGATTGAAGAACACCACTGATCCCGCTTCGATCTGGGGACCCATCATACTTGCAACTAAATCATTCATTTCTGATGTTAACGCTCCCCATGATCTTACTCCTCCAGTTCATCGCCATTTGTAGCTTGAACAACCATTTCAACTTGAAACTGCTTTTTCCTCTTTAATCTTGGTCACTCCTTTTCACAATGGCAGAACGCAAAGCGATCATTGACACGTGACATCTTCAAACAATGCAAACAGAAGGACCTCCCTTGCCAACAAAGGTTCATACCTTCCAACATCAGAGACACCACTTATTCAAGTCCACGTCATGAAATAATTTGAGCTACTCTTTGACTTGTGTGTACAACTTCAAATTGGAATTCACCTTGGCTTCACATGGTCAAGTATTTCATGCAAGATCTTAACTGCCTGCTTTGGAAATTGCAGCTTTAGGTTTTGCTTTTCAGGAATGCAGTTAATCCAGCAGCCAAGGCAAACTTGTCTCAGCCCGGAGACTGCAAAGGTATAAGCTTTCTTTCTTTCATCTCTCTTGGTTCCTTATTTATTTCCCTTGGATCAGCATGTAAAGAAGAGCAAGCAGCAGTTGAAAGACAAGTTTCAAGTTTCACAGAACCCCCCCTTCCCTCCCCCCACCTTTAATTTCTGTTCAATTGTTCGAATCACAACCCAAATCTATATGGGGTGGGTCCAGTGTCGACTACGTAATCTGCAAAGGCCAAACATATGCAAGTATTATGTAATTGTATACCGGGGTAACAACAATAGACAATGACATAGAAAGCCTGAGAGGCTGAGAACCACACAAATTTTGAGGTCCTCTAAGCAGATTACAGGCAAGCTGAAAATCTAAAACCATAATACCCTTTTTTTTTTTTAATCGGGAAAATCATAATACCATTTGATACAACGTCTGAAAGTACAATCAAACATGACAACAGCAAGGAAGCACATCTCAGATTATCAGAAAGATATGGAAAGTTAACATAGGGATTTAAGAAAAAGGAATCTCAAATACTATTTTGGGGAAAACACAAGCAGATCATTACGAATTACACTACACCAATTAAGAAGTAGGGTCTATTACACTACACCAGAATGTGAGTCTCTGCATCTGTTTATGCAAATTAACAGGCTCATCGAATTAGATGAACAGAATAATAGCTAAACAATGATTGCATATGTGCCGCAGAGTACTAAGTAACACACTGATATTTGTATCATATATGTACACTGCCCACGTAACAAGATCTAATGTGACCTATTGCACATGAATTTGGAGCTATAAATGGGTTCAACAATGGCAAGTGTGCTACCTGCATACACAAGAGTTTGCACAGGGCATCAATGCAAGAAGTTGCCTCAAAAAGAAAAATTCACCCATTACGTGACACAAGTCAATGTTCTTAAAGACACCTACTAACTTATGCCACATTTTCTTCTAATCAATTGCCGGATTTGTATGCACAAGTTGCAATCACACCCATATGTGCATGTGTTTGAGAGAGAGAGAGACAAAGACTGAGACCGAGACCAAGAGAGAACTCACCAAGATATGAAACTTTAGAGAGTGAGAACAAAAGGTGGAGCATCCTTTCTTGGCCCTGCTACAGAACGGTAGACATAAACTTTATCAGCCTGGCTGTCATCACTCTCATCATCTTTCATTACCTCAACATTTAACCGCGGCATCTCACTTGCCAGTAATCTACACCCATTCATAGTCACCTTGCACGCTGACATCCAGAGAGACCGCATTGATTCATACTTCTTCAAACCCGAAAGAAGAGCTCCATTCCCAAATGGACTGTCTCTTATCTCAAGCTTCCTGAGCTTCGGACAACCTCGTAGAACACTTTGCATCCCCCAATCACTGTTGCCAGCAAAAGCCACCGAAAGGGTCTCTAGGTTTTTCGCATACTTCCCAATATACTCAAATGTCAAGTCAGTTAAGAGGCCTGAAACAGCAAGCCTCTGAAGCTTAGTACAAGTCTTTACCACTGCACCAAAAGCCTCGTCCATAGGTTCGTTGGTGAGGTAATCTGGCTGGTGTGGGTTCATTATACAGAGTCGGAAGTGGGTGAAATCTGGGCAGTTCTGAACTATGGTGACCACGGCAGCATTAGTCATCTGCTGGCAAAAGTAGAGAACATAGTGGAGTTTGCGACATCCATGAGATACGGCAATAAAACCCGACTCAGTCACACCATGGTGCATGTCCTCGTCATAGGGATTTGCAGGGAAGACACGGAGTTCCTCAAGCAAAGGGCAGCTGGACCCAACAGCTTCCAGCCCCTTGTCTTCTACTGTGTCCAGAACCTGTAGCAAATATGAGTTTCGCTATTAGAACCTCCAAACATCATAATTTTGCAGAGGACACAAAATCCTCATTTAATCTTGCTTGGAATATATTAGATCGGCACATTTAGGTGGCGTTTGCTAACGTTTACAGTTTTTTGTTTATAAAAAATATTAAACATGTTTATGTTTTTTTTTTTTTTTTTTTGGTATATACAAATAAAAATAAAAAACATGTTTGGTGCACACATGTTTTTAAGAATTTTGTTTTGAAAATAAGAGAGGTACCCAATAGGAGGTTGTGATTGAAGTTGGTTGTTGACGGTTGGTGATGGTGGCCCCTAGAGGTGGTGAACGGAGTTGTGACTGAAAGTGGTTTCTACTAAAAGGTGGTGGCTGAAGGTAGTTGCCGATGGTCGGAAGTGATTGGTGGCACTAAAGGTGGTGGCCGAAGGTGATTGCCGAAGGAGGCAACAGGCGATGGTGGCTGGAGGTGGTGGTAGCCGGATGTGGTAGCTGGCTATGTTACATAGACTCTTCAAAATAAATCAAATATCATGTCACACACTCGACACTTGGACAAGGGTATGAGTTTGATATTTACATCGGACACTTCTTATATATTTGCATTTAACACTATCATTATCATTATATGTATAATATCATATTTAGATAATAAGATGGCAGAATAGAATCTCCTGTGTACAGGATGCATCTGGTTCTCACTGTCCAACATAAAGGCAAAGTCTCCACCAGCCCCAGCAATGCAGAACCTGAAACACAATGCTACTACAGTTGTATGGAATATTTCACCACATTGTTAAGGATAGACTCACCATTAACTGTAGTATCCATGTAAAAGGACTCCACAAGGTTAAAGCATGAAAGAAAAATACTTTGCCATGAAGACATGATACACAATGCTACTACGGTTGTATGGAATATTTCACTACATTGTTAAGGATAGACTCACCATTAACTGTAGTATCAATGTAAAAGGACTCCACAAGGTTAAAGCATGAAAGAAAAATACTTTGCCATGAAGACATGATATGGCCAAAACCACCAAATGGAAGATTACCAAGGAAACTGATGACAAAAACAACTAGAGTAATGCTACGCATCATGAAATAAATATAATGAAAAGTTTCATAAAACTAATCCAAAGGTGATTGCATAACATACAATAAAACATTACAAACTAATCCAAGTGTAGAAAATCTTCATGAAGCCTTTTCATGATATTTCTTTCATGATATCTAGCATTATTGAAACAACTATGGAAATGTGGATATTTGTTTGGTAAGACAATGAATAAAGGGTCTACAACTCCCATTTCCGCTTCATGATCTTTACAATATCCCATGATGCACTAACCCAAAATTTAAAGAATAGTCTTTCGTGAAAGGAATTGCAAGAAATAGGTGGGAAGTAGAAGCTCATTACCCAGAGACGTCTTAGATTTGGGCAGTAAGCAAGAAGCTTGGCAAGTTCACCACTTTGAAGAGTTGAATAGCTCAAATTCAAGAATGTCAGACTCGCACAAGCTGAATAAAGAACAGGAAGATAAAGGGACATAGCTTCCCATAAACCTGATAGGGTGTGTAGATTTTTGCAGTTGTTGAATGCACTTTCAAGCTCTACATACTGGCGCGGTGCAAGTTCTTGTTGAAAGTTTCCAGTACCAAGCTCCATCAAATGAGGAGCCCGTACAAGTAGCCTCTGTAATTGTTCCAAGTTGACATTCTTATTGACCTTCAAAACACTTAATGACTTGCACCTAGCAACAAGTCTCTCAAGGGCATCAAAACTGACATCACTGTGCAGGCTGGAGAAGTTCAGTACTTCTAATGATGTGAAACTTTCAGGAAAGCAACTTAACCAACCTCCACCATTATCCTCCATGCCATTCTCCTGTATGTCAAGTTCAGTCAAGTTCCTGCAAGCCAAATTGGAATTTAGACACCTTTCTTCTAAGAGCAAAGTCTCATGAAACAAACCTAGAGTATGGCAACCTAAGAAGCATGAACATGGACCACACTGACATGCAAATTTTCAAAAAATGTAAGATATGACATATGAAAAACATGTACAAAATATATAATTTTAAATATTTACTATGTCATACATAAGGATAAATAGTTATTATATGCCCTGTTATTAGAATCATACGATTCACGATTCGATTCGATTCAGTGGAAAATTGATACGAACAGGTTGTGTGAATCGCAAATAGTTGTGAATCGTTGAACTGAATCCGTGAATTGTGAATTGATTTGATTCGCTGAAATCGATGTTTGGCTCTCTTTTTTTTTTTTGGTGGAAAATGATTCACACTACCTTTTTAAGGTATTTAAGATTACTATATGCCATCTTTTTACTTTCTCCTTCCCTATTTACTCTCAAATAATAACACTTTAGAAGAAAAAAAAAAATTGAACTCTCTCTCTACAATATTTTAAGCTTATATATTCAATTTTATCTAAGCGCTTGCATTTACCAAATGAATTTTTTTAAGGTATCAAGTGAGATTTTGAAAAGGTTTGGAGACTTCGGTTTCTTAACCTTGTAAAAGTTAAAAACATTGTTGTTGAGTTATTGTTGGAATTGAGAGTTTGTCTTTAAGAATGATTGATAAGAAATAGCATCTAAATAGGAAAAGATAAAGTGGTGAATATGGGAACCCGTGTTAACTTTTTACCTACCAGACCACACGATCATTATTCAAGACAACATTTTCATTGATTTAAGTCTAAATATTTCATATTTATTAAATATATTTAATATCAAAGTGTGTAAATATATTTTTCTTTGTAATTTAAAAAAAGTGACCGAATCTTTACAATTCTTGATTCAATTCGATTCGCAATTCAGTACAAGACCATTTCGATTCACGATGTAAATCCTAATTTGACAACTATGATTATATATCATATATAGATATATGAATATTTAAATCAACTATAATAGCTTTTGAAGTCTAAATAAGGAGAACAAATATAAATTTGGACAAATTACATATACCCCCCTCGAGGTTTAGCAAAATTACACACCCCTGAGGTTTGAGAAATTACAGATATCCCTTAAAGGTCATATTTGCATAACAAATTATGGAGCAATTTGTTATGAAAATATAAACCTCAGGGGTACAATTTGTTATAAAAATATAAATCTCAGGGGATATCTGTAATTTAGCTAAACCTCGAGTGAAGTATATGTAATTTGCCCTATAAATTTACATTGTTTCTATTTTATTATTGAATTCCAAATTATTTTATTCAAGCTTATAATGTGTTCTATGTGTGTCCAAGTATTGGAAAGTGTCCTACACGTGTCATGCGGACACATATGTTACCTTCTTAGAAGTGTCATGCCAACAATGAGTGCAAAACTAGCCACTACTGAATCACCAAAATAAGAATCTAAAGACACATGATTGGTTACTAGGATCTATAAGACAAACACAACAAATTCGCTGAATATTTTGTATAGGTTATATGAAACTTCTATTTATTTTGACCTATTGGATGTTCAGATTGAGAGACAGAGAACTTATGATTGGTCAAGTGAAAAAATGATTCAGAAGATTAATTAAACAAGAACGGTCAAACCAAAGGCCTTGGTTGCTACCTGCACATCATGTAGACTGCAAGCAGCCTGTAAATTGTCAAAGCATCTGGATGAAAATATTTCGTGTAAAAAAATCAGGAAGCATAGGCAGAAATAGCATATGCTTGTCAATGATCAAGTGAGTTTGTGCTTGAGAATCACACAAGTTGCACCATACCATTATATTGCCTGAGGGATGAATTCAGGAAAGTCAACAATAGCAAAGACTGCTGGATTCTTAGAATCTCAATTAATGGCCAGCTTTTGTGAACCAAATAAAAATAAAACTGCATTGGGTTCCATCCGGATGATTCTCAAGCTGTCAACCATGGTGTACCATATCAAAGAAATTTTATTTTTAAAAAATATGAAGAGGAAAAAAGTAAATAAAGTGCCTTTTTTTTTATTTTTTTTGGAACAACAAATAGGAAGTATTAATGGCCATAAGAAGGCCACTGAAGTTTCTGAACAATTGACCAAAAGGTAATTAACGATTCGTGACATTAATTGTAGTGAGAAATAGGCGACCACTAATATATTTATTCGGATAATCAACCATGCAGTTGTCTTCCTTCTATACTTTATTAGGGCGAAAAAAGAAGCAATAGGCCAAAACATCCCGGGAATACCTTTGTGGAAAGAATCTGGGATTTTAAGATGTACATGACAAAAGAAAAAGTGTAAAATATTGCAATCTAGCCAATCTCATCTGTTCATGAACAATGCTAGTTTTCAAGATTTGCTAACCAAAAACAATGGTTATTTTTAGAATTTTCCCAACTAAGATGAATTCTTTGGCAACTATAAACAAAACCACTACAAGATTCCACTACATGAAAAAATATCATAGGCCTCTCAAGGAAAGGAACAAATGGGTAGTTCTCTCAAATTACTCTGTATGGGAAAGAATTTTATGATTTGGTGTTTTCTTACCCATTGAAAATGGGGATATTTGTGCAAAGTATGATATCAAAAACAGGGGCGTCCATTAAAATTAACAGGTCAAAAGTCACATCAAGAAAGCAACAGAAAAAAAAGTCAGCAAAAATAAAGAAAAAACATAAAGAAGAAGCACTTCATCAATTTCCACTAAAGCTTCTGCTTTTTTACAGTAAAAACAAGAAAACAAAACCCATATATCTCTCTACCTTATCCCAAAACATAATTCATTCATTTCTATTTCTCACCTACATCCAACTTTATCATATATGCAATTTCTTCTCCTCATAATATTTTCAGATCTCAAAATCCAAACAAATCCATGTTAAAAAAACTAAATTTTTTTCATAATCCAAAATCAACATTAATTAATTCATTCAAGATATAAAAAATGAAAAAAAATAAACAGGAATTGCTTACTTGCAACGAGTGGCAATAGCTGAGAGGCCAGTAGTGCTAAACCCATCACAGCTCAAAAGAGAAAGAGCTTTGAAATTGGGGAACCTAGTCGCCAAGAACTCCAAGCTCTCATCGGTCACAGTCATCCTCTTCAACCTCAATTCCTCCAAAAACGGGTACGAATCAGCGAAAACAAGGAGCCATTGATGAATATCAGCTCCCCAATTCTCAGGAACCAGATTGAAATCCGAAAACCTAGGTTTCCCTTTTAGGGTTACGCTTCGAATCTTGGGGAATCTACGAGCGACGATGTCAGGAGAGACAGAGTAACAGTTGCCGATGAATACGTGGGTTCGAGTCCATCGCTCGGCGTTGTACCAGTCTCTGCAGACGAGAGAGACTGAGCTTCGATCTTTGTGGGACTTCAAAAGAGAGAGAACTCCTTCGAGTACTTCGTCTGGAAATGGCGAAAAACGAGTCGACTCGGACGAGTCCTTCATCCTCTTTGGATCCATATCAACTCAAAGCTCTTCAACTCAAAATCTACATTCAAACATAGACAAAGTTTAAACACAGGTTTTCCATTAGAGCTCAAAAAACTTTATTTTAGCAAATCAAACTCAAATCTGCTATAATGGGTTTTTTTTTTTCCATGTGAAACCAAAAAAAATATATATATATATATAGATATAGATATGTACATGTATGAATTTATACCTATAGGTGAAAGGAGAGAGATCTGCCATGGAAGAAGCTAAAGTAAGCTCAACAAGACATCTATCTATATGGATATAATTGCATATATATATTGGGTTATAGAGTGTTTACAGTCATGAATGAATCTGAGACAGAAAGCTCTTCGCTCTCTCTCTCTCTCTCTCTCTCTCTGTTTGTCTCTCTAAAGTTTCACTCTTTTTCTCTCTCTATATATCTTTACCTGTTCAGGTGAGCCGAGAAAAGAGACGAAGGGCTAAAGGGTCGAAAGCCCCTGCGTATTATAGCCAAAAAAAAAAAAAAGAGCAAGGAAATGATGGAAAATGAATATTTACAAGATGTTTAAAAGGTAATTAAAAAAAAATAAAGTTTGACAGTTACCATAAAATAAATCTTAAATTTTTAATTTTATTAGTATTTTAAATTTTTAAATTTTAAATTTAAATTATTTATCTATTTTGTTAAATAAAATTAATTGAAAATATAAAATTTTAATTATTAGACTCAACAAAAAAATATATTTAAATATTTTATATACATTATATTGAGTTGAAAAATTTTAAAAATATTTAAGAGTACTAAAAGTAGAGCTCTAATGAGAGCTCTACTTATGTGGGGTAGAGAGTCCCACTCATGAATGATTTCATGTAGAAAAATGATTGAGAGTTCTAATAAAGGAGCTCTAATGAGCTCTAATGGTACTGACCCCATTATAATGTGAGCTTAATTTTTTATCTTTTTTTTCTCTCTAATCATAGAGAATTAGTGTATCGTTACTCTTTAGAGCTATGAATCATCATTGCTCTTAAAAATTACAATATATTTTTTTTGTCATTTTTACTTAATAAAAATAGACTAATGATTTAGATTAAAAATAAATAAAAAAATTAATAAAATTTAAAATTTATTTATAATAAGTATGGGAGTTTTTTTTTAATAATTATCCAAGATTTAATAATAGTGGGTGTGATTTGCGAAGAAAATTAAAAGAAAGGATAAATTATATCCTCTTTGAAATTTGTTTAAAATACGAATTATCTCATGTAACTCTAAAAATTACATCTCGTCTCTTGAAATTTCTAATTTCATAACAAATAATCTATTTTATTAATAAATTATTAAGTCAATTAATAATTTTGAATGATATTAAAAATTTATTTTAATTAATAATTTAAGTAATTTTATTATTATATAAAAGAGGAGTTAAAAATTTTTTTTTTTAATTAATTTTATTAAATAAAAAGTTTTGATAAAAAAGTATTTATAATTTATTAAGGAGCAAGTATTTTAAGTAAAAATATCAGGGATTCATTCGTAATTTACTATTAAAAAAAAAAAAAACGAAGATAACAGATATGGCAAAAGAATACCTAACCTCACCAGTGGTGTGAATTGCGCGTACCCTCTGAAATTCTGCCACGTATCCCGAGTCACATGGGGTTGAAGCCGTTGATGGTGCGCTCTGCGCGTATGGCGCATGTTAAACGAGATTCTCTTGCTTCGTTTGTCGAGTAAGGTCTCCTTTAAAAGCCAGTTTATTGATTTGTTAATATTTTTTACGTCACATTATTTTTTTATTTTTTATATATTTAAAAATAATAATTATTATAAATTAAAAAATTAATTCTTAACTTATTTCTTAATATAAGCTTAAAACAGATAAAATAAAAACAGCATTTTTTTCTTTTTGATTGAGAGAATAAACATGGCCTTTTTAAAATGTAAGATGTGCTCAAAAACATAAAAATGTAAGTGAAAAACTAAGGTCACATTTTTTTTCCAATTTAAAATCAGATTAGATGGTGTTATTAGATAGTAATGGGTCCGATTTCAAGCTTATATTGATAATTTAAATTGTTAATGTGTACAGTTTGTTAAGTATTATGTTAATCGATTATCAATAATTATTTGATCAATTTGTATTTATCTGAACGAAATTATGATGTTACTTTTTTTTTAGGGGGATGCACCAAAATCCTAAATTAATAACTTATACACTGTTAATTCTAAAGTTTTCTTATAGACTGAAAGGTCTCATACAATGTCAAACATCAGATTAATGTTAAAAACATTAGATTTCAAACATTCAATGTTCATCAGATTACAATGTTCCAATGTTCATTTACATCATAAACATTATGATGATATATAAAATGGGACTAAATGGAGCATAAGAAAACTTTTAAGATTAAATTGTTCAACTTTTCAGAAATTAGGACTTATGGTGTAAATTTTCCTTTTTTCTAATCTCATTATATATTTAATTAACATAAATATAATGTACTCTAAAAAAATATTTAAAAAAAGCTTCTAAAATATAAATTTACATTTGTGTGTGTTGTGTACTTTCATATTTTTTTTATTTATATATATTAAAAAAATTTGATTTACACATTTAACTTCTCTTTTCTTTCTTTCTTTTTTCTTTTTTTTTTTTTTTGGAAAGAAACCAAACCATTGGGTCATGTGAGAATCACGTGATGCCCTCCTCAACCGCAAGAGTTGGCTCTGTTGGCACTAATAAAAATTTAAATCATCTTCAATTCTTACAGCTAATCATCTCGAATCTCTATATTATTTTAAGAAAATAAAATAAATAAATAAAATACAATAAAAAAAATATTATCAAAAATTAGGGTAAACTACCAATAGGTCCTACTTTGGAGACTTATTACCCAATAAGTCTTACTTTGGAGACTTATTACCCATTATTCCTATTTGATAAATTTATTAAGTGATAAAGATAAATTTATCAGTCTTGTATTTTTATGAATAATTTTATAGTGATAAATTTATCAGTCTCTTATTTTTATAATAATTTTTAAGTGATAAATTTATCACTCTCTTATTTTTATAATGTTAAATTTATTAGTTAGGACCTTAGGTAAATAAGTCTAGTTAATAGGACTAATTGGTAACTACCCCCAAAAATTAACATTAACATGAACAGTCTTATAATAAGAAGCTTTGATTTATTAATCAAACGAATAGGTTATCAAGAAACAGCTATCAATCCATTTTTTATTTGAGTTCATGCTCTAATGGCACAATTGAACCATTAATAGTGAAGTGTAATATTTAAATAAATTCAACTTAATTGTTTATTCAAATCAAACTTATTTTTAGACGAAGATATTAATAAAATAAATAAATTAGATCTGTAATCTCGGTGAAAAAAGGGATTTCAAATTAGGTTTGTTTGGATCTTAGATTTATGGGGGAAAATATTGTTCGCTTTTCTTTACTTAAATTTTATTTTTTGTCCACTATTCTTTTTAAATTAAAGATCTAAACACAAATGTAAAAGTAATTTTCTTTGAATTCTGTCAATAATCACTCTACATTTATTTATGAAACTCGTGTCTCAAATTTTCATTTGAATATCACCTTCTGAGTGAAAAAATATTTTTAACATTATGAGTTATAAATTTTCTCAATTACTTTTTACCAAATTATGCAAATGAGATAGGTTTTAATTAATGATTATTTGGTATAATTTGGTTGTCAAATTTTAATTTAGTAAGCTAGTGGTCCCAATTGTATTTGGATTTTAAATTTATGAAGAGAAACAAGAAGAAAATGAACTAAAAATAAATAAACTTTTATTTTTCTCTTTTTTGGTTGGATCAGAAAAAATGAAAAGAAAATAAATATTTTTTTTATTTACACAAAAAATAAATGTGTATGCACTCAGGGTTGTCAATTTTTTCTTTTTATTCCCAAATTCAAAATCCAAACGTTTCAGAATTAAAGTATGCTCCCACTTTGTGTAAGGCCCATTCAATAAAGATAAAGATATTTTGTTGAAGAGTTGGATTTCCTCTGGTCTATATTGTTTGGGTTAGTGGAGATTATTACCATTCTGTTTTAATTATCTGAATAATTTATTTTGTTGGATTCTTTGTATATATTATTTTTTAAAAAATTAGATCAATTCAATATTTGTAATTTATTTAATTTATAGTATTTATCACTAAAAATAGATGAATTATTTTTAAAAAACACACTTGTCATTATTTTTTTAAAGATAAATGTGACAAATTCATAAATTACAATTTTAAATCGATTTAATTTATATATATATATAATATACATAAAAAATTCAATAAAGAAACAATTCAAATTATTAAAACCTGACTAGACAACACCCTCCAATCCAAATCATAGATTGGAGGGACTCTAAGGGGTTGTTTGGAGTGTCCTAAATAAGTGTACTTTTTGTCTTTTTGGACTAAAAATTGAGGTTGAAAATATAGATGTTTGGGTTAACTTTTGACTTTTTATGGAAAATTTGTAATAAAAAATTGTAAAATTTAATTTGTAGGGAAAAATTCGAATTGAGAATCATGCAGCCGTAATTGTTGACTTTTTGGTTAATAGTGTTAACTTTTTGACTTTTTGAGTAACTTTTTGACTTTTTTGACTTTTTTACAAGTTCCCAAACTTGGCCTAAGTGTTTTCGATAAAGTATGTTTTAGAACACATTAAGAAGTTTAAAAATACTATTGTATAAAAGTAGGTGTGATAAAATAAGGGGATTTTTTTTTTCTTTAAGGTCACTGATATTAAGATTTTATAATATAAAATACATTTAATATTTTCATAATGTTTAAAGTCTCTTAACATTGATCTAAATAAATTTCAATCTAGAGAAATTCTAGACTTCCCAAAGAATTTCTTTGAGTTCAAACCAGAAAAAATTGAAATTTCTCTAAATTCAAACTAGAGAAATTCAAAGAAAATTAAACAACACATAGAAAATCAAGCAGGGCAGAAACAATTATACAGAGAAAATTGAAATTTCTCTAAATTTAAATCAGAGAAATTCAGAGAAAATTGAACAACACAGAGAAAATTAAACAGGGCAAAGAAAATTACTCAGAGAAAATTGATCAGAACAAAATACTAACAAGTCGGAGACCGCCAATCGCCATGACACACACATCGAACCGCATCTTGAGTTCTCGCTAATTTTTTTAACTAAAACCCTCTTATCTCTCTCTCTTTCTCTCTCTCTCTCTCTCTCTCACGTACACACACACACACATAGCTCAATCGCCATGACTGTTGAATGCTCAGAAACTGAAGGTATGTTCCCTTTTCTCTCTCTCTCTCTCTCTCTCTCTCTCTCTCTCTCTCCGTGATCGTCACAATCTAGACGATTTTGATCATTTTCGTCACATGTCAGATATAAAGAAAAGAGAGAGAAATAGGGGGTTTGGTTGAGATCTGAGATGAAGGGATGAGACGATGATGGAAACGGCAATGCCGATGGCGATCGGGATCTGAGGCGATGGTGGTGGTGGCGATCTGAGGCGATAATGAAGACGGTGGTGGCGATAAAAAGCCGAAGATAAGAGAAGATGATGAGAGAAATAAATCTAGAGAATGAGAGAGAAAGATTTAGGGTTTTGAACTGGTAGATGGAGATACATTTGGTAGAGATCGACGGGAAGGCAAAGACGATCTCATCATTGAGATTGACGAGAGAAAGAGAGAGAGAAGAGCAGTGAGGAAAGAGAAGAAAGGAGACATGAGTCTAACAGAAAGAAGAAAGAGTGAGAGATGTGAGGGTTTGAAAACCGTAAGATATATCAAATTTTTTTGTGATATATGGGTGTAGGGTTGAGGGACCTTAGACATCATAAAATAACATTGTGAATCTCTTCCATTACTAAAAATGAGAGAGGGATCTTAAACTAGTTTTCTCATAAAATAATGAATAATCTTCCCATCTAAAAAAAGATATATTTAATGTATAATCATTTTAACCCTTCTTAAGAATGTGTCATAAAAATACATGTTAACAAAATGGCGAATTACACTAACAGTCTTTATAGTTTGAAATTCATGTCACTTTGATCCCTAAATTTTCAATTTGTGATATATTTGATCATGAATTTTGAATTTTGTTTCGAATAAAGACAATTGAAGATACCATTGTTCAATTTCAAAGGTAAAGTCGTCAATTTAATAAAATATAAATTAATTTAATAAATATCAAAAAAATATTTTTGAATTTTTAAAAATTATTTCTACCCCACTAAAGATAAAATTATGTAAAATTGATAAATCTTTTACACATTTATTTATTATTTTTTTTTTTTAGCAAATTAATTTTTTTATATGTTTGGATGATAATCATGTTATGGGTAGTTATTTTTATTTTTATTTCATTAAATTAATTTCTATTTTTTCAAAAGTCAAATATGGTGATAACTTTGATATCATTATTAAACCAACCCATTAAATTAAAAAATCCAAAACTAAAAATATTTCATATATTAAATATATCAATTACACATTAAAAACCTAACAACCATCCATTATATGATCATCATCCAAACACGTAATAAGAATTAATTTGGTAAAAAAATAAATAAATAAATATATGTGTAAAAGATTTATCAATTTTATATAATTTATCTTTAGTGAGTAGAAATAATTTTTAAAAATTCAAAAATATTTTTTTGAAATTTATTTTTGTCAACATTGTTTATATATTTATCAAATTGATGACTTTGCCCTTAAAATTGAGCAATGTTATCTTTAATTATTCTTATTCAAAACAAGATTTAAAATTTAAAATCAAATATATCACAATTAAAAAGTCAAAAACTAAAATAATACGAATCTCAAATTATGGACACAGAGTATAATTCGCCCTTAACAAAATCTTACAAAAATTTCAACTCAGTTGATTAGTTTTGAAGTTGCGCTAACTTACAAAGAACCTGATGCTTTTTTATAGTATATCACATAGTTGACTTCATTAATGGTACATAAAAACTATTCTCAAGCAACTTTAGAAGTTAGTAACTTTTAATGATTAATTAACCAAAAAAAAACTTTTAATTATTAATTTGAAATAATATTTTTTAGTGTATTTTTTTATGGCCTATTTAAATGACAGTGTAATTCATTTTATTACATGATGTAAGTCCACTCCCATTATAAATAGATGATATTTATGATTTATTACTAATTTTACTCATGTGATTTTAATATAATTCTATTTTAGAGGGTTTCTCATAAATAAAATAAATAGAAAGTTTAGGGACCCACACTATGGCCTTGTTTGGTATGGCTTATTTTCAACTTATTTCAGCTTTTAACTTAATTTAGGCTATTTTGATGTGTTTGGTTCAGCTTAACAATACAACTTATAACTTTTTGTAAGTCGAAAATCAACTTATTCTTTAAGTGGAGGAGAAGAAGCTTAATTTATAAGTCAAAAATCAGCTTATGTTCACAGCTATAAGCCATAAGCTGTAATCACTTTCCCACAACTCTACCAAACGGGGGTCCTAGATTTGTGTCAATAATAATGGTGTTAAAGATTATATATTGTAAATTCACATTTATAATAAATCTGAACCACATTAATAATTTTGAATAAAATTTATAGATTTATAATATTACTGAAAAAAAATATTTTTAAGAAAAGTTATTCAAGTTATTCTATATATATATTCACAAAAGAGACACTCACATGTATGAGTTGTGTAATTATTGGGCCATGGCTTGTGACAAACTCATTTTTCCATTAAACACAACACACACCAACCAATACCCAGAAAGCTTTGCACTCAATAATTTAATAAACCCCACAGAAAAAATAAAAATAAATTAATAATACAAATGAGTCATAAAAGTGTGTTATCTATATCAATCAATTATTATTATCAAGTGTCATCAAACATAACACAAGTGGACCGTCCAAAAACTGATAGAGTTGAAGGTTCCACGTCACTTAAAACTATTAGGGGCACAATATACTACCATGCTATGAATTTAAAAGTACATATACATTCAGAAATTATTTAAAATTTAAATTGGGTATATTAAAATTTATTGTTCCTAAAATTTTATAATATATCAAGCTCAATCTCTATCTCTATCTCTATCCTATACTTTTAAAATAAATTTATAAATATATTTTCTAAATCTATATCTTTTCTGCATAGTATATATTTTTAATAACAGCAGTGATTTAGACCCCTTCAAACTTTAACCCCCATCACCTCACACACACGTGGTGGGTGGTGATTGAAGGAGAAAAAAAAAAAGAAAAAGAAAAAGAAAAAATGACCAATCAAAAAAGAAAGGGTCAAAGAAATGGGAGAAAGAGGGTCCTAATCTTTATTCTTTTAATAAATACACTAGTGGCATTTTCCCATTGTGTCTTCATGTGAGGAGTGGAGGTGGTGGGCCCCAGCTTCCCAATTGTGGGCCCCATCCAAAGATGGGCATGGAAATAAATGGGTTAAAAGGTTATAAAAAGCCAACATGGTTCTCCAAACCAAAGCTTCTATGGACTTGGTACAATGTATCAAGTGGTTTTTGCCCAACCTTCTTTGTTGTGACACACCAACTGTTGCATTGGTTGAATAGATTATTTAGATAAAAAATTAATTAAATATTGATAGCTTAATATTTGAAACACTTTTATCTAATTTAAGATAAATATGATTTGATTATTTGATTATAGCTGATATATTATATGTATGTTCCACTCTGAGGTACGTATAAGATAAATAATTTTAATTACAATGTGAGTCTGAAAGTCACAACGGGATATGTTTTTAACCGAATCTTGTTCCCAATCACTAAGTGAATATCTAAATTATGTTTAAATCTAAAATTTATTGGTAGAATTGTGAAAATGGAAAGAAAATATAATGGAAAATGAATAAAGTAAAAGCTGTTATTATTATTATTTTTGCATTTTTCTTCCCTTTTCTACTCTTCCTCTAAGGTTCAAGAGGAAGCAAAGATTTTAGTCGTTGTTATTTAGAAAATTTATGATATTTTATTTTAAAATTTTAGTAGAAAGGAAATAACATTTTTATCTGAATATTGTCTATTAACCAATTTTTCATAAATTTTATTTATGATAATTGAACATCATGCCTATATTTGTTAATAAGTTTGAAATAATTGTATTCTATTTTATAATAAAAGTGTGACCTTAAAGAATATACAATTATTTTAAATTTCACTAATCAAAGCTTTGATATAAACTAGTAAAGTCTTTCTTCTTTTTTTTCCCAAGATTAAGATGTTTGTTTATCAATAAAGTTAGTTTACAATTAAAAGGGTTGTCATTGCTCCATCAGCTTGAACCTTAGACTTTTCCCTCACTACACTCCCTAAGGTGTGGCTACAAGGCCACTGGATTAAACCTAAGGTCTTTAAATTTAAGTGCTTAAATATTAAGAATTTTATCCATAAAAGTCTAGATTCATTTTAAATATAAACTTTATTATAAAATGATTGATTCTAAATCACATGCCTTTGCTTTTTTTGGATAAAAATCTCAGTACCTATACGTTATTGTAAAATATTAAACATTTTTTTCTTGTTTACCCATTATTTAAAAGTTGATAGTTAATGAATTAATGTATAATCATTTAATATTTTGCTAATCAATAATTTTAAAATCAATGCCAAAGGGTTTAAACCCCCCCTTTGGGTGGAGGGGAGGGTTAAAACCACACATCCTTTGAGTTGGGTAAATGGGTAAATAAGTTTAGGAAACGTTTTCTGAAAATTAATATACTAATAATTGTATTAATAGTGGTAATAATGGAGATGTGGGACTAGTGGTTCCCGTGATAATAGAGGGGGATTTGGGGCGTTGCTGTGCCCCCACTGTTGTTTAGTTAAATAGGTTCATTTTGAGATTTATTTTGATGATTTGAATTGTTTATATTTTAGAATACATTAAATATAATATATTTACAAAAAATCAAGTCAATCTGCGTTAACCCTTTTATTCACTCACATTTATATATATATATATATAAATGAATAAGAATTATAATTTAAAGTATTAAAATGAGTACAAATGTGAGTGGATTAAAGGATTAACGATATCTGACTAATTTAATTTTTTGTATGTATGTTATACTCAATGTACTCTAAAATGCGAACGGTTCAGATCATCAAAATGGGCCCATTTGGTTGTGCAGTGGTGGCTACCTCAAAAAATATTTATTACCTTTTAAAAGTGAAATTTTTATGTCCAGGAATTTTTATTTTGTATTTGATCATACAAAAAACATTTTTTTGTTAATTGTTATTTTTCGGCATATCAAATGTGAGAGAACGCTGAAACAAATGAAACATTGATATAGTTCAACAAAGAAATTAAACATTGATAATAGTGCTTCTTCATCTTCTACCTCCTCTCCTGTCTTCTCCTTCAACATTTTCATTGAAATAAATATTGTTTTTTGTACACTAATCATTGTTTATACTTTATTTTTCACTTATTCTCATTACATGCTATATTATTGGTGAATTATACTGACTTTTTCTAAAAATTTTAAAAAAATATAACAAGTACTACAATTTTGGCATAATTATATTAAACAAATTTTAATTCACATAACATTTTATTTTATTTTCATTAATAATTCATTAATCAAATAGAAAAATGATATTGTCATATCTTTCATAATGAAATAAATATATTTTTATATTTTTTTATATTTTTACACTATTTACATTAATTTTAATCTATTTAACCTTACTAAAAAAGAAAATTCGCTATAATTATACCAAAATTATAAAATTATTTTTATTTTCTCTAAACCTTAAAAAAAAAAAAAAGTCCCCATAATAATTTCATAACTCTGATGTATCATTCGTAATGTGCAGTCTATAAAAATCCAATACCAAGTCAAAGTCCATACATGATTTTATTTTATTTTATTTTATTATCACAATCTTGAATTATGTAGAGTACTTACAAATAGAAAAAACCAAGAAGAAAGGAACAATGCAAGTAGGAGAATGGGAAATTACAATGCACACCATTTATTATTTTCTTTTTAATTCTTATTGTATCCCTCAACTAAATTACTCTTTTAAACATATTTGGATTGTCCCCATACATCACTCCAGGCCTACTAAGGAATCGTTCCAATTCTTAATTGACAAGATTCAAGGGAAACTTACCAGATGGAGGAGTAAATTGTTGTCCTTTGCGGGTTGTGCTACCCTTATCAAGTCAGTGAACGCTGTCATCCCTGTTCACATTAGGCAATGTAATTTTATCCCTATATCTGTGTCTAATACCATTGATAAACTTAATAGGGATTTTTGTGGGGGTCTTCCTTGGAGCTTAGAAAATTTATGGGATAGCATGGGACACGGTTACCAAACCCCAAAACCTTGGTGGGCTCGAAGTTCGTCAAATATGTTTGGTCAATAAAGTCTCTATGGCCAAGTTGAATTGGAGATTGTCGAGCGAGGGTAACTCTCTATGGGCTCGAACTCTCAAGTCTAAGTACGACACGACAATGAGAACTTGCACCAAAGCCTCTTCGGTTTGGCATAGTCTAGGTAAGGGTATTGCTATCATCGACAAAGGCTCTAAACGGCTTCTCAAGAATGGTAGGATCACTCGTTTTTGGTTAGACGATTGGGCCAAATGTGGTCCACTAAGGAACTGTATTGAAGGACCCTTGAATTCGGAGGATGCCTTCCTTTGCGTGAGTGATTGCTAGGTCGATAATGCGTGGGACTTTTCCCGAATCTCGTTCGTTTTACCCCTTGAAATTCTTGCCAGTATTACCAGCCTATCCCCCTATTGGTAAAATCCTTGTGACGATATTCATGTTTGGAAACACTCCACTGATGGTACCTTTCAAACTAGATCGACTTACCTTCTCACTTCGGACTTCATACCTTCACCTTCCATCCACAATTGGTAATGGGTCTGGGAAATTCCAACTAATCCATGTATTTTCCACTTTGTTTGGCGTACTCTTCACCAAAAATTGAATACCAAAACCCAACTCTTTCGAAGGCAAATTGTTAACGATGACCTCTGCCCCATCTACCATTATTATTTTTGAGACTATCGAACATGCCCTTAAGGACTGTTAATTTGCCGCCCACTGCTGGTCTTGCATTGACATCCCCACCAAGGCCATCCCCTCATTTTCCCTTAATCTCCACTCTTGGTTCAAATCGAACTGTCAATCACCCAAAGTCCATCCTTCCGCTGTCATGTGGGCAACCCTGTTTCCTTTTGTGTGCTAGTCCATTTGTGTCACGACCCAAACCCGCCCCTATGGGTTTAGCACCGTAACCGGCCAGTAATCCGTGATTACCGAAGGCCTGCTTAACAGTAAGACAGTATTACAGCGTATAGGGGCATGGCGGAAGCCAAAACAGTAATTAAACAATGTCCAATGAGCTGTGACAGTCTGAATGCAAAAAGACTTTTCATAACATATATACTATCAGTACCAAAATAGTATGTACAGTATTTACAATCATCCAAGTCAGGGACTTAATCCCCATTAAGACAGTACAGTACAGTGCTATCAGTCGATACAGTATTACAAAACAGATACAGAGACAGATGAGGGAAACTAAAACACCCCAAAGCCGTAGCTTGAACGGGCTCGGAACCTCACAGTGAGACACAGTGGTTGGCTTGACAAAAGGGAGTCTAACCCACGCTCCTAGCTCCGGTCTGGTGCCTGGACACCTACATATATATATAAACAGTGAGCTAAAGCCCAGTGAATAACATAATGCGTAAAGAGGTTAAGAATGAATGTCCTTTCAGTATTGAAAACAGTCAATTGATTCAGTATATCAGTCATTCAGTCATAACAGTCATATGTGGTACATCTATTAGCAGAACAGTACAGTAAACAGTAGGTCTTGAAAGACCGAGCAGTCAATGATGGCCATCATAACAGTAAACAGAAGTTCCAAGATAGGAACTAACAGAGATCTCTATAACAGTAGCAGTAACAGTAACAGTAGTTGCTATGGATGACACAATACAATTAAGTATAGAGGACATACATTCATTCAGTTAACAGTATCAATTCAAAAACAGTACAGTTTAACCATTCAGAAGATATTCATATTTGAATATATCTTTACACAGTTGTTACTCACAGAGTTCTAGGCCACAGATAAGCTAGTACGCGTCTCCGGATGCCAACCCTACACAGTTACAGGATGAACACACACTAAACTACACAGTTGGGAAAAACAATAACTTAATCTCTAACTTGACTCGGTGTGGTTCTACATCAATATCCTCATTAAGATGCCTTAAACTAGGCTTAAGAATGCCTAGGATGGAATGAGGATGCAAAGATGCACTTAAAACAACTTTACAAAATTTTCAGAAAAACAGGGTCCCGCTTGAGCGTGTCTTTCCCCGCTCGAGTGGACATGCAGACAAGGGTTCCCCGCTCGAGTGTCACTTTCCACGCTCGAGCGGACTGTAAAACATGGCAAAAGTACTGGATATGTGAAAATCACGCTCGATGGGCGCTTGACACCCGCTCGAGCGTGTGACACAAGACCCCACTCGAGCGTGCATTTCCCCGCTCGAGCAGACTGCAAAACAATGCAAAGTGCTAGGAGCACGAATTCCACGCTCAAGCACCAATTTCCCCGCTCGAGCGTGAGTCCAAATTCTGGAAATTCCAGATTTGAACCTCAAGCTCAAAACCAAGTTTTAATGCATCAAATTCGATCCTCTTGGGCTAATTTTTTGGAAAACACTTGTAAACTCACAGTATAACATGTTTCAAAGAGCAATTTGAGAAATCAAAGCCCAAAGGTAGTTCAATTAAATCTAATTTCAAACCAATCTCATGAACATGATGTAAAACATAACATGCATGAATTTTAAACAACTTCAAGCTTCAAAGACATGCTCAAATGAGCCAATTGCCTCAAAAACAAGATGAATTCATGAACTATGGTCAAAAGATAGACATGCATGAAGCAATTTCATGAAGAACAACTCCAAAATTCAACAATGTAAACATGCATGCATGATTTATGCTATAATTCAACACATTAAGCTAATTTTGACCCCAATCTTCAATATAACAAGAATTAAGCAAGAACTAGCTTAAAGACAAGTTTAAGAAGATGGATTCTCTACCTTAGACCTTGAATATTAAGTGTAGGAAGCTCAACTATGAAATCAACCTTCAATTTCTTTAATTCACCAAGCAAAACTCCAAGTTGAACTCAAATTCTCTCACTCTCTCCCTCTCCTCTCTCTTGGTCGGTTTTGGTCTCATGGAATGGCTGAGGAAATGTTTTGTTTGAAAGGAATAATGCTTCAATAAGTCTTAGGTAGTGGCCCACTAAGCATGGCAAAAGGGTAAATACTTGGACTTGTGTGATTTAGCTTATTTTAATCTAATTTAACCATACCAAATCACTTTTTAATTAAATATGCCATAAAATCACATAAATTCTAATGATCATAAAACATCGGTCAATTTCGGATTCGGTCGTCGACAAGGCCTTCGATTTGCAGTTTAAAGCATAAAACATGGACAGATAATTTAACAGTCAAACAGATAGAAATGCATTTAAACTAGTCCATTCAATCAGTCAGTTCAGTATTTCAGTCGATTCAATTACTTATCATAATCAGTCTCAGTTTAGCAGTAATCAGTGGTTAACCAGTAATCAGTGGTGAGGGTTATTACAATTTGGTTGCTTCGTAACTCAGTCTGTTTTCATACTATCCTAAACCCTTTCAGAGCTTCGCAAGTGATAGCTAAAGCATTGGAATGACAACACGTGTCCGACAAAGGCAAGCCTATAAGCATCAACCTATCTCTCTATCAACTGGCAACCCCCTTACTTTGGTACTTTCAAACTCAACATTGATGGTGCGGCTAAGGAAAATCCTGGTTTAGCCAGTGGTGGTGGTGTCATCCGTGACTGGATGGGCCGTTGGGTCACTGGTTTTGCTAGGAATATCGGCATCGCTTCAACAATGGAGGCAGAACTTTGGGCCCTTAGAGATGGTTTGAAGCTGGCTATGGACTTGAGATTGTCTAGTCTGTACGTGGAGTCGGATGCGAAGGCGGTAATCAACTTAGTTATGCAAGAACCCTCTCCACATCATCACTTTAGTAATTATATATGTGATTGCAGGTACCTCATGAAGCAGCCCAAGATCATGACGATTAATCACATTTATCGGGAAGCCAACAAATGTGCGAATGCTCTAGCTAACCATGGCAGCCAGGCCTTAGTAGGATTTCATGTTTTTGCTTCTACTCCCTCCTTTTTAGCTAAACATTTGTATGATGATGAACAAGGGGCTGTCTACCCCCGACTTGTAACTTCGGTACCTCTTTAATTTTATGCTAGTTCTCTTTTACCAAAAAAAAAAAAACACCAATCTCTTAGGTTCCGTTTGTTTTCAGAGGTAGAATGGAGGAGATTTAATTCTTATTGTATCCCTCAACTAAATTACTCTTTTAAACATAGTTCAAAAACACCAATCTCTTAGGTCCCGTATGTTTTCAGAGGTAGAATGGAGGGGATTGATAGTGAGGAGATTAGTAAAATTGTATTTGTTTTGATGATAGTTGTTAGTGTGGAGATTATTAAATTATTTTTATATAAAATAATAAAACAAATAAAATTATGACTTTTACTTAACAAAAAATATAAAATCATTAAATATTAATGTTCAAAAAAAAAAAAGCCTAACATGTATAATAAAAAAATAAAAATAAATTTTTTTGCAAATGATCGGCCGGACGTCCCAGCGGACGACCGGTAACTCACTAAGTCGACGAACTATTTTCTAATACCACTTCTTCACCCAGACTAACAATCCGCTTGCCCAAGGCATATCCTAATCCGAACGAACTATTAATCTGGAGGGCCACAAACAAAACAAACATGAGCTAAGCTCACTGTTCATCTATTTCAGTCCGGAGTGGACTGCTACTCCGGAAAACAAACAAGCCCTTAGTTCACACACCCAACCAACCACCACTATCACTACAAGCATAGCCATAGACACCACAATCACTATTGGCCACAGCCACCGTAGTTGTTGCTACCCCTTCTCTAGCATCTAAATATTCTTCTACCCATCACTCTCCTTCTCCTCTTCTTCTTCTTCTAGATTTAGGGTTTCAAGTTGGGAGGTCAGATCTTGGGATTAGAATCACCAATCCACTCTTCTTCTTCAAATCTTTTTCTCTCTTTCTCTCTCTCTCTTGCTGCGTCATAAAGGTTGTATAGATTGGAGAATTGCAGAGGTAGTAGGCCGTGGCAGTGGAGAGCAAGGTTGGAGAAAGACTGGAGAGGGGTGATAGGGCTAGAGAGGTAGATCACAAAGTTGATGGAAGGAGGGAGCTTAGAAGGACGATTGCAAAGTGACGACGGCAGAGTGACGACAAAAGGGATTGGGTAAGGGCTCAGAGGCCATGGTGAGAGGGTGTTTCGAATGGTGTGGTAATGAAGGAAGGAGTTAGGCAGGGATGTTGACTAGAGAGGGGATGTTGAGGGAAAACAGTTGATTATGGCGACGGAGGTGAAGTGGCAGCGAAAGCAGTAGTAATGGATGGTGATGTTAGGTTAAGGTTAGGGTTTCTGATAAGGAAGAAAGGGGTATTTTGGTAATAATTGTAAATTGATGGTGTGAATTGAGAAAAAAATAAAATAGTCAAATGAAGTGTAGTGTGTACTAAATAAATGGTGTGTACTGAAATAAATGGTAGCATGTATATAGAATTTTCCTAGGAGAATATACCAACACCCTTATGTTAATTAATGTATAATATTAAGTCAATTTTAACTGTACAAGCATGAAATAATCTTCTCGTATAATCCTGTTAATCAAGTTTGCACTCCTTTAAACGTCGTCGCTTTACTACCTGAAAACGCAAACGTGAGCTAGCCGGCGGGTGTGTGCCGGAAACCTCTCTGATGCCTAAGTCAGCAAAATAGACAATAGACACAAAAGCTCTGTGTATTTAGGAATAAGAATTGCCATGCCTGTGCATAGGTCCAGTCATGAGCTTTTATAGATTCCGCTTGGCCCAATCCTAGAAAGACTCCAACTCTCCTTAACAAAGTCCTCTTGGGAATCACACACTCAGAATAATGTCTATCCTTAAGACACCCTTCTCACTACCAATCAAATGAGATGGGTTTAACCCTTTTACCTCTGTTGGTATCATACTCAACCGAACCAATACCTCCGCAATGCTTTAGGTAACATTAAGGTAAACCTTGCTGCAGGATGGTGTCCTGTAGAGCTACCTTTAGCTTGGTCCATTTCCCTACCAACACGTCAGCCCTCTACGGGGTTTAGCGTTGGATAGCTAGGTTAGAGCCCTAGTAACCTATTACTGGCTAGCTCGGTGCCTAAACGGTCCAGGACCGAGCTATCCAAACATTAGCCACAAAAACCTAAAGCTCGGCCCAATGGGTATAGCACGGTCCAATTTAATCACATAAATTACTCTCTCAATTGCCCTTTAATTCCATCTGCGTAACATGTTTGGGATTATACAATTTCGACCGACTTGTCGAGTTCCATGCCAATCGAACCCCAGAACCCATGGCCCAGCCGAGCTAAAATACTGGCTGAGCACAAACGTAGCTCGGTTCCTAGAATTGTGCCGGTCGTACACCTCGTCTTTTTATGCTTCTGACATCGTATCCTTACTAGGACACGTGGCACGCGTTGATTGCCCCCACACATTATGACAGCCGTTACACGCTGCCCTAAACATTTTGAAAAGTACCGCCATTTTGCTTCTATGTTGTATAGAACCCGTATTTCTTTGAACATTCACTTTTACTGTTCATCTTCCTTTCTGCAACTCTTCGCACTCTGAGTTCCATATCATCTCCTCCTACGCTCAAGTCTCAACCCCAACATCTAAACTGTTTACCTTGCTTATCATAACTGCTGGTGATCTTTCCATCGATTAGATCCAAATTTCACGTCCCAAATCTGTAAGTTCCTTGTGCCTGTTTCTTTTCTCCACTGATATACTTCTGTTTATTTCTTAAGAATAACATTTGAATCATCAGATATGTGTATTATATTTACTAAAGACTCGAACCAATATCAAAAACCTCAAAACGCCATGCTCAAACCTGGGAACACAATTGACTAGAACTCAAACCAGTCTAGAACAATGTTTTTGATCCAAGATATATCAACGATCGAAATAAGAACCTGTTTGCGACCTTAGGCTCACTTTTGACCGGACTAGAAATCAATTGCCTAACAACCGGGCTATAATCCTGTCATTCTTGCTTAACCGGACTGAAATGGCCACGGTTCATGACTGGTCTAAAGCTTTGAGTTGGTTCTGTTCCTAAGCGAACCTAGGCACGATACGTGCCCCCTTACTGTCGATCTAGGCCTAGATAGTCTTGACTATTACTTAGCTCGGTTTATCACTTGGGCATAACACCTTTTTATTTTCACTTTGCAAACTTGACTAGGTTTGCCAGACACACTTTACACTTTGCCCCTAGGCGCCTTTGTTCAATCGAGCCAACCAAAGTCCATACCAGCGCTACGCCAGACCGCCTTGTACACTTTATTTATCATTATTTTTAAGGTAATGGGCAAATATCGATTTTTGGTGAACTTGCCTAGTGCCATGTCCGAATTCCGGAGAGATTACCACATACCCGACGATGTCCACCTTTCCCTGGCCGAGCTAGACACCACGCCATGGGGCAAGCCTAATTTTGTTCATTTCTCCGTGTTGTCCATTGTTGAAGGGGGACTTCGGTTCCTAGTCTAACCACTCATTTGCAAATTCCTTAGGCAAACCAGATTGTGCCCCACTTAATTATCCACCAATACCTATAGGATTATCAATGGAATAGCCGAGCTAAATCGCCGCCTCGGCCTCAACCTCGGATTGGCCGAGCTATTTCATTAGTATTCGCTTGGCCAAAATGACGACGGTTGGGTTTACTACCTCAGAATAAGAAAAGGCCTAGAGAAAATCATTAAAAATACACCAAATAAAGATTTAAACGATAACAATTTTCTCTGGGTTTTTGGCCATTTTGAAAATTAGGAAGCCCAAATATCAGGCTACAATATCAACTGGAACAAAGGAATAGCCGGTAAGGATAGTCTAGCTTTAATCTTTTCTGCTACCTTTACTCCCACCGTGCTAACCCTTGTGAGTTTGCCCCTGTTTTGCAGATTTAAACCAACTTAAATCCACCTACGCATACGTGAATCAAGCCACCATTCGAGCTGTGCTACGCTACTAGCATAGAGATTGGGCCGAACTGCTTGACATGCAACCTACCTATCGCTACAGTGGCAAAAATAAGACCAGAGTAACCGATTTCCTCCTAGAATCTTCACCTGAGCCAGACCCCACTCTTTTCCAAATCAACTTAATCCCTCTCACTAAAGAACAAGAGATGGCAAAGAAGCGAACTGTCCGTGCCTTTATTACCGAACAGACTGTCGCCTCTGACGTCGAGGCGCAAACCGAGTTGTCCCCAGCCAGTAGTGTACGCGAAGCCGTGGTTGCCCTTCCCACCGCCAGAGCCTCGTCATCCCGGCCTAGCAAGAGACCCCGTACCTCGGCGAGTTAAACACAACGATTAATGGATGAAGAAAAAACTGAGCAGCCTGAGGCCATGCTCCACGCACCATCCACAGGTGGACACCGAGCTACCCCGTCCCCCATTCCGGTGTGGACATCAATTGTGTCTTTTAAAGGCCGAGCCGTGACTACGTTCGACTCTGTTTGTGCCGAGAAAGACCATCTTCTGGTGTTTAACTTGGCCAAAAGTGTCTGCTTTCCAGCCGACATGGAGAACCATGTCCATCTGACCGAGATGAAAGCGATACAATCTGCCAACAAGTCGCTAATTCTGGTAATTCTGAATTTCACATATTCTGGTCTTACTTTAAACTTGCCGCTCGGTTAACATAACTTATTACATTTGCGCTGTAAGCCGTGCAAAAGAACTAGATTGCCCATCAACGCGTGCTGGACTTGCGAAGAACAACTAAGGCGGCCATTGTAGACGACAAAGCCAAGGAAGCTGATCTGAAAGAACTCTATTCAAAACTTGCCAATCTAAGCACCGACCGCAATCGTTTGGCCGAGCTCCTTAGCACTGCTGAAGAGGACAAAAAAAAGCTCTAGCCGAGCGAAATGACCGTTACTTGCGTGAGCTGGCCAAACTAGAAAAGAAAAAGAACGCTGAGATCTAGGAATGGAAGACGAAGTTGGAGGACGCTGAAGACCGAGGTTACAAGGAGGGGGAAGAAGCCTACGTCCAGTAGTGCAAAGCAGCAGAAGATATTTTCTTCAAATGCGGGTGGAAGGCTGCGGCTACTAAGCTCAGTCAGGGATATGACTCAGAAATTTTTCCAAACCCTCCTCCTCACTTCATACCAAGCTACATGATCGGCTATGCTAACGCGGTCCAACAGAAGTTGCTTCAAGAGGGGGAGGAGGAAGAGGAGACCCTTGATCCAGTTAATGCCCCTCCTGTCAACACTGACCTCGGTCTTCATCCTTTCCCACCTGCTCAGGTGGATCTGCTCAGCCAAACTGTGCCAAGTATGGTTGACAGGGTGCCTATGACCAATCTAACCCAGGAAGCCGCTACCGAAACCGCCTTGCCTAGCGGTGAAGTTTGGGGTGACCTGGACACCGACCTCGATGACTTGTTTGCTTGACCATGAAAACTGTTTTTTTTTTTTTTTAATGAGATGTAATCGGGGTATATGCCCCACCTTTTGTAATTACTTACTAATGAATAAAAGAAACTTTTTTGTTCTTCTGGCTCAGTAAATTTTTTTTTTCCTGTGTTGTAGTGTACATCCTCACTGTATTACTAGCTGGACTAGTTTAGCTCGGTTTTACCTTTATCCTACCCACATTTTTCTGGCCGAGATACTCTATCTCGGCTGACAATCACCGTGGGCAAAACTGTAAATTTCTTTAACCGAGGTTATTGCCTCGGTGAAGAAAAAGAAAAAGTTTGTCACACGCCAAGCCCCCTTTAGCCTAAATCCATAGCTCGGCTAAAGAGTGCAAAAAGAGTTGGTCAAACCAGCCAACCTTCATGAGCTTAGATCCTTATCTCGGCTTGAGGAAGAAAAAAGTGTTGGTCAAACCTGTCAGCCTTCTTGAGCCTAGATCCTTATCTCAGCTAGAGGAAGTAAAAAGTGTTGGTCAAACCTGCCAACCTTCCTAAGCCTAGATCCTTATCTCGGCTAGAGAAAGTAAAAAGTGTTGGTCAAACCTACCAACCTTCCTGAGCCAAGATCCTTATCTTGGCTAGAGGAAGTAAAAATTGTTGGTCAAACCTGCCAACCTTCTTTAGTTACCCCCTAGTCGGGCTGTGTGTACGAACAATTTATACAAACAGGGGATAAAGTTTTCACCGAAAAAATGTCTACTTGTTTTATTGAAAAAGAAAAACTACAAGTGTTTTAAGAAAGAGCTAAAAATAAAATATTTTGAGATTGGCCGTATTCCATGGCCGTGGAATAGCTCTGCCGTCCACATCTTCTAGGTGATATGCCTCTTTTCCTACCAAGCTAATCACTCTGTACGGTCCTTCCCAATTGGGTCATAATTTGCCATTTCCAAGAACCAAAGTGTCGCCCATTACTTTGCACAGTACCCAATCCCCAATCTTGAATTGCCTCGGGTGTACTGTTTTATTATATTTCCTAGACAACTCCTGTTGATATGAGACAATGTGCACCAATGCCTTTTTTGTTCTTTTTTCTGCCAGGTGTAATTCTAGGGCTAGGGCCTCTCCATTCAAGTCTGGATCAAAATTTTCGCTTCTAATGGTGAGGAGGCCAACTTCTAGAGGGCTTACAGCCTCCATGCCATAGGCCAAAGAAAAATGTGTATCGCCAGTTGACCACCGAGGTGTAGTTCGGTAGGTATATAAGACATAGAGAAGCTCCTCAGCCCATTTGCCTTTTGATTTTTTCAACCTTTTTTTCAGTTTGTCCAAGACTACTTTATAGGAAGTTTTAGCTTGGCCAATGGCTTGGGGGTACGCCGGCGTAGAGTTATAAAATTCTATCTTGTATTCTTTACAAAAATCCCTAAAGATTTTTCCATCGAACTGAGTGCCGTTGTCAGCTATCAAGGCATTGGGGATGCCAAACCGAGTTATGATGTTCTGCCAGACAAACTTTTTGACGTCTTTTTCTTTTATGGATGCGAGTGCTTCTGCTTCCACCCACTTTGTGAAGTAGTCTGTTGTCGCAAGAAAAAACTTCCTGTTGCCTAGTGCGGTTGGGAGTGGTCCCACTATATCCAGGCCCCACATTGCAAAGGGCCAAGGGCTGGTCAAAGGTAGGAGTTCTCTGGCCGGTTAATGTATTTGATATGCGAACTTCTAACATTTCTCACACTTCTTGACATATTTCTCTATGTCTGCTTGCATGTACGGCCACCAATACCCTTGGGAGACAACTCAGTAGGCCAGGGATCGCCCTCATTGATGACTCCCACACACGCCTTCGTGAATTTCAAACAAAAATGCCTCGATCTTGCTAGGATAAACACACATCAAGTATGATCCTGTGAAGGATTTCTTGTACAACGCCTGGGATGGGGAAAGCCAAAACCGTTATGAATTGGCGCGAATCTTGCTGGCTTCCTTCTTTTCTTCAAGTAAAATGTCGTCTTTCAAAACACACTGTGATGGGGTCTATCTAGGAAGGACCTAGATCAGCGCAACATGTTTTGGCCGTTTCTAGTTCTTCAATGCTTGGTCTTGGCAGGAAGTCTATTAACAACGGGTGTGGGATAGACGTATCTGCCACTGACGCGAAACCGGCCAGCTCATCTACTTTACTATTTTCCTCCCGGTTGATTTGTTCTATCCTCACTGCTTCAAATTTCATGATCTCCTTTTTGACCAACTCTTGGTACTTAGCCATTTTTTCATCCTTTGCCTCGTAGTCGCCCGAAATTTGGTTGACTACAAGTTGGGAGTCACTGTATACCATTAGCTCGATGGCCTCTATGCGAAATGCTGACTTCAAACCTACTAATAATGCTTCGTACTCCACCTCGTTGTTGGATGCTGGAAAACCAAGGTTGATTGCCTGTTCAATGGTCAAGCCATCCGGTGAGATGAGAACTATGCCGAGTCCTGCACCGTGCCTGTTGGACACTCCATCTACGAAAAGCTTCCACATCTCTCCCACAAACAACTTCCAGCAAGTGAAGGGATCTGATGACGCTTTAGGATCAAGGGCGTCGCTGCCAATGCTATCTTCTTCTAAGTTGCTGGTCATTGTTATAAACTGGTCCTCACTGTCTGGTTGCCTTAGGACTAGATTTTCAATCAGGTTTTTGCCTGTCGTACTGCAGGTTGCTCATTCTTCCCTTTCTATAAGGCTGAATGGTTTGTCATGCAGTTGAGTACCTTGCTGTGGGGGTCGCGCTATCCCTACGACACCTTCCCTCATTTCCCCGATTAAGTTGACGGGGCAAACCTGATGGCTTCATAGGGAAAATTTGACTACGAAGTCCGTCAATACCTGTGTTTTTATTGCGATTCTTGGCTGAAACTTAATGTCGAACTGCCTTAGCTCCACTGCCCATTTCAAAATTCATCTAGAAAAATTTGCCCTCTCAAATAAGGCTTTTAATGGGAAAGCTGTTAAAATAATTACAGTGTGGGCGTGGAAGTAGTGTGACAATTTTCTAGAAGGCATCATTAAAGCTAAGGCTAACTTCTCCAATGGCAGGTACCTTGTTTCGGCACCTAGCAATGTCTTGCTAACATAAAAGATAGGTAGGTGTTGTATTCCCTCAGCTCGTATCAACACTGCGCTAACTGCATGCTGGGAAACTGCTAGGTATAAAAAGAGTTCTCTCCTGGTACTGGGGTTACTAACAACGGAGGAGAGGTCATGTACTCTTTCAAGCTTTCCAGAGCGCAGTCGCACTCGTCATCCCACTCAAAACTTGGCCTTTAGTGCCTAAAAAAATGGTCGACACTTATCTAATGACTGACTTATAAATTGGTTTAGCACAACTGCTAGGCCAGTGAGATGCTGCACCTCCTTGACTGTGTTGGGCCTTTCGAGATCTTAAATGGCTCTGATCTGAGACGAATCGGCTTCTATACCTCGGTTGGTCACTAGAAAGCCAAGGAATTTTCCTGATCCCACACCAAATGCGCACTTGGATGCGTTCAGTCGCAGTCCATGGGTCTTCAAAATTTGAAACATCTCAACTAGGTCCTTGAGATGGTCCCCCTCATTCTTGCTTTTGACCATCATATCATCTATGTAAGCTTCCAGTGTTCTGCCTACTAACGACTTAAACATTTTGGTGATCATCCGTTGGAATGTTGCCCCTGCATTTTTTAGGCCAAAGGGCATGACTTTATAGCAATATAATCTCCAGGGTGTTGTAAACGACGTGACCTCCTAGTCCGGTTCATACATAGCGATCTGATGGTAACCGCGATATGCATCAAGAAAGCTAAGTTGGTTGTGTCCTACAGTTAGGTCCACCAGTTAGTCTATTCGTGATAGAGGAAAGCTGTTTTTCGGGCATGTTTTGTTGACTGTCTTGTAGTCCACACAAAAGCTCCATTTGCCGTTCTTTTTTGGCACTATTACTGTGTTGGAAATCCACCTAGGATAGTGTACTTCTCTGATTGCCTCTGTTTCCAACAGGTTTCCTACTTCTTCTGCCACTATCTCTGCGTGGTGGAGTGTCGATCGGCGAGTTCGCTGTATAATTGATCTAGTGGTTGGATGGACATTGAGCTGATGACAGATGAAGTTAGGGTCAATGCTAAGCATGTCATACGGCGTCCAGACAAACACTTCGATGTTAGAGGTCAAAAATTCCATGATCTCTATTCTCTCGATGTTGGACAGAGCCGAGCCGAGCAAAAGGAACCTCTCTTGGTTTTTCTTATCTACCCTTACCTCTACCAAGTCTTCCACTGCCTTCTGTTTGGTTGCCTTGCCGACGTTTGCAAACAACTCGTTGTTTTTTGATTCCTCAACCATTTACATGAACCCTTTTGCAGCCCGGCTGCCGTTTATTGTTACGAAGCACTGCTTGGACATGATTTGGTCTCCCAAGACCTCTTCAATCATTTCGGCTTCGTTGGGGAACCGTAACACCTGGTGGTAAGTTTATGCTATTGCTCGCATGGCACGCAACCATGTTCTTCCCAAGATTATGTTGTAAGTGGATGGGACTTTCAATACCCAAAATTCCACTTGTTTTGTCATTGTTCCTGCTTTGACTGACAGAATTATCTTGCCCACTAGCCATTTTGGCATCGAGTTGAAGCCGACCAGAGGGGATGCCGTGGGTGCTAGATTTTTGTCCTCTAACTTGAGTTGCTTGAAGGTCTCATAGTACATTATCTTGCATGAACTGCCTTGGTCAATCAGGATCCGTTTGATGTCGAAATTCATGACGCGCAAAGTCACCACTAGTGCGTCATTGTGAGGGCTTAGTAACCTTGCTAAGTCCTTGTCAGAAAAGGTGATGACGTTTGTAGCCACTGTTTTTTCTTTTTCCATGGTAGGTTGTGCACTTAGTACCTCTCTCATGTGCTCAGCCTTTTTGATCATCCCTCTGAGTTCATATACTCGTTCGGGCTCGATGATTCCATGTATCACATTGATTATGCCTTGGGGTAGACCGTCAGCTGGCGTTCCATCTGGCCTGTTACGGTCCTGGGGGGCTGGCTGTGCTCCCCCCTCAATATATTGGTCCAGGTGGCCTGCGGCCACTAACTCTTCCAGATGTTGCCTTAAAGGCATATAGTTTTCAGTTCAGTGTCACTTTTCATCATGGAAGGTGCAACGGTACTTGTCGTCGTAGCCCCTCTACATTTTCTCCCAACTTGGCTGGTTGCCGAACGAAGGGTTCGTCGCGTATCTCGCTAAGAATTTGGTAGATAGGTTTATTGAACACCGTAGTGATGGTGGTCCAGACTCTCAACTTCCTCACTTGGGAGTCTTCTTGCCTGCCCCTACCATTTTTGTTCAGTCGTTCTTTATGGCTGATCGTGTTGACTTTTGTTGCAGGTTTTCTGTCTGACATCGCTATTGTACCAAATTTTACTTTGGCGTGAACACCATCTTCTTCTACCCGGATGTGCTGATACACTCTTTCCATTAGGGTCTCCATTGTGAGAGGTGACATCGTCGTCATTGAATCCCTTAACTTATTGCCTGCCGGTATACCCCGTTTATACTGTACGATAGCGAGGTTTGTGGGACAATCTCCAATTTGATTAAAAGTCTCCCAATACCGGTTGTTGTAAGACTTCAATGTTTCTTTCTCGCCCATGTCTATGGAGAGCAGCTGGTCAATCTCCACCGGTGTCTTGGTGTTTGTTCTGAATCTGGTCACAAATGCCTCCGCAAGTTGCGCCCACGAAGCTATGTTGCCTTCTGGCTACCTCTCAAACCATGCCAAACCTAGGTCAACTAGGCTAGAAGGAAACATGACACACATTAGTGCCTCGTTTTGTCAATATATGGCCATAACCTGGCGAAAGTGGCTGAAGTGCATATAGGGGTCTGACTTCCTCTCATAAGTTGTGAATTTAGGTTGATGGAAGTCTAAGGGTAATGGTGTGTTCTCAATCGCAGGAACGAACAGCGAGCTCTGCAACCTTGCTAACACTTTGTCTTCTGGTTCGTAAGCAAGGCATGGTACTGGCATCCCGACCTTAACACTCCCATGTGTCCTAGAAGTCAACTGTTGTAGAGCTGAGACCCTCCGAGGGTCGTGAGCCTGGGTGTCCTCCCTTCTTCGGGCCCTTTCCTCTAGTACTGTTCGCAAGTCTGCCGACCTAGGCAACTCTGTGCGTCTAGATATCATTTGGTGCGAGTGAGGGCCGATAACTGCTTCCCTCAATCCAAGACTTTTCAGTCCTCATTCTCTCAGACCTGGAGAAACGAGTCCTGGAAGTCCTTGATTGTGTGTCGCCTGTCCTGAGGCTTCTACTTTCAGCTTGTAACGGTGTGACTTGCCTGTCACGATCTTCTGGGTGGCAAAAGTGCGTGTTGCCTTTGCGCGTCTCTTCTTCTGCCACCCCTTTGCCTTTTATCTGGCGCTTCATCGTCTCTATGTCCGTCGCCATCTTTCTTATCAATTCGTCTTGCTCCCTTACACGATCCTCCATAACCTGAGGATCCATCATCCGCTTCTACCTGTCAGGGCTTTGAGAGCGACGAGGACTTGAGCCCCGTCTTTCTCGTGTGTCTCTCCATGGGTTCCGTCGCTGGGGATCTAATTCTGTCATGAGCGGGATAAAAGGTAAACCTTCGCGCCTCCCGCCCTCTTCCGGGTTTTGCCCATCAATAGCAGAATGTGGCAAGTCTTCATTGTGCGCCATTGATTTTAATTGAAAAGGAAACTCAATCAAAAGGTTTGTTCTCTCTGTGTTTTCCACAGACGGCGCCAATTGTACGAGCACGAAATAATCTTCTCGTATAATCCTGTTGATCAAGTTTGCACTCCCTCAAACGTCGTCACTTTACTACCTGAAAACACAAATGTGAGTTAGCCGGCGAGTGTATGCTGAAAACCTCTCCGATGCCTAAGTCAGCAAAATAGACAATAGACACAAAAACTCTGTATATTTGGGAATAAGAATTGTCATATCTGTACATAGGTCCAGTAATGAGCTTTTATAGATTCCGCCTGACCCAATCCTAGAAGGACTCCAACTTTCTTTAACAAAGTCCTTCTGGGAATCACACACCTAGGATAATGCCTATCCTTAAGACACCCTTCTCACTGCCAATCAAATGAGATGGGTTCAACCCTTTTACCTCGGTTGGTATCATACTCAACCGAACCAACACGTCCGCAATGCTTTAGGCAGCACTGAGGTAAACCTTGCTGCAGGATGGCGTCCTGCAGAGCTACCTTTAGCTCGGTTCGTTTCCCTACCAACACCTCGACCCTCTACGGGGTTTAGCGTTGGATAGCTAGGTCAAAGCCCTAGCAACCTACTACTGGCTATCTTGGTGCCTAAACGGTCCAAGACCGAGCTATCCAAACACTGGCCACAAAAACCTGAAGCTCGGCCCAATGGACCTAGCGCGGTCCAATTTAATCACATAAATTACTCTCTCAGTAACATATCAATGTACTTGAAAATTATCATTGAGTCCATAGTCCATTTGAAAATTATGTGTTGCCACAATTTTGCATCATTATCTTCATTGCCTACATGACTATATTAGTAAGCCTCACATCCTTAGTCGTATAATTCTTAGTCGTTCAATTTATACGAGACATTTGCAACATATGAAATTACATATCCAGCTATTTAAAATAAGAGTAAATTATAAATACACCTTTCGAGATTTGCTTAAAATACGAATTGCCCCTGTGGTTTGAAAAATTACAAATGCCTCCCTGTCAGAATTTTTTATTTAATAAAATTAATTGAAAAAGTGAAATTTTTAATTGTTCACCTATACAATAATAAAATTATCTGAATTATTAATTGAAATAAAATTTTAATATTATTAAAAACTCTTAATTGACTGGATGATTTATTAATAAGATAATCTATTTGTTATGAAATTAGAAACCTTAGGAGGTATAATATAATCTTTAGAACCACATGAATAATTTGTAATTTAAATGAATTTCAAGGATTGTATTTGTAATTTACCCTTAAAATAAAATAGATAACATGTAACAATTCTGACCTCTAATCCATATGATCACATGGGAAAGAGAAAAAACAGAAAAATAAATATGAACTTTGAAGCAAGAATTTAGGTGGCCTTGTTTAGAAGAGTATGTACATAAAAGTTATGGCACCAATCTAACTTTACTTAGAAAACCTACTTCAATCGCTAAAATTCAATCCTCCAACAAAAAAAGCAAAGTTATGACATGAAATCCACGATAAGGATCAAACCAATAAATAATAAAAAAAAAACATCATGACCAATAAAATTTGACAATCGTGAAAATAAATAGTACACCAAATGTGAAAAGTCCTTTCTATACATCACAAACGACAATTTTTTTGTGATTTTTATCATGAGCTATTTTTACATTCTACATTATTATAAATAAGATTATAAACGAATAGAGACGAGCTGTGCTTTGTAATGTTTGAATTTGACTTATTTGTTTACCAAATTTGAAAATTATTCAAACTTGAGTTCAGTCAAGCTCCTTAATACTAATAATGCTCAAACTTGGCTCGAAACTCAATAATAAGAAAAAAATTCAACTCGATAATCAAACTTGGTCAATATACATAAATATATATATATGAAACATATTTTACATTATCTAATATAAAAATAATATATTTTTTATTATTTAAATAAATAGTAATAAACGAGTGGAATTAGTTCTAACTCAAGCTTAGCTTGTTTATTAAAAAAATTTAAAATTTTAATTTGAACGCATTTATATACATAACGAATCGAGTCAAACCATATCTTTACCAAGTTGAATCGAGCCTAACTGAACCCTAATTATCGACATCAATTAGAACAGGACATAAAATACTTCTTATCCACAAAAATCATGGACTCCACACTATCAACATGATGCAAGGTTGAATTATTTGTAAGTAGATAGTGTTTTAGGTGGATCTCTCACACTTTTTATGAATTGAAAATGTTTTATAGAGTCATTTAATTCACTAAACTTTATTCTTTTACATTCCTTCCCCCACATCAATTTCATCCAGAATTGCTTTGTAAAATTCAGAACAAAAACAAAGCAAGGGTTTGGCATTGCAAACCCTACCTCTTCCGTCTCCACTACAGATGATAAAGATAAGATTGGAGAGTCTATGAGATAAACAACTTGATCAAACTTGAAAATATATATATAGATGTAACTATTGATTAGAATAGACCCCTTAATCTCTTGTCCCCTAAACTTTAAGAAACCCATGTTCTGCCAATCCTTTTCCTCCAAATATCTTTATCACTGTCCAATCTGTTCTCCTTGTCTACTACCCAGGGGAAGGGAATGTCATTAGATAACTAGGCTGGGGGTCTTACACGTGGCAGCTCATAGACAATACAAGGAGAGGATCAAATTTAATTGAACCTTTATGTGCTTGGCAAATTATGTTAGGAAAATTGTAATGGCATCTCCAAATCCATTGCTATTGTGAGTTGTTAAATTACAAAAACAATTAATAAAGTATTTGTTGTTGTTGTTTTTTCTAATGATAAAAAGTTATGTGTTAGTATAAGAAGTTGGGTCTCGTTTGGGAACAAGTTATTTTAGTAACTTTTTAATTTTTTATGAAAATATGTGTAGAAAAATAGAGAGAGTGATGTGATAACTTATAGTGATTTTTTAACTTTTTGACTAAAATAGTTACTCCCCAAACGAGACCTAATTGGTGTATTAATTGTGAATAGTTAACAAAATAAGCAGAAAAGAGAGAAAGATACAGAGAAGAGGGAGGGGCTATTGGCAACTTTTGTATTTTTTATTTTATTTTATTTTTATATTCATTTAACACACATTTTAGTTACACTATTAAAAATTTTATTTATTTTCTAAATTAATAAACTTTTAATACATAAATTGAGTCTCACTTTTTGTTAGTCAACTCATATTTTAATGCTAAATTTTAGCTATCTCATTGAAGAAGGTCTAATGAGAGCCCTCTAGCCGTCACATAATACTAGAAGATATGTAAAAAAAAATATAATAAATATCTAAAAGATGTATAAAAATATTAGTAATGTTTTATGATGTGTACAAATTGTATTAGAATTTTAACCTTTTTTTTTTTTTTTTTTTTGTGGTAGTCTATTGGACTATCAGTAGCATAATTCTCATATTATTATATTTTAGCAAATGCTAACAAGTATTAAATTAGTGAGTGGTTGCCTATATTCGAAATTTTATCTCAAGTTTCCTTGAAAGGAAGTCAACAAGTTCCTCATTGAAAATAAAAATAAAAATTTTAACACTGGGCGTACCGAAATTACTTTGATTATAACCAAATCTACCAAGATGGAATTATAATCAACACCATTTAAGATAATTAAACATCACAACAAATCATAATCAAATAGCACAATAAATCATAATGAATTTTGATTTGACGATTTACTAACCCTACACCACAATGGCTCATAACTAAATGCTATAATATAGTTGATAACCATCACTAATTTAGACTATATAATGTAATTTGCATATGGTATTGTATCACTTTTTTAATGAAGAAAAGTTTTGAGGATAATTAGGCTTTTATATATATTATTGCATATTAAGATGCATTGCATTGACCCCTTAACACATTTGTTTCAGGTCAAAACCCAACAGTTAAAAATTTACAAAATCAAGAAGACTTGGGGAATATTAAGGGGTCTTCTAAATAATATTTATACCTAGTAATCCCATGAACATTTGGTTAGAGAATAATCTCATAATCCTGCTTGGTAACTTAAAATATTTTTCAATAATTTCACATGAAATGCACACTTACAACTTTGTTTATTTTTTTTATATCTCGAAATTTTGCCGGCTGATCCCATTTGATGGGACTTAAGGTTTTATTTGGTTTGGTTTAGTTTAATTTATTTTGAAATTTTGATCAGCGCCGTTTTTATTTATTTATTTTTGTGTTTTTTTGTAGGTTACCTTGATCGGAGTTGTTTGAACGTGGAAACCAAAAGTTAGGAAAATAGGAATAAAGCGACGGACCTAATGGTAAGGGGATACACCACCATTGCCGACCTTAAAAAAAAAAAGGGGGATACAGCACCATTGACATTTTGTTTTATTTTTTTAATAGGTATTTAACCACTTCGTTTGTTTCATATGATCACTTATTAGAATAGCATATTGCCTGTCCAATAGGCTGACTGTTTGGAACTAAGAAAAAAACAAATCTCTTTTTCAAAAAATTTCCTAAATTATATCAAAATTTTTTACTTTTCTGATCCATCTTGTGTAAATCAATATATAAAATAAAAATTTACATATAAAAATCGAAAAGGCAAAATAAACTTTAAAAACCCACTATTTTACTTCTTTTTGTCTTTTATAAATTTTTCTTTTAGAATTTTTATAAAAAAAATTTAATTTTTTAATTCGTCTCACCAAGTAAAGTGTGAAAGCCACAACTTAATTATTATTATTTTTTAAATCACTAAAAATGAAAATAAACCAATCAAAAAGTCAACAAAAAAGAAAATTGCTTTGCTTTGAGTTGTTTCAATTCGACCCCCTTTTTTTTTTTTTTGGTTACATATGGTTTCAAGCAACTTTTTATAAAAGTGAAAAATAAATAAATAAATAGTTTACGTTATAGCTTCGAGGTCTTTCCACCTAAAAATCAATTAGATTTGAAATGTCTCCAAAATTTCTCAGCCTAAAAATATCACAGGAATATATCTAGCTACCAGTTTTTGAATTAATGATATGCAGCTGCCTGTAAAATCAGGCGAAAATTCGAGTACCTGACTCTCCATCAGATACATATGCTGCATTAATGGCTACAAACACGGCCTTATTATTTTCCTTACGAGTAGTGATAGAGAGTTCTAGAATTAAAGTTCTAATATCAGATCTAGTGATGTGGCAAACAAACAAAAAAAAAAAATTACGCCAGCCAAAATATCACATCATTATGTCAAACCCACCATTACAACTCTATTAGAGCTCTCAAATTAAAACTCTCAAACATTATTGTTTTCCATACAAGTTCGTACCTTCAACATAGGTAACCAATCAAATATCTGAGCTGACTTTTAGCCGCAAAAATGAACAACTCATAAAAGTGATAAATTGGGTAAACAAGCAAAGATACCATAACAAAAATTTTCCATGATTGTCAAATGTCGAAACGCAGCTAAAAATAAAGTAACCTAAAGAGGCTTTAAGGAAAATCCAGGGTATGTATGCAGTAGCTGCCTCAAATGCGACTCGAGTCTCTTCCAAAAATAAAGCGCTTAGTCCAGTCCGATACCACCAATACCCTCGTACGCCAGCTGACTTGTTTGCTGAAATTTTACGAGAACAATTACAGTCTTGCAAATCGATAAAATATTTTTTTAGCAAGCTGAAGCAGTACCTAAGTCGATAGGTATAGTTATGAAGGAGAAAGGCAATTACCTTGCATACACAGAATACCAAAGCCACTGACTACTATGACCAATTGAAACCCAATCACCGGGGAGTTGTGCAGCTGTTTGCTCTCCTCCTAATGGAGCAAATTGTCCAAAATGCTTGTACCTTAATGAATAAGTAGATACAAAGTAAGACACCAATTTAGTGAGTAGTAGATGACAACAAAATTACATGTGATTCAATGCAGGGGGCATCCATTCTCAGTATATTATAGAGCTAGACTCAACCTCGCTATAGGTAATTTTTTTTTTTTTTTCTTGGATAGGCAAGTTAAGGAGACCCAGATTTTTAATAGGAAGAATACAAGCATATTGTTGTCAATGCTTGCTTTCGGCCACTGTGTACATCATCAAGAAGGAGCAAATTACTAGGTTGTACCAAAATAGTTATCATGATGCTAAAATTATTGTTGAAGAAGTGATCATGAATGTGAGCTAGATTTTGTCGTTTCAAAGGTATAAGCAATAGTCAGCAAAACACTTGGTTACAACATGAGTGGGGGCTTCCCGTGAACTTCATGAAATCAATGTCCTATTACTTTCCAGGAAAAAAAAAAATGTGGTCTAAATCCCCAACACGCTAGAGGCCACACATGAACTTCATGAAATTAATGTCCAGCATAACCAGTGGCACCCCTGCCTTTGGTTCAATTCAACTATGACCAGAAGGCATTGCTCAATTATAGGCATAAAATTTCACTTATGTACCACAATAATAAATAAAGAAAATATATGTACTATATATATATTTATATTTATATTTATACTCATACCTGAAGGGACGAAACCGATGGCGACCTTCTCCCCTGAACCGAAGAGGACCTTCTGGATTTTTCTCACACTCCTCCATACGGTTAAAACAATTAGCAAGGTAGGCACCTTGCTGAGCTGCAACCTGAAATGCCATTGAAAAGGGCATGTTAAGCAACATTCAAGGACATGCGTCATTAAGGATATACCAATACAAGCTGAGCATGAAATAATTTCATTTAACAAAAACCTGGGCTGTTGCAGGAAGATTTTTCATCTGGGAGTCCACCTGGGAGAAAAGTTTTTTTAATTCCTCAATACCCAACTCAATGGATTCTTTTGCAACATCCCCCTTAGCTTCTTTTAATAAATCAACAATACTGCCCATCTGCTTATTCTTCAAATACAGTTCTACTTGAGGGTATCTTTGGCAAATGTCGTCGATCACTTCTTGGAATTCTTTAACTGTCAGGGTTCCAGAGTTGTCCTTGTCAGCTTTACTAAATATTGCTGAAATATCTTCCTGAAGTAAAATGCCAAGAAAAGAAGCAAAAAATTAGCAAAGGCTAAAAGAATAGAACATGACTCCATACTTAATTACTTCACCAACATTTACAAAAAATTAGGCTTTAAGCATTATCATCCAAGTATGTGCTGAATAAATAAATAAATAAAATATAAAAAAAAAAACTCCACTTATGGAACATTAACAATGTAACAATGTTATAACACAATATATAGAAGCAGCGAGAGTATACAGCTTCTTTCTCATTACGCACTTTTTTCAAAGTAAAGGTCCAAACTGTCTCTATTGGTGTCAAAACACTTGTAGAAATAACTTGTTTAGTCAAAAATTGTTACTAATACAGATCAACAACCAAATATATTAGATAAAAATGTGCTGTAGAGAAAGCGAAGAGGTACCATGACTTTGCGTTGATTAATTGTGGCACAATCTCCTAGTGCATATACACTATCGCATCCTTCCACACGAAGCCATTCATCAGTTGCAAGTACACGTCTATTAGTCTGTTCTCCATGAAACAGAAGTTTTCTCAGTAAGAATAAAAAATGCATTAATAACATAATACCTAAAAAGAAAATTAAATTGGTATCTTCTGAGCAACATTGACAACTAGAAACAAAGCTTGGATTTTTAGACAAATGATAATCTCATCGCAATTGAGAAATTATACCTGACCAATTTGCTTCATAAATTCCGTTATAACTGGACGAGTCCCAATACCGGTTGACCAGAGAACCATGCCATATGGCATGGAAGAGATTTCTCCACTTCTTTCTTTGGCAGAAATTTCTTTATCAGATACTTTCACTACCATTGACCCAGTCTTCAATTCAATACCATCCCTTCGGAATTTTTCTTCTGCAAAAACTGTAATTCTTTTGTCAAACCTGCAAACCAAGAAATCCAATTGTTTGAGAACTTATTAATTGAAGAAATGGCAATGCTTCAACTGAAATTGCATACCTCAACTCAAGAGAAGTAAGGAAATTAACATCTGGCATGTAAGTGAATATATACATGAATGCAGCAGACATGTGAGTTTATACTTCTAGTGTTATATAACTTGCAAGCATCAAACATCACGAATTATCTGTTTAGAGGATGATTCCCCTTAAATAATCTTGCAGATCATTTTTTACAATCCAATTTTTCATATTTTTCAATTACCTTTTTCATGCCTTTCATGTCTCCAATTTTAACAAGAAAAATATTGTTTTCAAAAACATCATCCACATAGTTCTTTTCTTTTAATAGGCAGTAAAATGGTAGAAATCATTTAATAATGGAGCTGAAGGAGATCATCCATCATCTGAACAATAAAGTACAGCTTAGAAAGAAACGACAAGGATTTTCAGAGTAAGTATATCCTTACATGTTCAAAATATGTTCTCCTGCCTCGAGAAGTGTTATTTTTACTAGATCTTTAACATTGGGATATAACTTCACTATATCTTCATTAACAAAATCATGAAGCTCTGCTGCAAACTCAACACCAGATGGTCCACCACCAACAATAACAAACTGAAGAATTCTCTTCCTCTCTTCATCAGTTAGGGTAGGTAAGCTGGCTCTTTCAAAGCAGTCAATAACAGTCCTGCGGATCCTTTGAGCGTCTTCAACTTCCTGCATGAAGTGAATTTTTCCAGAAACATTAGCTACAAATGTGCATATATGGATGAAGCTGACAAGGTTCAAATCACGAAAATCCCCAAATAACATTATTCCTTGATGAATGAGAATTTGTTTCATATTCCAGCACCATCCTACATAAAAGAAGCATCTATTTCTAATTTCCATTCATGTCACCTTAGTAAAGTTAACTAAATTGATATTGTTTTTAGGTCTTCTATCATTGTGGGAGACCAAGTTAATGGTAGGGCACCAAGTCGTGAAGTAATAGAGTACCAAAATAACATACCTTCAAAAAATGGCAATTCTCCTCAACACCAGGAGTGTTGAATGTATTAACACGTGCTCCAATGGCTATCACAAGGTAATCATATTCCACAACAAAATCCTTTTTCCCATTTAAATTGTTATCTTGATTTGATTGGCAATAAACCTTTTTATTTTGTGCATCGATCTTGAGACATTCAGCTTCCCAGTAATGAATATCCATATGTTTCTGCAAGGAAAGGAGAGCATTCGTCAGTAACCAAATTCTAATTGTGAAAATAACTACCAAAATGTGGAACTGTTGTTTATTCTGTACAAATGATTCGCAAACTCCATGAGCATGAAACTGTGCTTTCTCAGAAATTGGAAACCAGTCCAGTTCTGTGGGCCCTAAGCACATGTCTGTTTTAAGTTCTACACTTCACAGATTGAAGGAGATATGATATATGAGCAAAGTTAACTTTGCCATGAAACATGACTTAATAAGATCAGTAACAACTTACAATTGTAGTTGAGATCATTTCAGAAGAAAATTTAGGTGGGACATATAACAAAAACGATTTTAATAAAACTTGGAAATGATAAAACAGTCTCTCACAGGGATGCCAACATCTCTTTACCTTTCTAATGATTTTGCGAATTGGTTCAACAATGCTGCGAGCTTCCACTGTGCCACATGTAACACTTGGTAACAAAGGGGTGAATGCAAAATAATTACGGGGTGATATCACCTGGACATCATATTCCGAATTCTTCAGATTCTTCATGAAACTTGTTCCAGCCCAACCAGTTCCAAGTACCACCACCTTCTTTTTCTTGCTATCAGCCTCAGATGGATTAACAATGTTCATGCCATCAGATGATTTTGACTCGGAATAGGCCACAAGGCTCCCACCACTGCCAAAACCACCTCGGTTAGGTTTAAGTATAAGCTAAGAAAAATGATATTTAAACAGGCCAACAATGAAAGGCAGGAGAAAATTTACTTCTTTGAATGAACCAAAGATGAGAGGAAGAAGAATCCCTTCAAATTGTGGATGCATGCTTAGATGTATCCACAAGATTCATGTTCAACACTTCTAGCTGAATAACTATAGGTTTGGCTACATGCTTAGTCACTCATCTTTCAAACCACATATTTAACCAAAGCATTAGGAATATTGGTCGAGAGAAAACAAAAATACCAACAAGGGAAAAAAGTACTAGATGGTTTTCCTTAAGAATGTTCATACAATTGTTATGCAGCCAATCTTAGTAGCTACCCCACTCCCAATAAGACTAATTAGCCTTCTGGTGTTTGAACTAAACGCCTTTGGCTACTAGGATTAGCAATGTTACAAAGCTTATCTCACTGTCAACAACGATAATTATTTTTTATGCTCATGAGGGTGTCCAAGGCTTCGCCCCTGGGATACATGTAATTCTACGTCCCATATGTATCAGGTAATTTCCCGATCTAAGCCTTGGGGTGGCTTGAAGGGCGAGTGGGAATAAAACCCATGACTGCTAACAACTATAATTCGAATCAAATCACCTGATCTGTGTAAGATTTTGCCATCTAATGATCTAACAGCTTGAAGAAGTGAAGGTCTATATAATCAACAAAATTGTTTCATGGCCAATCAATAACCCAACAATTATGCAGTCTATGTGCCAATTGTAAAGCAGTGCACTCTCCAATCGACAAATGGATCCAAAAGCAGTTATACAGTGTAATGAATGGAACTATAACGGAAGAAACAGCCTAACACAATACAGCAAAAAAATTAGCAGTTTGCAGGAAATCACATATTCTTACTCTCCAATTCAGGGATCTAAGCATTGGAAAACATTAATCATAATCTCATTGTAATTTGATCAATTCAAAGTAGTAAAAAAGAGTACCTAACATTCGAACCTCATTTGACTAACACTAAACAAAATTACAGAAAATTGTAATTGTAAGATTAAGATCCAAATCAGTGGAGCAAATAGTGAATCTGAAGAAAATTAATTTATTTACAATAAACCTAAACCAAAACCAAAACCAGATCGAACAAACAAATCACTGTAGCAAATAGTGAATCCGAAGATCAAACACACTTGTGAACAAACAAATCCATAAAAATAGAGCAGCAAAACAATGGAATTGAATAAAAAGTAAAAACCAAAGAAATCTCACCTACAAAACCAGATGAAATACATATATGAACTCAACATAGAACGAGAACAAATCAAAAAAAAAAAAAAACCAAATAGAAAAACAGAGGAACTTTTAACAGAGTTGGAACCTGAATGTGAAGATAAGAGAGACATTAATCATAAGCTCTCATTGTAATTTGATCAAATTCAAAGTAGCTCAAAGAGTACCTATCATTCAAATTCATTTGACTAACGCTAGGTACAATTACAAAGAATTGTAATCCATATCAGTTTGACTAGCAAATACTGAATCTAAAAATAACTAAATTAATTACAATAAACCAAAGAACTCTGATCTACAAAACCAGATCAAACGCAATTTCGAACTCAAAGGAGAAAAAAAAAATCAAGTACAGATATGATATGAACTGAACATAGAAGCGAAAACAAATCGAAAGAAACTGAATAGAAAAACAGAGGAATTATGAACAGAGTTGATACCTGACAGTGAAGACAACAAGCAGCTTGGCGAGAGACGAATTGTCATGGAAAGCTCGAGAAAATCTCTCGTAGAAAGTCAAACCACGCATCATTGCTCAAACTTCTCCGCCTCAGATCTAACCACAAGTTTGGAACACCACTGAATCCAGCAAATGTAGAGAGAGAACCAAATATATATATATATATGTGTGTGATTGTATATGTATGCTTTTACAAGTTGGTTGTAACGAATTTAGAGAGAGAAAATATAGAGAGAGAGAGAGAGAGATGGAGGCGTGTTATTATGACTAGGAGAAGAAGAGAGAGATTTGAAACAGAGAAAATCGAAGACCCGAAGAGGTGGGAGGGAGGGTGTTAGAGAGAGAGAGAACGTGACTTGTAGGCTAGGTTGTGTAGAAATGTTTCACGATTCTTCTGTCCAGCTCTGTACTTTGTTGACTTGGCATGGCACGACAGAGACACGTGTATTGATCATCTCCAATCAATGGTTAGTCAAATTTTAGGGGTGTAATTTTGGCCCGGCCCGGCCTATTCGGGCTCGGGTCGGGCCATATCGGACCTTGCAGGTTCCTGTAAAAAAATCGGATCGGCCCAGAAAATTAGGCCCAAACCCAAGCTCAGGCCCAAGGGTATTCGGGTTTTGGACGGGTTAGTGGGCCGGGCCCCTGGGCTCGGGTTTTGAGTGGGCCTAAACAATTTTTAAATTTTTTTTTCCCCTTCAAAATTTTATTATTTTCTATTAAAAATAACACTAGGAATCGGGTCGGCCGGATGGGCCAGGCCCCAGGCCGGGCTTTTGGGCCTGCCAATGGGCCGGATCGGACTTCAAAATGATGGCCCAGGCCTAGGCTCAGACCCTGGCCCAAGGCCTCGGACTGGGCTTGGGCTCGAGCCTTAACGGGTCGGGCCCACCTCGGACTTCGGGCTGTCCGCGGGCTGCGGGCCACGGGCCAAAATTACACCCCTATCAAATTTATCTCCAAATTTAAATTTGGTAAAAAAAGTTCATTTTCCCTAACCTAAAATGTTCATCAAATAGGTATTCAATTTAAAATTTTACATTTTTTTATCAAACTGAGGACTATTATGTCTTTTCATCAAATTACTGTTCATAATCGTTGCCAGATGTCTTTCCGGTCGACCACCTTAAGACAAAAATTTGTGAAAAAATTTACACTAACTGATCGACTGGCCGGATATCTGCCCAATCAATCGGTGTTCTGATGAAGCTCCAAAATCTTCTATTGGAACACTTGATATCAAATGAAGTTTTTACTCAAATTTAATGAAAAAATTGATGTACCGTTGGAGATGCTCTAATTAGACAATCTCTAATGATTCAACAAATGTTTCATCAAATTTAAATTTGATGAAAAAACTTACTTTTTGCTACTCTAGCGGTTCATCAAATCTAGGATTTCTCAAATCCTTTATCAGATTGAGGATCGATCTGCCTTTCATAAAAGCACTATTTATAGTCGTTGGATTTTTACCACTGAATATCCCCCGGATGACCAGCTGAAGACAAAAATTTATAAAAAATTTACACTCACCAGTCGACCGGCCGGACATCCGCCTAGCTGACCCTCCGAATGAAGCAATAATTTGTGAAAAGTTTACACTGGCGGGTCGACTGGCTGGACATCTTCCTAGTCGTCCGCCTACTTGACCGATATTCTATTAAGCTCAAAAACTTTGGTTTGAGCACTTAATATCAAATGGACCTTTTACTCAAATTTAGTGAAAAATTTAATGCACCGTTGGAGATGCCCTTAGTGTACTAATTATGACCAAGATTTTCACTACAAATACTATAAAATAGAACAGTAATGTTATGTATCATGAAAGAAATATTATGAAAAGTTTTTATGAAAATTCTTTATCTTTAAATTAAATTGTAGTATTTTATTGTATGTTATGCAATTACACTTAAATTAGTTTCACGATATTTATTTCATGATACGTTATATTACTTAAAATAGAAATGTAAATTTATAATTGTTTTAAATTAAGAAAATAATTACACTTATTGTTATCGCATGGAGTATGCTTTGGAAAGGATCACAAGCCAACTAGCACACCAACTAACGCGTTGTTTGGGAACATACTTTTTATTATTATTTTTTGACTTTTTTTTGTTAAAATATGACATAAAAAATTAATAGATTTGAGAATATTTTTTGACTTTTTACGAAAAGATATATAAAATATAGAGTGAAAGGAAATGAATTTTTAACTTTTTTATATGATTTGAATTTTTTTTTTTTTTGGGTTTTTTGTAACTTTTTTACTTTTAGACTAAGGAAAAAAAAAAAGAAGGTTCCCAAACGACCCCTAAGATACAAGACATAAATGTGGATTTCATCGTTTAATGTGATTCCACCTAACATTGGCCTCATTTTGGTATATGGTTAGAAGCTGCGTTTGTGCATTTTTCCAAAAAGCCAAACGTTGGCTTTTTTGTGCAGAAACCCATTTGGGAAGCTAGTTAAACGTGACATGGCAATTTACGAATATACCCTTTGTCACGATCCAAACCCGTCCTTTTAGGTTTAGCGTCGTAATCGGCTAGTAATCCTTGAATTACTGAAGGCCTCTAACCTGAATAACAAACTATAAGGGGCTAGCGGAAGCAAATATAGAAACATATATAGTCCATAGAGCTGTGTAGACATATATGGGATAAAAACATTTAAAACTGATATACATAAACCCACGTATGACGTCATTTACATATCTATTCTTCATCGTCATAATACAAAATAAGGCAAAAGAATTGTTTACAAAACAACAAAAGTTCGCAAGACTCAACCACTAAACTCTTTCTGAACCTTCTCGGGAGGCACAATGGTTGGCCGACAAAATAGAGACTCCAAGTCATCAACTCTGAGCCTGGTCACGCGCCTAGTCACCTACATACATAATAGATATAGTGAGTGAAAGCTTAGTGAGTAATAACAGAGTAAAGATTTTAATAAATGATGTCTAGTTTCATATTATATCAACCAGAGAGATAAGCATAGTTGTATCAAAACATAGTCATGTTCACATTCGTATTCAAATCATGTGTGGTACATCTATTAGCATTAACATATCACTTTGGTCAAGTATAGTAAGTTCCATAATGGAACATCCGGTACTGGGTAACATATTTCATACATGGGCCACAGTATTGTTTCTTTATGACTATAAGTCACAGTATTATGTTCCCTAGTCGAGGGCCTCTGCTAAGGATACTACAAATACATTTCAAAGATATGGATCATCATTCACAGAATCACAAAATAGCCTTTTGTAACATTCAGAAACAATTCATATCATATCATAATGTTCAGAAAGTATTTTATAGCAAACATAACTTTACTAAGTTATTACTCACAGATAGTTGCACAGATAGCTTGATAGCAACCAATAGATCAACAGCTTACGGCGCGTGACCTACACAAACATAATAGATACACATATTGAAACACACGCTCGGGTCGTACGTATCTAATTTCATTTCGTTCTTCGTGTGTTTTTAAGTCTTATCCTCATTATTATGTTTTAATCTTGGCCTAAGAATACCTAGGATGCAATGAGGATGCCAAAACATGCTGTTAAACACTTAGTCAAATTTGCTGAAAATAGGGTCATCGTTCGAGTGCAGCTTCCTTCGCTCGAGCGGAGGTCCAAAAACATGAGTAGTCGCTCGAGCACAACTTCCTTTGCTCGAGCGGTTTGTAAACTCTGCAAAAGTACTGGTTGTGTGATTTTTTCACTCGACGCACGCTCGACGGTCGCTCGAGTGTGAGATTGAGGTCTTTGCTTGAGCACAACTCTTGTCGCTTGAGCGGTCTGTAAAATGTGTAAACTTCTAGGAGCATGTATTTTACGCTCAAGCCAACTTTTGGTCCGTCTAGCGGAGGTGCAAAACACAGAGTGGTCGCTCGAGCGTAGGAGTAGAATTCTGGGATTTCTAAATTTGCTCATAAGCTCAAAACTCATCTTTAACCTTCCAAAACACATCATTTTGAGCCTAAAGTTGGGAAAACATACATAAACTCATAAAACTTCGTGAATTGAAAACAATTTTGCAAAATCGAGGCCTCAAAAGCATGTGAATTGTTCAAACTCAAACTTGAAATGTTGAAAACATAACATGTATGAAATGGTTTGGCTCTGAAGCTTCCAAAACATGATCAATTGGTATAAAACAAAATGAATTCTCAACACTAAGGTAAAATGATAACACGCATGGGAGAATTCTTTGAAAACTTTCTTAAAATGCCATGATATATACATGCATGCATGCTACACTCCCATATTCATGTCTCTAAGGTCAATTCTAGCATTACACAACTTAATTCTTTGGATTCATGTACTAAGTGACTCAATTCCAAAGTTACAGGGTTAAATTCTTACCTTAGATGATCAACTATGTTCTAAATAGTTAATTGTTTGAACTTCCAAGCCGAAACCTCCAAGTTCTCTAGCAATTCTCCTAAAGTGAGCTCAATCTTCTCTCTCTCTCTCTCCATGTTTTTAATGTCAAGAAGATGAGTGTAAGTGAAATTTTGAGAGTCTAGAGTCAAATGAGCCTTATATAGGCTTGGTTAGGAAATTTAATTAATTAAGCTTACCACTTAATTAATTGAGCATTAATTGTTCTAATTATTTCGTTCTGAATCGAATTTCAATTAAATCTACCATAATTTCTTAAAAATCTCAAATAACACGTAAACCAAGTCAATTTCATTATCGGATGTCGATAAGGTCTTCAATTTGCAGAACAAAGCGGAAATACAAACAGATATTTTTACGATAAACAAATAGAAACACAATTAATACAACACATATGCAATTAATTCAGAATTTCATTTTAATTACTTATTAGGCATTCATAATCATATGTTTTAAGCTAATCACAGATCGGGGTTGTTATATCCTCTATTCACTTTAGGGTGAAATTCTATAATTACCAAATGAGGATGGGGTATTTTGGTCATTTTATATTATGGCATAGTGATGTAACAACATTAGAAATTATTAACTTAAAAAAAGCCAAAAAGCAACATTTTATCAACTTCCCAAATGACTTTTTAAAAAAGCCAAAAAACTTGGTTAAAAGTCAAAAAACAACTTTTACCATCTTTCCAAAACAAGCAATTGTATCCGGTTCATATATTAGTTAATACATTAATTGATATTCCTAACATTATTGTAATTAAAGATCTAAATGTTTGCAAGCAGGTCTAGTTTTGTTCAAACAAAATATGTGAACACAACCGTTGGTTAAGTGGTTCATATATTTGCCTTTTGGAATAATGAAAAGATCAGAAATTTAGGGGTTGTTTGGGGTATCCTAAATAAGTGTACTTTTTATCTTTTTAAATTAAAAAGTTGAGAAAAAAAGATGGACGGTTGGGTTAACTTTTAGTCTTTTTATGAAAAAATGTATAATAAAAAATTATATAAATAAAGTGTGTAGTGGAAGATTTAGGATTGATGGTACGGTTGCCTGTGCCTGCCCAGCCTGTCTAGTAAGAAAAATAATCAACTCCTTCGGAGCAAATAACTTTTGGACAGTGATGGTGGGTCCGTGGGGGCTACTATGGGTCCCATTTTAATAATTTGAACCGTACAATATGTACAAATCGTCGATTATTATATGCTTGTAAAAAATCACGTTAATCGGATATCGATAGCTGATCAGATTAGTTTTTTTTCCAACAGTTAACTATCACACCATCGGTTTTGTTTATACAAAACTGATTTGATCATATAGTTAACGATATCCGATCAATGTGATTTTTTACAAGTATATATTACTCGACGAGTTCTACATATTGAACGGTTCGAATTATCAAAACGGAACCCTTAGTGAGCCCCCAAAGGCCCAATATTACCATCAAATCGATGGAATGACTATGATTCTTTCATTGTAATTTAACTTAATAACTCACTAATATTCTATCGTTTGACAACCCAAAAATTTGAAATTGTGAAATTCATAAGTCTAAATAAAATATTAAGAGAAAAATAGTGAAAGTCTATTTTCTGGGAACTTATTTAAGTTATAGATTTTATGCAAATACTTGTCATATAAATCCTATATGTTTAGAATTGTAATTTGCATTATAGGTGGTCCTACCTTTTAAAATTGGATATTTTTTCATCACAATTTGATTCTTATATTGGTCAACATGCTTATATGATGGTGTTTTTTATTTATATTTTATAACTTTCAAAATATACATTTATTTTTTTAGATAAATTTTAAATCTTTGAAAATTACTCGACGAGATCTATTAAATAAGATTTCAATTGAATATAAAATTATGTAAAATGAAAAAAGTAAAATTTCAATTTTCTTTTCTTTTTTTTTTTTTAATTTGAAAATGTGAAATTTTTTCACTTCTAAAATTTCACACTTTTCCAAAATATTTTGTCATAGAACTCATTCTGTCCTCATTTATATATATAATTGTCTAATAAGTGTAAAATTATAAATGTGAATATCTATCCTCTCAATTAATAAAATTTATGAATTTTAAAAAGTACGAATATTCTTACTTTTTAAAAAAATATTCATATTTTTCAAAAATTCATATTATTCTAATTTATTAAAAGTATGAACATTTATAATTTTCAAAAATTAGTGAGATTTTATTTTGTAACTGCAAACAAACATAATTAATGGGATTGAATTTGGCAACCATAATCAATGAGATTTGAATTCAAAACTATAATTAATGCAATATCAACTTGAGAATTTTTTTTATGGTGGTACTACATATATCAATTAGTACTAACTAGTGTACCAACACTAGTTATGACATTATTATTGATCCAACTCATTAATCACATTATAAATATCAAAAACCTCTTAAATTATATTACAACATCAATTGCTACATTAGTTAGTGTACGGGGGGCGAAATATCCTTTGCTCTCCGTACGCCTTGAACGTCAAGCTTCTGGTGACGGCGTCTATCTCTGCAACACAAAAATGGTGAGCTGCCCGGCGGCGGTGTGCCGGAAAGACCCTCCGACGATCAAGTCAGTTCTCTAAGGAAGAAGACAATGAAAAGAGAGTGTTTGTGAGAGTGAATTCCATACCTCCAACGTTCGTCTCCCTCCCTATATCTTGGCTGGCCATGCAGCCTCCAGATTGTGCGCGCACTACCTCTGCTGTCCTTTCCTGGACAGGTGGCAGTGCGCGCCCCTCACCACCTTACACGTGTAAAGGTTTCGTCCTTCCATCAGTACACACAGAACTGTCTAACGGTATTGAGGTGTGCGTGGAGCAGATATCCTCTCCCTCACGCCATTGGCCCAGGTGGCACCCTTAACCGGGGTACCATGACCGGCCTATAACTTGTGGAAGATCGCCATTACATGTACACAACCAAGCTATATATCGCCGACCTGTCCCTTGGGATCAGGCGAAAACCAGACCGCACCAGCCGAGCTTACTCCAGACCGGCTCATCAGGACCAACCGGTTGTGAGGCATGCCGACCTCCAACCATTCCATCCTAATTCTCGGTCACCAGAGCCGTTCATCTCGGCTGGCCGGTCAGAGGCATGCCGGCCTTGCTGCAGCCTCAGCCCAACCCGGATCACCCAACAGCTCGGCTACCATTCGCCACTCCGAGCTCCATCCGGTAAATGCAGGTCACAGCTCGGCTCGGGCCAGTTCGCGCTTGCCCGGTCATCGTCTCCGACCGTGCAAGTCAGTCGCATCAATAGAGTAGTGAGCTTGGCGCCGTGCACTCCGTTAAGTCTGACGTCGCCTCAGCTCGGCCGTACTGTCGTGCAAATCTTCCCTCTCAGTTAGTACACTAATTGATGTATACAACATTATTCTTTTTTTTTTTCATTTGCTATGATGTATAAGTTTCATATATGAGTTTTTTAATCAAAACCCCCTCAAATGAACATAATTTTTTCAACATAAAAATTCATTAAATAATGTGTATGTTTTCTTTTTGAACAAATTAAATAATGTATATCATTCACACACTTTTGTAGACAAATTTATTTTGGCAAGCCAAACCTAACAGAGTTGGCTGATTCAAGATGTCAACATCATTTGTATTTTCTCCCTAATAACCACAACAAAGGCACTTCAACAGAAAGATGCACTTCAACTGCCTAATTTTAAAACAACAACGCTAGCTACTATTTGCACTCACAAATACATTTGTATTTGAGTGTATAACCAATCAAAAACTAACACTTGTCAAATCATATCATTGTGAATTGAATTGTGAGAAATTTTAAGGGTCTTAAACATTTTCCATTTTAAAAGGTAAATTAAGAACCCTCCTTAGATTCTTTTGAAATTTCACAGTCAATCATCTTTATTATTTCAAATATCATTGACCTGCCTTATCAATTAACACTGTTAAATAAATGATAAAATTACTATATTAACTTTGTTCTCTAAAAAACTACTTTCAAATTTTTTTCTTCTTTTTCATTTTTCTTTCCCAAAGGCTCTGCTTGAATCGGGAGATACGAAGGGGAAAAAAAAAAAAGTAAATTACTGATAGGTCCTAATAATTAGATTTAATTCTCACCAAGTCCTATTGAAGATAAGTCAAAGTAAAATCGTTGCTAAAAATAATTTTTTGTGACGATTTTTAGCATGTCGCTAAAAATTGATAATTAGTGACTTTTTTGTCACGATTTTTATAAATTGTTTCCTAAAACTTACAATTAGTGACTTTTTTCTGTAACGAATTTTTCAAACTGCCGCTAAAAGTTGAATATTAGTGACTTTTTTTGTAACGATTTTTTTAAACTGTCGTTAAAACTTAACAAAATTTTCAAACTCTTGTTGAAAATTAACAATTAGTGACATTTTATAATAGTGTTTAATGAAAAATATCATTAATTATCATAGAACCTATTGAAAAAAAAAGTCAACCTATTAAAACTTATACGTAAGTCTTCCAAAAAATTATTGTAATTTCTCACTTAGGTGATAAATAAATGACATTATTTCTTCCCATTTTATTTGTATAAATAATAAATATAAATAAAAAACTACACGTGTCATTTTATTTTATTTATTTATATTTAGAGGGATAATTTAGGTACTATAGAAAAAATTATGAAGAGCAATTTTAATTTTTTACCAAATCCAAATCTTGAGTTTTAAAGGTTTTTTTTTTGTTTTTTTTTTTTTTTTCATTTTTCATCATTTGTTACGGTTTGTCATTGCTTTAATTGTTTAAACAAGTAATGAAAAATCTCTCTCTATGTACCAAATCTCAGATACGACCGGCCATGATATAATTGTGAAAGCCTCCACTTTGGATTGCTTTAATATGTTACATACTTTTTTTTATTAACCAAAAATAAAAATACAATAAGGTCTCGTTTGTTAATTATATATTTTAATCAAAAAATTAAAAAGTCACTATAAGTTGTTACATCACTCTCTTTATTTTTTCGTACATCTTTTCATAAAAAATTAAAAAATTACTAAAATAACATGTTCTCAAATGAGGCCTAAAAAGAAATAAAAGAGCTCTAATTGATTCGCATGGAGGAGAACTTGACTTTCTATTCTTCATAATTGAAGAATTCTAATAATGTTTTTCTTCCCTTCATTTATTAATAAATATTATTTATATACAACAAAATCACAGTTGACTAAGCTCGAGTCCCTGCCCCATGACCCCTACCACTAGGTTAATATGTAACGAATAATAAAATAAAATAAATAATATTGTTAATAAAATCACATACTTAACACAATCTTAATCCAATCCACGTAAATTAAAAACTATCCAATTCACTTTCTGCTTTCCCCAAGTTGAAAATCTTATGCAGAACATGATCAGCACTAGCATAAAGCAAGAATCTTCGGACAGCAGCAAGGGCTGTAAGTTGTAGATATTGCATCTAGTCATACCCAACAAGAACAATCAATCACCAAGTACAATCTCTCTCTCTCTCCCTCCTATAAGAACAGTCAAAGCAAACTCCTCCATCTCTCTCCTATAAGAACAGTCATAAGCAAACTCCTCCACCGTCAACCATAAAGAGAAATGAGAAAACCACCACCGCTAACCAATGATTGCCCTTTCACAACCATCCCTGGCATGCTGCTGCCGCCACCAACAATTTCCCCTTCACCACCATACCTAATACTGGGCAGTTAAACAAATCAAATTACTCGAACTTAATTTGTATTTAGTTTCTTAAAAATTCGTTCATGATCAACTTGATATGTCAATAAGTCAAGCTTGAATATGATTTCATACTCGTAAAGTTTTCAAGTTAAATTACTCGAGCTCAACTCGTATTCAGTTCATTAAAAACTTGTTCAAAATCAATTTGGTATGTCAATAAATCTAGTTTTAAAATAAAACTCGTTAAGGTTTTAAACAAATTTTGAACAACCTACTATTCTACTTGATAACTTTGGCGGTGTTTAGCAACTAAGGTCAGATGCTATTTTTGCCTCATTAAATAAATATTAAAAAAAAAAAAGCTCGAAAGCCTTTCCTATTGCTGAGGGTTGGCACTATTGGTATTTTTTCATAATAGTACATGAAAAATATATAAAATAAATTAAATAGAAATGAAAAAATAATTTTTTATTAAAATGATGAAATACAGAATAAACGACAAAACTAAAAATACAGAAATGATTAAATTACATTATTAATGGAACAAATTATTAATATAGATAACTAAAAATTAGAACTCATCTTTGTAAATTAAATATTGAAAAATTTAAGAACAAATGATAAGAAAAGAAGCAAACCAAAGCCTACACTAGACAATTTCTTTAAAATAGATTCATCGCCTCCCGATGGATGTTGGAGGTACGTTGGCATCTGTCTCCCAAGATACGACGGTCGAAACCAGCTAATACAAAAGCACCTTCTGAAGAGTTTCGACAAACTTGACAGTGGATGCACTCTCTCTAACAAGAAATGCTTTTGGAGAAATGCTTCTTAGACTTCTTGTAACTCTTTTGTTTCCATCCAAAAGTTGAGTTGGTATATGCTTTTGGAGGAAAATTCTTCAGTGTGCATTACACACCATATACAAAGTACTTCCCTTGAGTTTTCCTTTGAAAACTATATTCATATTGTCACGACCCAAACCTGCCCCCATAGGTTTGGCGTCGCAACCGGCCAGTAATCCTTGGATTACCAAAGGCCTCTGAACAGAATAACATATAAATAGGGGCTGCGGAAGCAAATATATAAAGTACAACATCCATTAAGCTGTGCAGACATACATGGAACTGAATAACTTTTAAACTCATAACATATACGTAACGTTACATAGATACGGTAATTTACGTCATCCCATGTGCAGATAATCAAAAAACTTGTTCAAAAACCAAAAGAAAACAAAGTTTTAAATGCTTGTGAAACAAGGCCACAAGGCTTGACTTGATCTGGAACCTCCTCGGGAGACGCAAAGGATGGCTAACAAAATAGAATCTTAGGCCATCAACTCTGGGCCTGGTCACATGCCTGCTCACCTACATACATAATATAAATAGTGAGCTGGAGCCCAGTGAATAATAACAGAGTAAAGGGGTCTAATAATTGTTGTCCATAATAGTTACAAAAAACAGAATTCAGTATTTATCAAAAGTGGATTCATAATCATATTCAGAAATCATAGGTCATAACAGATACAGATTCAGAATCATATTCATAATCAGAATTTGCAATTACACATATGTGGTACATTCATTAGTACTAGCAGAAACAGTTGACCCATAAAGGGACGGCCATAAAGGCATACAGTTGACTCACGTGCACGAAGACGGTACAGTTGACTCATGAGATGTACAGTTGACCCATAAATGAGACGTATACAGAAAGATCCATAACAGTTGGCTCATGAGATGTACAGTTGGCCCATAATTGGGACATAACAGAACAGATAACAGATATCATCTGAAGTTAAGAATGCCACAAATACATTTCAGAAATATTGGACAACCATTCATTCATATGAAAAAATAATATTTCAGAAACAGATCATCTTATATTATTTAGAGAATACTTATAATTGAATATAGCTTTACAAAGTTATTACTCACAATTAACAGAGGGCTCCAAGGCAAATAGACAGAATGGGCAAATCAAACGTCTTGCGCCGCGTGACCTACACAGTTACAGAATGAACACGTACTGAATTACACACTCGGAAACATTAACTTAAATCTTTTCTTATCTTTGTGTGTTTCTACTTCTTATTCTCATTATGGTGCCTTAAGCTTGGCTTAGGAATGCTTAGGATGCAATGAGGATGATAAAATGTATTTGAAAACACTTAACAAAAATTGCTGAAAACAGGGGTTCCACTCGAGCCTAGCTTCCTTCACTCGAGAGGACATGCAAAATGCGAGTGGTCGCTCGAGCGCACATTTCTTCGCTCGAGCGGTCTGTAAACTTTGCAAAAGTGCTGGTTGCTTGATTTTTCCGCTCAATGCTCGCTCGACGCTCGCTCGAGCGTGAGACTCATTCCACTACAAGAATTTGCACCTTTGCGGACTAATTTTGGCGACTAAAAATGTTTTAGTACTTTTGGCGACTAAAATTTATTTTGGTTGGCATTGGTTCCATATTCACCTACTAAAATATTTTAGTCGGCAAATATTTGTAATTAGCGACTAAATTTTAAATTAGTTGGCAAAAATTAAACTTTTCAGCGACTAAATAGTATATTAGTCGCTGATGGTGTACAATTTAGGCTAAAAAATTAAAATTTAATCTGTAATATTCACTTTTTTGGGACTAAAATGGTGCTTAGTTGCCAAATGGGCTTTTACCGACCCAAAATTTCGTCGCTAAAGCCTGATAATTCATTCATTTGCCGACTAATTACAATTTAGTCGGTAAAAGTTGAAATTTGAACTCGCGCCACTTCATTAAGTGATGCGCGCGCGTTGATGTTGATGTATAGGCAACAATAGCACACACTGAACAACAGTGTATCACACACACCTCACCAAATCTCACAGTAACTCAGCCCCCTCACCGTCTTCTACTGTACGGGTGACGCACAGATGGCCACCACCACCGCTACCGGCGCCAATCACCACCGTCGCAACCCTTGAATCACAGGTTCTCTCTCTCTCTCGCTCTCTCTGTCTCTGTCTCTCTCACTTTCGCGCTATGCTTCTCAGTCCGTCTATGCCTCTCTCGCTCTCTCGCTTGAGCTCTCTGAAATAGTATAGCTATGTCTTTGTCTATCTCTGTGTCTCTCCATCTCTTTCTCTCTCTCTGTCTCCCCCTTTCTGTGTTTCCTCCATTTCAGACCCGTAGGTTGCTGTTTAATGTGTGTGAATGATGTTTAATGTATGCGAATGATATTTGAATGAACAATCTGAAATCAATTTTTAAGCAATTTGTAATCATTCAAATATGTAATTCGGAAAGTGATTAAAAATTTCCAACAATAGCTCATATCTGTCTGTCTCTGTCTCTCTCTATTTATGCCCAATGCAATCTCTCTCTCTCTCTCTCTCTCTCTATATATATATATATATGTATACATACATATATACATATATTATGGGATTTGTCTTATAATTTTCTACTTGATGGATTCTAAAGAAAATTTTAACATCGTTTTGATTGTTTGATGCAGGTATAAGGGAGAGCTTTCTGTTGATGCTGTTACTAATTGGTTTGCAACCACAATCCTAAGTTTGCCACCACAATCCTAAGTTTGCCTCGCATTCTATACTACTCAAAGGATTCATTGGTAATAAATACACTCTTTCCTGGGTCCATATACACATTTTGTTATGACTAAATTGTGACATAGGATAGTTTAGAAAACTTGGATGATGCTGTCTACACTTGAATTTCTAGTAGTTTTAGGGCCAAGAAAGGTTGTGGGTTTCGAGTTCAATAAGGTTGGATGGTTCTAGTGTTTGTGACCATAACAGATTATAATTATCTTCAATTTTGAAGTTAATTTGGGGAGAATAAGGTAGAAGGAATGAACTTTTGTTGGGAACGATTGACTAGGCTTGCATTACGTTGTAATACTGGAGTGGAATTTCATAGATTGATGCACTGAAAAAGCAATATGACAAGAAATCATTATTTAGTTAAGAGTCTTTTCTGATAATTAGCATTTGATTAATATAATGCAATATTCTCTTGAATTTAATATTTGCATAATCATGACTAAGTTCATTATTGGATGGGGACTCCAGCATTTTTTTTTTCCTTTTCTAAACCCTTCTTTTTGTCTCACTCATGCTCTCTATTAAACTGATATAGGTTTAGGTAAGATGGGTAACAATTTGACCATGTTCTTTTCACTTAGTCGAAAAAGGGAAGGTAAAAGAATTTTTTATCGCTAAATTACACTGACCACTCCAAAGGTTTGGCCATAATATTCTCATTGACCCTATCATATGAAAACTACATTGACCACCCTTGTTAGACTTTGTTGGAAACACTATTAATAGATGATATCAATTTATTCTTTAAACTTTATGAATTAAAGCCCTTATTATTTCCTCCAATTTAGCACCCAAAACCTTTTTTTCTCAACATAATCATCACAACCCTCTCAACATAATCATCACAACCCTCTTCTCCAAATAAAACCTGAGCAAAATCATCTTTGATGATTCACTTCCACCAACAGGTCCAAGACCCATATTTCTCTAGCAGCCTTTTTCCCTCCATCTTTTATCTCTCTCTTTGATTTTTGATAGATCCACCATAATTTGAGCCATAATGAATCCCACGCCCTCCACCTTTGACAATGGTAATGGGGTTGCTGTGTCCAATTAATGTATATGTGGAGAGAGAAGTGGTGGTGATAGATGATCTGGCTTAGAGTGACACGTGTCACCATTTGGGCTAGTTATAACTTATATCAAGGGTAGAGTAGGCATTTCGAAATTTCAAAATATGATGTCATCATATTTCATTTTTATCACCAATGGTCAGTTAGCAACAGTAGGAAATCTATTACATGATTTCCCAAATAGAGGAAGTCAGTGTAATTATTAATACCATAGGGTAGCAAGTGTATTGAAGCCAAACCTTTGGGGTGGATAGCATAATTTATCTTTAACCACTGGAGTTAGGCAGTGGCAAGAACCAGTTTACATTATTAGGAGGTTATGGTTTGATTCCCCCATTTCCTCAAATGTACAAGGAGAAAAAAAGAAAAAGAAAAGAGGAGTAATTGATCCTCCTCTTTTTCATGTATGCTGAATTTACCATGCACACGATATGGAATTATATATTTATTCCAGCTACAAAGTTTTGTGGGAAAAAGCAGTCCTCATAAGGTACAAATTATTTTCAGTTTCCATATATTGCTAATCAATCTATTTTATTTACTGTATACTATTTAGTATTATTTTTCACTTTGATAATTTTGATTATAATTTAGTTTCACACCAATATAAACTATTGTTTATATTGATTAGATAAGAGTTTAGTCCTTTTATTTATATTGTTCTTCATGTCATCATATTGGCCTTCGCGTTGTATTGGATGTTGTCTATAACCATTTGCATGGAAGTGGTCCATTTGATGAGAACTCTGTTCTTGACAAGGTCATGAGTTGATTCCTATGTTGTATTTTTAGCTTTCTTGTCAGCCATTACTTAACATCTACTTCTGATTATGCAATTTCTGTGTATGTATAAGTATTATAACCAAACCAAACCAAACCTTAAGTCCCAACAAATGGGGTCGGCTTGTATGTATAATTATTATCTTGCCTAATATCTTTCTTTCCTTCCTTTATTTACATTTTTTTAAAAAGGTCTCTTCATACTCCTGTCATGACAAAAAGTTCTCCACAGATTGTTTCAGGTTTCCACCTCAGGTTGCATTGAGCATAGCACTTGTGTAAATAACACTGCCAGTGAGCATTTTATGGTTGAACATTTGATTATTGACGATCTTTTGTGCTGGACAGTTCAATATAAGGTGATTGTTCTCATTGTTTCACTTTTTTATTCCTTAATAAGTCAAGCAGAGCCCTATGATATTCAAAATACTGTGTTTTGGGTTTCTCATTCTCCATGTTGATGTTGCTGGCTACATATTAAACCTACTGCTGAAACTACTCTCAAAGTGAAGCCTCTGAAATTGTATGTTTTGGGAAGATTTATTAATGCACCGATTTTAATGAGTGGTTTAATTAAACTTAGGCATCAAGGTGATTTAAGTATATACTCGTTGAAATGAAAGTTAAATTGCGTGTTGTTAATTTGTTTCTGGAAGAAACTTAATAGATACTTTACCTAATTCCTGTATTTCTAGAGATTTTCATGTCCATTCATGTTGGTTTTGAAGTATCAAAACCTACTGCAATTTTCTTCAGTTGTTTTGTTGTCAGAAATTTGTAGGTTCATCTCAAAGTTAATGATGGGAGGACTTGAATGGTGATTAATTTATTTGAATGCTGTTGATGCCATTTCTAATGTAACTAATTATAATTATGAAACATTATTTGGCGGCAAAATACTAGTTAAATTGCATTTAGTTTTACCATAATTATAGCCAATAGGTATTCTTTTTGATTTCCATTTGTAATATGAAATTAGCACAAAGCTGAGTCCCAGTGATGCATAGACACAGCTTGTAGTGCTCCTGCAACTGTTTTATGGATATAAAGAATTCTATGTTCAGATATAGCAATTTGTAAACTTTTTCGCAATGTTGAACCTGTTCAAATGATGAACCTCCTCATTTCACATTTATGCTTAACATTGGTTTGTGTATATCACTTTTATTTGACAATCATTATCAATTAGTTTCCTATTGTTGTCTTGTTGTAATTTTGTGAATACTTGAGCGCCTGTAAACAATCCATATTGGTCATAATATCGATGATGCATGTGATGTGTTTACTTAATATATCATGTTTGCTTCTACTTTCCAGGTACGCGCATGGTTCTTGCGACGAAAATAGGACGACGTAAGAAAATAGCAATTGACCCCATAACATCACCCTCGGGAACATTTGCACCTGTTATTGTCACACCACAGACTTTATCTGATGAGACACAACTGCCGGATGACACACAAACATTTGTGGAAGAGACACAGGCGCACGGCGTAGGTAAGACCATTGTACTTTTGTAGATGTGTTTCGGCCCCTAAAGATCACTTTACTTGACTGAAGCAACGGATTTTATGTCATCTAGAAGAACAAGTTCTTGCATGTCTTACAAAATGATAATCCCTTACAAAATTTGCTTGGATGATTGTTAAATTATGTATTAATTATTGTTCATTATTTGTTTGGGGATCTCCCATACAATCACACCAGTGGATCTCACTCATTTCCAATAGCAATGTCGCTCATGGTGAGTTACATACATTTGGAACAAATTTGTCATCACTTATATATGTAAGATGAAAGTCATGGTTACTATTGTGACGAATTAATTTTGTTATTTGAAACTAACAGGCAGATGAAAATGGGGAGTTGGATTTTCCAGAATTTTATTCGAAATCACACAAATCGAAGAAAACAAACGAATGGATTGATCCCAAATATGGTGAGCTACATATAAGGAGTAAACTTATTTCGCCTACGGTCGTAATATTAATGCCTCTCTTAGCACAAATTGCATGTGATTCTTTGTGCCGTTGTTGAATAGTCTACTTTTTTTGGTAATGACAGGATGCGATGGTGAATCTACAAGCAACAGCCATGGATGTGGGGATCCCATTGACACATGAGGAACTCTCACGGCAAGTGCTTGGACAAAGAAAGAATTACTTGCGTGGATTTGGGATAGGCCCACGACCCTATTCGCCATCTAATAGTGCGGCATGATCTCGTGACAAACAAATGGAGGCAATGCGATATGAGATTGACGTTCTTCAAGAAAATTTGATGAAGGAGAAAGAAGAGCGCCAGAGAGATCGTGAAGAGATGACGAGGGAGAGAGAGGAGTTGATGAAAGAAGTAGACGAAGGAAAAAAAGCAAGGGAGGCGGAACAAGAACAACTAAATCATTTGAACTCTGTGGTTTTACAACTATCAACATTGTTGGAGGGTTCAGACGGGCATCGTCGTATTTGGTAAGAAGAATTTCATTCGTATCATACTAACAGTTATATACACTTAGATTTACTTATTCACTAAACAATACTATGCATTGGGTATACCATAATAAGAGACATCAGGTTTGTTAGGTATAATACATTGGTATTTATTTTCAATACATTTAATACAGCCTTCCCAAAAATGTTTTGTGCATTGGGTCCGTAATTTTGGTGCTGGGTAGTTAAAACAAATATGGCAAGGTTAGTTAGAATTACATTTTTCAAGTATCCAACGATGTTCACAATCTGTATTTAACTTAAACTCTTTTGAGGAAGAAAAAGGGGTAAATTTAGTCATTTTTGTTCGTAAGGATTAAATATGGTTGATTGGTCAAGATAATAATTTAACTTATTGGTCAGAACATGTAGACCATTTGATTGACAAGGTTCATAATCTGAATCATCATCAGCTCCTTCAACAGAATTATACATATCAGTAGGGTCTATAATAGTACAAACACTATAAATGTTCTTGATCTAGATTGACCACCTTGTTTCCATTTCTGAGTGTTTCTAGGATTCTTAAAGGTTGACCTAGATTGTCTATACTCAGGGGGATCATTTAAATAACTTAAGGGAGTCTCAATCTTACTACAAAATCAAGGACATACATATAGTCATTTTTTTTAGATTTGCATTTGTAATACATTAAGCAATCTTCTTGGAATTTGGTTTGTCCTGACTTTGGGTCTTGTCTTGTAACCAAAAAAGCAATTTTGTTTGTAAAATTGTTGATATTTGGTCGTAATTCCATTAAAGCTAGGTAATCAGAAGGATAATCTCTGATAAAAGTTTCCTATAGTGCTTTAGCCATTGGACCTAAATAACAATGCCTCTCATGACAGCATAATACTTAAATTTCTGTCCTGGAGAAGTTGCAATTGTATAATGTCTTCCGAATCCATTGAAGAAGGGCGTTTCGGGGGCGAAAATTGAAAGCAGCCCCTGAACCGCCGTGTGGCTGACACAAACTGTAATAACTCACATTCTTGTCTTAGTCATGTTCATGAGCATTTATATGATTTTGCCTTGTTAAGTTTGTACATGTAGACTTTGACTTGTTTTGCCTAGGTAAAGGTTCTTGTCTTGTATTGATGCTATCATGTTTTGCCTAAGTGTTGTATGCATGCTTTGTTCCTTCTTTGCTGTTAAGCCTAGGTCATGCCAAGCCTAGGTCATGTTAAGCCTAGGTGTAATAACCCTTACTACTGATCACTGATAACCCTACTGATTACTGCTAAACTGAGACTGAATATGATTAGTAAGCGAATTGATTGAAATACTAAACTGACTGATTGAATGTGCTAGTTTAAATGCATACCTATCTGTTGACTGTTAAAATTATCTGTTTATGTTGTATGCTTTAAACTGCAAATTGAAGGCCTTATCGGCGGCCGAATCCGAAATTGATTGATGTTTTGTGTTAATCATAATTTATGTGATTTTATGGCATATTTATCCAAAATGTGATTTAGTGTGATTAAATTAGATTAAATAATGATTAACTATATAAGTTGGACTTAACTACCAACATGCCATCCTAGTGGCCCACTACCTAGCACATTTGAGCCTTACACTTGATCACATAACATTTTTCCCTCAGCCATTCTAGAGGCCACAACCGACTAGAGTGAGAGAGTGAGAGGATAGGAGTGATTTCAACTTGGTTTTGTGAATTGGCTTGAAGAATTGAAGTATAGATTGCAAATTGAGCTCCCTTATCTTGCATTGGAGACCTAAGGTAGTATAATCACCCTCTTGTTTATGAATTGAGCTTGTTCTTGCATGATTCATGTCAAAATTAGGGGATTGAGTCTAGAACTAGCTTAAGTTGTTAAATTGGAGCTTGAATCTTGCATGTTTACATTGTTGAGTTTGGAGGTCTGATTTCATGAAAATCTTGCATGCATGTTCATGTTTGTGTTAAAGTCCATGAATTCATCTTGTCTTTGAAGATATTGACTCATTAGAGCATGGAATTGAAGCTTTGAAATTGATTAAACCCATGCATGTTACATTGAAGCCATGTTCATGAAAATTGGTTTGAATTTGGATTTAATTGAACTACCTTTGGGCCTTGATTTTACAAATTAAGCTTTAAATCATGTCATACTATGTATTTACAAGTGTTTTCCAGGAAATGGGCCCAAAGGAATCGAATTTGATTCAGTTGAAGTTGAATTTGAGCTTGAGGTTCAAATATGGGAATTCCAGATTTTGAACTCATGCTCGAGCGGGGTGATTGGCACTCGAGAGTGAAAATCGTGCTCCCAGCACTTTGCACTGTTTTGAAGTCCGCTCGAGCGGAATAATTGACGCTTGAGCGGGACATTGTGTCTTACGCTCGAGCGGGTGTTGAGCGCCCAATCGAGCGTGAATTTCACCTATCCAGCACTTTTGACTGTTTTGCAGTACGCTCGAGCGGGTAAGTATACGCTCGAGCGTAAACCTTTGTTTGCATATCCGCTCGAGCGGAGTAACCTACGCTCGAGCGGGACCCCTGTTTTCTGAAAATTCTGAAAATGCTTTTAAAGTGCATCTTTGCATCTTCATTTCATCCTAGGCATTCTTAGGCCTAGTTTAAGGCATCTTAATGAGGATATAGATGTAGAACCACACCGAGGCAAATTAGGGATTAAGTTATTATTTTTCCCAACTGTGTAGCTTAGTGTGTGTTCAATCTGTAACTGTGTAGGGTTGGCATCTGAGGACGCGCTCTAGCTTAACTGTAGCCTAGAACTCTGTGAGTAACAACTATGTAAAGATATGTTCAAATATGAATATCTTCTGAATGGTTAAACTGTATTGTTTCTAAATTGATACTGTTAACTGAATGAATGTATGTCCTCTATCCTGAACTGCATTGTGGCATCCATAGCAACTACTGTTACTGTTACTATTACTGTTACTGTTACAGAGATCTCTGTCGGTTCCCATGTTGGAACCACTACTGTTTATTGATATGATGGCCATCATTGACTGCTCGGTCCTTTAAGACCTACTGTTTACTGTACTGCTATGCTAATGGATGTACCACATATGACTGTTATGACTGAATGACTGATATACCGAATCAACTGACTGTTTTCAATACTGAAAGGACATTCATTCTTAACCTCTTTACGCATTATGTTATTCATTGGGCTTTAGCTCACTGCTCATATATATATGTAGGTGTATAGGCACCGGACCGTTGCTAGAAGCGTCAGGATAAACTCCAGTTTTGTCAAGCCAACCTATGTGCCTCACTTGAGGTTCCAGAACTATTCAAGCTAAGGCTGTCTTGGGGTGTTTTAGTTTCCCCCCTTCTGTTCTGTTTTGTATAGACTGAATGTTTTTTTGTACTGTACTGTTTAATAGGGATTAAGTCCCTGTCCTGAATGATTGTAAATGTTGTACATACTGTTTTGCACTGATTGTATATATGTATGAAAAGTCTTTTTGCATACAGACTGTCACAGCTCATTGGACATTATTTATTTACTGTATTGGCTTCCGCCAGCCCCTGTACTCTGTATTATTGTATTACTGTTAAGCAGGCCTTTAGTAATCACGGATTACTGGCCGGTTACGGTGCTAAACCCATAGGGGCGAGTTTGGGTCGTGACACTAGGTCATGCCAAGCCTAGGTCACACCTTTGAACCTCTTACACCTAGGACCATCTTGGAACCACTTTGGTTGACCTCCACCTTCACCCTGGCATATTGGCCGAGATGTCATCATCTAGGCCGAGGTGTGCATTACCTAGGCCGAGGTGTGTATCATCTAGGCCGAGATGTTATCATCTAGGCGTCCTAGATCTTTGATCCTTGCACCTAGTGATCTTGTTCCTGGACTGGTATGACCTAGACCGAGGTGTGGCACATCTAGGCCCAGGTGTGGCACAGCTAGGTCAAGTGTTATCCTTCCTAGCTGAGATCATTGAGACCTTACTTGCCGAAGCCTATGTCCTAATCCAAGATCATTATCTTGTTAGAGTGCCCATGCCACCTTACTTGTTGTACACCCTTGGTCATGCTCTTGTCTTGTCATTCAGTCACCTTTTTGAGAAGATCCAACCAGACGTTGCCACGTGTCCCAGCAGAGGGTTAAGTCTGCTGGAAGTAGAGAAACCCACATCATTTTGTCATATCTTTGCCTTTTTAGAGAGAGAAGCTCTAGGAAGAGGGAAGAAGAAGTTCTTAGAGAGAGAACTAGATTTCCGAGCTTGATATTCACACCTTGAACCGTTAGATTTGTGTTTTGAGGTTAGATTCTTGATCTACTCTTGTTGTTCTTTATATTGATCCAATCACATTGCATGATCTAGCATGATTCATGAGCCATGCATTGATTTAAAGCTTGTTTTAGAAAGAGAAAATGATGTTCTTGTGTTCTTGAAAGAAAACCGTGTTTTGATCCGAAAATTTGTATCAAGATCCATGTTTTTGTGTTTGTTTTCATGAAATCTCCAAGTATGGGTACCCAGGTCCATGTTTTCGAACTCATCTCATAAAATCTCAGATTTTGAATAAAGAAGTTACGATTTTAGCATTCATGTTCTTCATGTTCATGTCCCTCATGTTCTTCATGTTCTTCAAAGGAGGAAACCCAGATTTCCAGACTTCATTTCCCTAGGTGTGATCACTAAAACCACTCTTGCCTAGATCTCACATCTAAGCCAAGCATTGTATCTCATATTGGCCAACCTTGCATGATCACTTGCACCTTAGTCTATCTTCCATGCACACCTAGGCTAATCACTGCACACCTAGGCTAACCACTGCACACCTAGGCCGACCTTGGTACACCCTTCCCGGCACCTTGTAACACCTCGATAGGCAGCTGCACACTGAAGCCTAGGTAACCACACCTCGGCCAAGACCTCCTGAGTTCACCCAACTAGTTCATTTTTGCCTAGATCATCTCTGTGCATCCATTCCAAGACTTGGTTGGTACCCAGCATGTTTTCCCTAGGTGAAAAACAGTGTTTTAACTCCCAGCACATGTTTTACTTTGTTTTGACTTGGTTTTGGAAAGAAATGCCAGGATCATTTGCACTCATGAAAAGGTTGTTTTAAGAATGCATTTCATACCCATCTTTGAGTATCTTTTCTTGTCTTCTTGAAATGCATTCAGTAGACTTTATTATGTATTTGTAGGTCTTGGATCCTTGCCTTAATTCCTACACCCGAAGAGCTATGTGAGTGGTATTTTTAATAAAGCTATGTTATAAAGTTTTGATGAAGCTTTGCTTCGTTTTGGAAAAGTATTTGATCAAGCATGAATGATTATCCCTAGTTTTTGTATCAAGTATTATCTTGTTTTGATGACATTCTTGGAAAGTCCTCCCATGCTAGGGGACTTTAAGCCCATGTAGCACCATGTTTGAGAGGTCTCTGCCATCGACGGTCTTGTACGGATGGCCCCACCGACGGCCTTGTGCGAGTGGATTTGTCTAATCGATTCCGGGTCGATTATTCCCTTGTTTTGTCCGGAATGTCATCCCCCATGTATTATGTAGATGTTATTAAACATCCCAAGAAGATTTGAAAGATTTGATTGATGAACTTGATTCATCCCATGTTTTGTTACAAGCTATGATATGTATCGTTTTGATAAAGATTTCGGATATCATTCATTCAAACCTTTATTAATTATAACATTCACTGAGTATCCAAGCTCACCCTCCCCTTTATATATATGTAGGTGGCGAGCAAGAAGGCAGTGACGCCTAAGATGTTATGTGCAAGATGTTTTGATTCATGTTTTGTATCATCTTGAAGATTATGTTTCTTAGTTTTAATTCACTCATTTTGTATATGTCGGCTTGAGAAGCCTTATGATCAAGATGTAATATGTATTTTATTTTATTTGTATCCAAGTTGTAAAACCATGTTAAGATGCATGTCATTTCATTTAATCTATGCACAGCTCTTATGGAATAATTAGATTTACATATATTGCTTCTGCACATGTAAGCCCCATATCTATACTCTGATTGTGTGTGAATCTTTGTAAGTTGGCCTTTGGTAATCTCGAATTACTGGCCATCACGGCACCATTCTACTAGGGGCGGAATGGGGTCGTGACACAAACAGCTTCCCCATGCCAAATATGACTTGTGACAAATGACGGAATGTTATTCGGACTCGTAGGTTGGGATTTAGAGCCGAATACGCCCAAAACTTAGTCGAAAAAGGGCGTTTCGGGGGCGAAAATTCAAAACAGCCCCCGAACCGTTGTGTGGCTGACACGAATAGCTTCCCAATGCCAAATATGACTTGTGACAACTGACGAAATGTTATTCGAACCCGTAGGTTGGGATTTAGAAACGAATACGCCAAAACTTAGTCGAAAAATGGCCTTTCGGGGGCGAAAATTCAAAACTGGCCTTAAACCACTGTGTGGCCAACATGAACACCTTCCCCATGCCAAATAGGACTTGTGACAACTGACGGAATGTTATTCGGACCCATAGGTTGGGATTTAGAGCCGAATACGTTCAAAACTTAGTCGAAAAATGGCATTTCGGGGGCGAAAATTCAAACCAGTCCTTGAACTGCCGTGTGGCCAAAACGAACAGCTTCCCCATGCCAAATATGACTTGTGACAACTGACGGAATGTTATTTGGACCTATAGGTTGGGATTTAGAGCCGAATACGCCCAAAACTTAGTCGAAAAAGGGCGTTTCGAGGGCGAAAATTCAAAACAGCTCCCGAACCGCTGTGTGGCCAACACGAACAGCTTCCCCATGCCAAATATGACTTGTGACAACTAACGGAATGTTGTTCGGACCTGTAGGTTGTGATTTAGAGACGAATACGCCAAAACTTAGTCGAAAAACAGCTTTTCGGGGGCGAAATTTCAAAACAGCCCTTGAACTGTCGTGTGGCCAACACGAACACCTTCCCCATGCCAAATAGGACTTGTGACAATTGACGGAATGTTATTCGGACCCGTAGGTTGGGATTTAGAGACGAATACACCCAAAACTTAGTCGAAAAATGGGCGTTTTGGGGGCGAAAATTCAAAACAGCCCTTGAACCGCCATGTGGCTAAAACGAACAGCTTCCCCATACCAAATATGACTTGTAACAACTGACGGAATGTTATTCGGACCCATAGGTTGGGATTTAGAGCTGAATACGCCCAAATCTTAGTCGACAACGGGCGTTTGGGGGGCGAAAATTCAAAACAGCCCCTAAACCGTCGTGTGGCCAACACGAACAGCTTCCCCATGCCAAATATGACTTGTTACAACTGACGGAATGTTATTCGGACCCATATGTTGGGATTTAGAGCCGAATACGCCCAAGACTTAGTCGAAAAAGGGCGTTTCGGGGGCGAAAATTGAAAACAGCCCCCAAACCGCTGTGTGGCCGACACGAACACCTTAACCATGCCAAATAGGACTTGTGACAACTGACGGAATGTTATTCAGACCCGTAGGTTGGGATTTAGAGACGAATACGCCCAAAACTTAGTCGAAAAAGGGCGTTTCGGGGGCTAAAATTCAAAACAGCCCTTGAATCGCCGTATGGCCGACACGAATAGCTTCCCCATGCCAAATATGACTTGTGACAACTGACGGAATGTTATTCGGACCCGTAAGTTGGGATTTAGAGCCGAATACGCCCCAAACTTAGTCGAAAAAGGACATTTCGGGGCAAAACTTCAAAACAGCCCCCGAACCTCCGTTTGACTCTCACGGGCAGCTTCCCCATTACAAATAGGACTTGTGACAACTGACGAAATGTATTGGAGATGTATAGTAATGGAAAATTATGGGAAAAATATTCAGAAACCAATATGAACTCAGTTTACGCCTTGTTTTAAACTTGCTAATTTTTTGAACATACACACGTGTGTTATATTATATTTAAGCTTTCATACAAGTATGAAACATGCTCATGGTGTTTCTGAGGCCATTTGCGTCATGAGATATCAAGTATTCTTTCTTTGATGAACCATTTATAGGTGTCTCAACATATATTTTTATATATTTCCTTTTATGATTGAAATTTATTTATGTTATTATTTTTATCACATGTTCTAATATCCTTTCTGAAATGGCACTGACATACATTAATAAGCAGTGATGGTTTTATATCCAATCTAATGATTCAAGTGCCTTTTGCAAACAAATAATGAGGAAGTTGGTAAAAATAATACTTTCTATTCACATTGAGCTTTGATATTGGTTTAGCCACAGAATTTGGATACATGTTGCATACAAATAGAAGATTGTTACATTAGCTTTATGTTACTAATGAAAGATTTAGTAATGATTGTTCTGCATTTAACAATGTTCCTTATAACAAAAGACTTTAGAATGTACAATGACTGATAATTGATTCATCATGGAAGGTTGCTTCTCACTTATTTTTATTTGTCACTTGTTGCCAAATTCATTCATGAAGTTAGGTATTTTTGGGTCCAATTCTAATGTTTTTTTTTTTTTTTTTTTGTAGATGACTTTGTTGCGTGGACTTTCAGAGATATTTTGGTGTATGGAGAAAAAATTGTACTTTTGTATAGAAGTACTATAATACTTTCGTCGTCTCCGGCTTTTGTGCAGTTAACTATTACTAATACAAAAAACTTTTGGCAGCGAACAGATAATTACTGGCATGGTAGATAGATCACCTTTTGTCGCCGTACAGATATATGATTTTTTGTCGTGGTACATAGATGTACTTTTGGCTTGGTACATACATCACCTTTTGTCGTGGTACAGATTACGATGGTAATTTGTACCATGCCAAATGGTCATTTCACATGGTATAGTAAATGTAATTTTTGTATATGGAAGGCTTTACTTTTTGTATGATTCTATATGTTGTATGGAATTATTATTTTAGTTTGGACAATAGTTGGTTTGTATTTACTTGGACAGTTAAAGTAATTTATTTTTTGTATACGGATGTAGATTGTGGAATGATTGATAGTTTATGTATCATTTTATTTGTATACGTATTACAGGTTGCATGGAATACAGATAGGTTATGGACACATTATAATATTTGCAATAAAACATAATATCATGGTTTTGCCAACTAACGTTTTGTAGCCAAAAAAAAGAAAGAAAAAAAAAAAACAAACATTTGGCTACTAAAAGTTTTGTAGCCAAAAGAAAATCAAACATTTGGCTACTAAATTTTTTGTAGGCAAAAGAAAAACAACCATTTGGCTACTAAATGTTTTGTAGCCAAAAGAAAATCAAACTTTTGGCTCCTAAAAGTTTTGTAGCCAAAAGAAAATCAAACATTTGGCGACTAAAATATTTCGTAGCTAAAAACAAAAGTTGAAGAATAAAAATACTTTTGGCGACTAAAAATTTAGTAGCAAAAAATGTGAGAGTTTAGGTAACTAAATTTTTATAGCAAAAAATGTGAAAGTTTAGGCGACTAAATTTTTAGTAGCCAAAAGAAATAGTATTTACCGACTAAAATTTTAGTAGCCAAAAAAGATTGACTTTAGGCGACTAAAATTTTAGTAGCCAAAACACTAGTATTTACTTTAGGCGACTAAAAAATTTAGTAGCTAAAAATTTTTCCGCGACTAAATCATTGGCTTTTGGCAACAAAAAAATTGGTCGGCAAAAATGTATTATTTAATTAATTTTCCAACTTATTGGCGACTAAATATTTAGTCGGCAAATAAATACATTTGGCGACTAAATTAAGTTTAGTCGCGAATTAGCTTTCCCGACTATTCTTCGGCTACTAATTTTCCAACCAAAAAATTTAGTCGCTAAAGGCTATTGGCGACTAAAAAATGACTTTTGGCGACTAAAAATTTAGTCGCCAAAAGTGAAAATTCTCGTAGTGTTCCCTCGCTCGAGCGCAACTTTTGTCGCTCGAGCGATTTGCAAAATACGCAAATTTCTAGGAGCATGCATTTTACGTTCGAGCAAATTTTTGGTCGCTCGAGCGGAAGTGTGAAAGTGAAGGTGGTGGCTCGAGCGGAGAGGTCGAATTCTGGAATTTCCATATTCACCTCCAAGCTCTCAAACTCAATTCAAACACTACAAAACTCATCCTTTTGGGCCAAAAACTTGAGAAATTATATGTAAACTTGGAAAACATAGTAAATTCAAAATTAATTTCATAAAATCAAGATTTAAGAGCATGTGATGTATGCAAAACCAATCCAATTCTTTAGAAACATAACATGACCATGACATGCATGATATGAATAAGATTCCAAGTTTCCTATTCAAGATCAAATAAGATGTTCTACTAAAAAACATGGTGAATTCTTAAACTAAAACCAAAATATGAACATGCATGGTATTAGGGCTGCAAATGAACCGAACTGTTCATGAACAAGCTTGGCTCGGCTCGTTTAGTAAATGAGTTGAGCTCGAGCTCGAGCTCGTATATACTCGGCTCGTTTATCTTTATTTAAATTATATAATAAATATATTATTTATATATTAAATAATATATAAATATGTGTATGAATAATAATATAAATACATTTTTTATATATTAAACACTATAAATAATATTAAAAAAATTTATCGAACCGAGCCAAGCTGAGCCGAACTCGAGTTTCATTAAAATTAACGAGCCGAGCCGAGCTCGAGCCTAGTTCCTTATCGAGCCGAGCTTGAGCTCAATAAACGAGCTCGATAAGTAAACGAGCTGAGCTCGAGCTCAGCAAAGCTCGGCTCAGCTCGGTTCATTTGCAGCCCTACATGGTATGAATTCTTAGGCAACATGCTCTAAATGCAATGTAATACACATGCATGTATGTATGCTCCACTCTTCTACTTCATTAAGCTTAATTCTTGCTTCAATTCGCTTAATTCTTTGAACACATGTGTTAAGTATTCTAAGTACACAACTAAAGGCTTAATTTCTTACCTTAGGTTCTCAATTGCTTGAATCCTAGTGAGTTCTTGCTCAATTTCTTCAATTCTCCTTAATTCTCTAGCAAGTTCAAATTCCTTTGTTTGAAGGCTTCTCCCTAGTCTCTCTCTCTCTCTCTCTCTCTCTCTTTTCTCTCTCTCTATACGTTTTGTTGCTCGAGATGATGGTAGGAATGAGTCTTCTCAACTATAAGTGGTCTATTTATGTGTTTGATTAGCTTAGGCTAATTACTTGTGATTGAAACAAAGTTGATTTAACTTAATAATTTATTTATCTTAATTTAATCGTTCCAAATCGAATTTCAATTGAATCTACCATAATGTTCTAAAAATTCCAAATAACACGTATACTAAGTCAATTTCTGAATCGAATGCCGATAAGGCCTTCATTTTGTAAACTGAAATAGAAACATGAACAAATCTTTCTACAATAAACAGATATAAGCACAATAATGCAACTTACACATGCAATTTAATTCAGAATTTCTCTTTGTTGGACCATTTTAATATCTTTTATTTATTATTTTGGTGTAACCATTTTTTCTTAGTTAATGGTCATTATTTTGGTGTAACCATTTTCTTAGTTAATGGTCATTATTTTGGTGTAACCATTTTCTTGTTTAATGGTCATTAATTTTTGGTGTAATTTGTAAGGTCCTAATGGCCTATAAATAGTCCCTCTCATCTACTCTTTTCTACACCAACACACACCAACTATTTTCTATACAAGAGAGATTACTAGCAAAGAAGGGTGTTTTTATTAGTGGAGCTTTAGGTTCACCATCTTGTGCAGAGTTGGCCTGAACTATACGACAAGTGGTCGGGCTGTTGTATCCTGGAGGGGACAAGTCATAGTTTTGTGACTGCTGCATCGGTATTGGGGTTCTTCCTACAGCAGTGAGCTTGATCTCCTTAAAGAAAACGAGATATCCGTGCCTCAGCCTGATCTATTTGTATCTCATTTTCTTTGCATCATTTATCAATAAAATATAATTTTTTCTGTTATTTTCACCAACAATTTTAAGGAGATCAAACATGGAACAAGTACCAGAAAAAACCAATGATGGAATTGGAGATCTCAACAAGCCTTTCAAGTTCAAAGGAGTTCACTTTAAGAGGTGGAAAGGAAAAGTTATTTTTTACCTTAGCCTTTTGAAAGTTGCATATGTTCTTACCGAAAAGAATCCAAACAAAATCCCAACCGAGGAGATGAATGATGAAGACTACGAGGCATATGAAGCAAAAGTGGCTTCCTATAATATAGATGAGTATAAATGTCGCTTTTATCTCTTAAACTGCCTTGCTGATCAATTTTATGATTACTATGACACTACTTACACTTCCGCAAAGAAAATTTGGAAAGCTTTACAGACTAAGTATGATACTGAAGAGGCAGGAGCAAAAAAATATGTAGCTAGCCGTTTTTTTCGCTTCCAAATGGTAGATGGAAATCTGTTGTGGAGCAAGCACAAGATTTCCAAATGATAGTTGCAGAAGTAAGATTTGAAGGCATCAAGATTGGTGACAACTTGGTAGTTGCAGGACTTGTTGACAAGCTACCGTCATCCTAGAGAGAATTCCAAAAGAGCATACGCCACAAACAAAAGGAGACTTCCTTAGAGGCTTGATCACTCGCATTCGAGTAGAAGAGGAGGCTAGAGGCCAAGATGCATTAATAACACAAGCAGGTAATGGCAATTCTACCACAAAGGTAAACTTTGTTTCAGCAAATAATAACTTACCCGAAGGTCACAATTCCAAGAATGCTTATTTGAAGCCTTATAAAAAGAATATGAAGAGTTATGGTAAACCTCACAATAAATGGATTAATCCAGATAAGAACCAAGGTCCATCACCTCCACAAAATTTTACATGCTTTGTCTGTGGCAAAAGTGGGCATATTGCTCGAACTTGCAAATTCCGAAAACGTGCACCTGCCCCAAAGGCTAACATTATCGAGGAGCCATTTGTGGCAATGATACAGACATTTGCATGGTTAATTATGTGGACGGTTGGTGGGCAGATTCTGGTGCTAATAGACATGTTTGTTATGATCAAGCTTGGTTCAAGGTGTATACTCCCTTTGATGATGAGAAAACAATTATGCTTGGTGACTCTAGTCAAACCAAGATACTTGGGAGTGGTGAGGTTGACCTTAAGTTCACCTCTGGACGTGTGCTTACTTTAAAAGATGTGCTTTATACACTGTCCATGAGGAAGAATTTGATGTCAAGTTATTTGTTGAATAAGGCTGGTTTTAAGCAAACTATGGAATCTGATCAATATGTGATAACCAAGAAGGGTATTTTTGTGGGTAAGGGTTATGCTTGTGATGGGATGTTCAAATTGAATGTTGAGATTAATAAACCATCTACCAATTCGGTTTACATGTTGTTTTCTATTAATTTATGGCATGCTCGCTTGTGTCATATTAACAGTAAATATGTGGAAATCATAAGTAGTTTAGGATTAATTCCTAAAGTGACAAATTTTTTTGAGAAATGTGAAGTTTGCAATAAAGGAAAAATTACTAAAAGGCCTCATAAAAGTGTTGAAAAAAATACCGAATTGCTAGAATTATTTCATACTGATTTGTGTGAGTTTGAAGGAATTTTAACTGGGGTGGTAATCGATATTTTATCACTTTTATTGATGATTTTTCAAAATACACAAACGTATATTTATTAAAAAATAAAAGTGATGCTTTTAAGAAATTTAAAGAATTCCTTCTTGAAGTGGAAAATTAATTCGGTAAAAAGATTAAAAGAATTAGAAGTGATAGAGGCCGAGAGTATGAATCTCTTGGATTCAACTCTTTTGTTCAGTCTTTGGGAATCATTCATGAGATTACTCCACCATATTCACCTTCTTCTAATGGCATAGCTGAAAGAAAAAATAGAACGTTAATTGACTTGACGAATGTTATGATTATTCAAATAAAACATGGAAACTAGTGGATTTACCTCCAAGTTGTAAAACTATAGGATGTAAATGGGTCCTTCGTAAAAAAACTTAAACCGGATGGAACTATAGATAAATATAAAGCGAGGCTTGTCGCTAAAGGTTTTAAGCAACAAGTTGATCTTGATTTCTTTGATACTTTTTCTCCGGTTACTAGAGTTACATCCATTAGACTGTTGATTGCAGTGGCTGCAATTCATGATTTAAAAATTCATCAAATGGATGTAAAAACAACATTTTTAAATGGAGATCTAGATGAGGAGATTTACATAGACCAACCCGAAGGCTTTGTGGAGCCTGGCCAAGAAAGCAAGGTGTGTAAGCTAACTAAATTCCTTTATGGTTTAAAACAAACTCCTAAACAGTGGCATGAGAAATTTGATTCCTGCATGCTTGAGAATGACTATAAGACGAATGAATGTGATAAGTGCATATATTATAAAACTTGTGAGAATGCATATGTGATTATTAGCCTATATGTGGATGATCTACTTATCTTTGGCTCTAATTTGCATATTATAAATGAGACTAAAAATATGCTCAATAGCCACTTTGATATGAAAGATCTTGGTGAAGCCAATTTTATTTTGGGAATTAAAATTACCAAGACTAATGATGGTATTTTTCTTGATCAGTCGCATTATGTTGAGAAAATGTTAAAGAAATATAATTTTCTAGATTGTAAACATGTTGCTACTCATTTTGATGCAAGCATACATTTGTCTGTTGTAACAAATGAAAAGGCAGTAATTAATCAAAAGGAATATGCTAGCATGATTGGTAGTTTGAGATATGCTACTGACTGTACTAGACCTGACATTGCATATGCTGTTGGAGTACTTAGCAGGTTTACTAGCAAGCCAAGTCGAGATCATTGGCTAGCCATGGGAAGAATTATGAGATATTTATCTGGAACCAAAAATTATGGTTTGTTTTATAATAGGTATCCTGCTGTACTTGAGGGATATAGTGATGCCGATTGGAACACTATGTCAGGTGATTCTCTCTCTACCTCGGGTTTTATTTTTACCTTGGGTGGTGGTGTTATATGTTGGAAGTCAAAAACAGACTATAATTGCTAATTCTACAATGGAAGCTGAGCTTATAGCGTTAGTTTCGGCATGTGAGGAAGCGAATTGGTTGAGAGATTTGTTACATGAAATTCCTTTTTGGGAAAAACCAATTCCTCCTGTGTTAATTCGTTGTGATAGCACTGCTGCTATTGGTAGAGTGAACAATCATTTTTATAATGGTAAATCCAGACCTATTCGAAGGAAACACAGTAATGTGAGATCCTATTTGAGTAATGGCATGATAACTGTGAATTATGTAAGATCTTGTGATAATCTTGCGAATCCGTTAACCAAGGCCTTAGCGAGAGATAGGGTCTGGAATACATCGAGGGGGATGGGTTTGAAGCCTATAAAATCATAAACCATGTATGAGGATACCCAACCTAGGGACCAGAGATCCTGTAACTAGGTTCAATGGGAAGAATGAATCATATGGTGGTTGTAAAAAATGCACTCTTTAATATTTTGTTATCCATCCATATGATGTAAGTGCATTTGTCATGTAATGTTGGAGAGTTGAGTTTTTATACTCTTAATGAAATTCTATAACTCTTGTTGAGTGGGGTGTGTAAATTACAGGAACATCCTTGACAAATTTCACCTATGTGAGCATGAAAGTAAGGCCGCTTTCTATGAGAACAAGACTTATTCTCAAATATGCTCATGAAAACTGGGATTAGCACAAGGCCGTAATGTGTTAGCTATTAAAGCTTATGTCAACACCTAGATTATTATGTGTGAGCAGTAATTCTTTATTTCCCCTAAGCAGTCATAGTTCAAGTCTGAGACCACTACTGACTCTGGAGTAGAGGTTGCTGTTTCACTAATGAAGGTTCAAGGCAGAGCACACCTTCATGATACATACTAATCTATCTTTGTTTGGTAATCTCTTTTATCCTTGTTGATATTAAAATGAGTGGGGGATTGTTGGACCATTTTAATATCTTTTATTTATTATTTTGGTGTAACCATTTTTTCTTAGTTAATGGTCATTATTTTGGTGTAACCATTTTCTTAGTTAATGGTCATTATTTTGGTGTAACCATTTTCTTGTTTAATGGTCATTAATTTTTGGTGTAATTTGTAAGGTCCTAATGGCTTATAAATAGTCCATCTCATCTACTCTTTTCTGCACCAACACACACCAACTATTTTCTATACAAGAGAGATTACTAGCAAAGAAGGGTGTTTTTATTGGTGGAGCTTTGGGTTCACCATCTTGTGCAGAGCTGGCCTGAACTATACGACAAGTGGTCGGGCTGTTGTATCCTCGAGGGGACAAGTCATAGTTTTGTGACTGCTGTATCGGTATTGGGGTTCTTCCTACCGCAGTGGGCTTGATCTCCTTAAAGAAAACGAGATATCCGTGCCTCAGTCTGATCTATTTGTATCTCATTTTCTTTGCATCATTTATCAATAAAATATAATTTTTTCTGATATTTTCACCAACACTCTTAATTACTGATTAAGCTTATTTAACCACGAATTAACGTAAATCAAAGGTCGAGGTTGTTACACATATAGTGCATATATATATATATATATATAAACAAACAAATCAAAAGAATGAAGAAAGAAGAATCTTCCTCAAGTTTCATTGGCTTATGTTTCTTACAAAACACATTTTGATACTAACCTCTTGGTAAAACTCTCCCTTGATAATTGACTTATAACAAGAGGGGTGGTGTTTTGCTTCTGTTAGCTTCATCTAGACCATTTCTAATGGTGAATTAAAAATTTTATCAGATTTGAGTAAAATTTTAATGAAAAATTTAATTTGATACCGTTTACTCCAATGCTAAAATTAGAATTTTCATCAAATTTGTTTACATCTTCAGTTATCCGGGAGAACGTCCGAGCTGATTCCTTGGAGATCGTCTGGACATGAACAAAAAAGCTGTCAAAATTGCTCTTGGTGGACATCCAGATGGACATCTGAGAGGACATCCAAGTGGCAATTCGAGAGAATGTCCGACCAAACGGTAAATTTAAATTTAAATATGACTTTGGTGAAAGGGTTGGAGCGCCTCATTTGGCGCTTTTCATCGAATTTCAAATTTAATGAAACATCTGATGCTAGATTGGAGATGCTCTTAGGTATTAATATTTGACACTTCAACGATGTCTAAGGTGGTATGTATGATGTTTAGTTTTGGTTAAAATAACCAATAAAGACAAAAATATAAAATAGTCAATAAAATAAAATATCACATCTTGCACATCAATCAATTATTTTTTTCTCTCATAGCCACATATTCAATTACAAAAAAAAAAAAGAAAAAAAAAGGGCACAAATAATTCCAAACACAACTATTTTCATTTTATAAAATAACCAAATAACCAAATAACCAAAAAAAACTACTAAAATAGCTAACATTCCAAACGATCACTTAATCAAACTTATGGGTCTCTCACTGTGGTTCAAAATGCAAACCTCATCCATTCGATCCCATACTAGTATAGGTGTGTTTAAACTTATATTTGACATGGTAGCTGGCTTTGATATCAAATGATACATACTCTTTGTATAAAACTCACTCTTGAAAATTAGTTTACAAGAGAGAAAATGCCCAAGAGACTTATATGTATATGACCAAGACCTATATTAACTGATGTAGAATCATAACACATCATATAATACATGGAGAAACTAGTTGAAAAACATAACCCAAGTTTCAAATATTAAAAATTTTGAAATTTATTTATAACTAAATATCACACCATCAAGCAAAAATGATTTAGAAAAAGCTCACAAAGAAGGAACTTTTATGATTGTTTACTGTTAAAAATAGGTTGCTTAAAGTGACAAGAAGTTGTAACTACCATTTAACTTTCGATAATAATTTTTTTTATCAAAAAAGATAAAAGAGTATTTTTTTTTCCTTGAAAATGAATTCTCTCACATCGGGCGTTTGGTTGGAGAGGTATTGTTGAATTTGGTGGGTCCATTTCATGATTTATTTTAATTATTTGAATTATTTATTTAGTAGGGTCTTGAGGTGACCCACTGAGCCTAACAATATCTTTTTAATTTGTTTTTGATAATAGGGTATTTTGATCAATTTACACATATTTCAATTAATTTTAAAATCCACATAAAATATCCCTCCACGGGAATCAAGCAAATTTTGAGCAGAGCTCGCATGCGTGATGTCAAAGAACAGATTGCTCTTAATGAGAGTTAAACTTAAAACATAGAAAGAATACACCCCTATGTCCCAAGTTACACTTACTAGACCAAACCTTTCAAATTAATAACACCTCTCTAGTTGGATGCCCAATCAAAAAAATTCAATCCCCTTCTCCTTTTTGTCAATAGATATGAGATGATTCACTAAAATTACCATGGAAAATTCATCAATTAAACATTTATCTCTGTAATGAAAGTTCAATTATATATTAATCATTAACCTCATACCAAACCCATCATCCCTCACCAAACTTTCTCAACAATTATAACATCTCCAACGATAATAGGTATCATATTTATCTAAATATTATTATAAAATATATATTTCATTTTGTTTATTAATTATTTTATATTTTTATTTTAATTATATTTTTTATTTTACTTATTTATCTAAATATTATTAACTTTATAAAATGTCACATCAGCAACAAAGATAGAGGAAAATAATCATAATAATTAAATAAATTTTACTTAACCTTAAAAACTAGTTATATGTAACTAGTAAATGTGAGTTGAGTTAAAATACCTAATTATATACCTAGTGCATTGGAGTTAAAAAAAAAAAAGTCATACTAGACATTTTAACTAACAATAGTAGATTGGAGATGCTCTAACAGTTATAGCATCATCTAATCTACTGTTGGTTGTATTTACATCGTGAGTTGAATAGAAATTTAAAAAAAGAAAAAGAAAATATAGAAATAAATGTAGAAAAAAATAGTTTATATTTCATTTAAATTTTTCTCACATTTTTCTTTTCTTTTTCAATTTTTCCTTAAATTAATAATCCAAACACAATTTTAAGAAAAATAAAATTTGATATTAATTGAGGTACTAAAATATTAGGGCAAATTATACTAGTGGTTCTTATATTTTATCTTTTGTGTCATTTTGGTCCCTACACTTTCAATTAACTAGATTTTGACCATTAATTTTAGATTTTGCGTCAATTTAGTCCAATTGATAATATCGCTAATGTATTTTAAGAAAAATTATCATTACATTAGTTGAAATTAACTTACTAAGTTTGCTAAGTTTATAATTTTACCTTTAAAAATATGACACGTGACACTTATGTATATATTTTTCATAAAAAAATGTTAAAAGTTGTAACCAATTGAACTAAATTAAAACAAAATTATAAATTCAAAGTTAAAATTGAGCCAGTTGAAACTATAGGGACTAAAATGACCTCAAAACCAAAGTATAAGGACTACTGCCATAATTTACCCAAAATATTAATCATATGTCACTCTCTTTGAAAAGAAGGATTTATTACATTTTATATCCCTAAATTATCGCTAAATTAATATTCATATAATTTTATTGATAAGACTAATAAATTAAATTCTAATACTAATTTAAACAATAACAAAATAAAGTACTTTTTAAAGACAAAATACAAATTTAAGATTTTTTTGTAATAAAATCTTAATTAAGTAGGATCTTATACTATTTTTTAGTAATAATTATGGGTATATATATTTTATATTTGTAAACTTTTCAAAAGACTAAATAGGTTTGAATTAAATATTATAGCGACTTATTAGATTCAATTGATAATTTAGAAATTAAATAAATTTTGATTTATATAATAATTTAGAGACTGAGTAGACTCAATTAATAGTTTGCAAATTAAGTAGATAATTTAATAATAGTTTAAAGATAGAAAGTGAAACAAACCATAAAAAGAAATGGTACAAAAGATTAGAGTCGAAAGGATAAAAATAAAAAAACTTAGAAGGAGAAAAGAATATCTACATACTAAAAGATAAAAACAAACAAACAAACAATATGTGCTATTTCTTTTCCTTGTGCATCTGAAGTACCTTTCAATGCAATGGGTACCGAAGTCCACTTTGAACAATCTTATCAATGTGATAGACTTCCGCCTAAAGTCCACATTCAAAAAGTTCTTTGTTTCTTCCACAAAAGGTAAGGGCATTATAGTCATTCCATCCCTTAATTCAAATCTTTCAATTTATTAACTACAATGCACATGCACATTGACGTAATACAACGGTAATCTCTCAAACTTATCTTAAATTAATCAAGCTTAATTTAACCTAAGCCGCGCCGGCAAACTCACCGGAATATCGCAGGAAAACTCATCGGAGTCTCGCCGGAGATATATCAATCTCTATCAGATTGTCTTCTTCGACGTGAAACTCTTTCCCATCTAGTTCAATCTCTATCAAGCCTTCTCTCTCCTCTTCGTCCTCCGGCGACTCCCACTCTCCGATCGCCGGAAACTCGCCGGCCGACGAGCTATCAGAGTCGGTTTCCGGGTAATACCGAGACAGCGACGGGTATTTCTCTGTTTTAATGACGTCGCTTTGTTCTTCTTCTTTGCCTTCGTTCTCTTCGTGTATGATCTCCAATGGTGCTCCTCTCACGTTCCATTCGACGAACGAATCGGCGTGAAACGCGTTCGAATCGGAATCCGGGCTCAAACCCGATTCGATTGTCGACTCTAAATTTGATTCCATCGATACCCATTTGCTATCTTCGTCTGTTGAATCGTGATGATGGGTTTGTTTTGGTTCGGTGGAATTGAATTCCTTTTCGACCCTTTGTCGGATTGATCCTAATCTGAGAACGGTGAGTAATAGAATTGCAGTTGAGATCACTACTGGCGAGAAAACGATTCTCAGGAAATGGCCAGGGAAGTAAAGGAGGAGTAGAGTGTATAGAGTGACGATGGTTGAGAAGAGCGGGTCTGAGGAGAGAGAGGATAGATAGGAAAGTGTTTTCTCGAGAAAGTCCATTGATTCGGCCAAGAATTTGGTGGAAATGGAATTGATTCCCATGGCTTCTCATCCATGGGGAAGAGTACTAGAGATTCATGAAACAAACCGGAGATGAATTCAAAAGGGGAGGGATGAGAGAATAGTGTGCTCCATTTGAGTGAAACAATTGGAAATGAAATGGAAGATAGGTGAACTTTAGTTGCGTTTGGTTAAGTTTTAGAATGATTGCTTGAAAATAAAGTTGTATTTTGAGTCTGTGAGTTTTGGAATTATGATTTGAGTATGGAAAATTTGTTTGGTTATAAGTTTTGAAAAGAGTTTTGAATTGAGCCTGAATTAAGTGATGTGACATATGATATTTGATTAAAAAAATTACAATTCATAACCAAATATAAAATCCAAAATTTTATTCAAAACTCATAAATTTTTTTTAAAAAATTCCCAAAATATTTTCTATTTAAATATTTAAAAAAAAACGAACATTTGAGGTCAACTGGTCAGACGTCCGAGAGGACGACCGGGTAGATGTGTTTTGAAAAATGGGTGTGGAATTAATTTTCTAAAACTGTAACCAAACAACACACTCAAACCAAGCGATAGAATTAAACTTTAAAAACTCTACCAAACGAACCTTTATTTTTTAGAAGCAAATAAATAAATGTCAAATGACCAAATAGCAAATAGACTAAAATCGAGTAGTAGAGCTGACTAATAAGTGCCTGTTTGATAATCATTCCGTTTTCAGTTTATATTTACAAAAATTTTAAAAACTATTATAAAAATTTGTTTGATAATTTTTTTGGTTTATAAATGGTTGTCTCAATTTATAAATTTGAAGAAAAAACGTAAACTCAAAAAATGAGTTTACGTTTTCAGTTTTCAATTTTTTTTTTTCAATTAATTTTTTTTTCAAGTAATTTTTTTTTCAAATTTTTTTTTTCAAATAATATTTTTTTTTCAATCAATCTTTTTTTTTCAATTATTTTTTTTTCAAATATTTTTTCCCAATTAAATTTTTTTTTTCAATTATTTTTTTAATTAATTTTTTTTTCAAACAAATTTTTTTTCAATTATTTTTTTGCAATTAATTTTTTTTTCAATTAATTTTTTTTTCAAATAATTTTTTTTTCAATTACTTTTTTTTTTCAAATATTTTTTTTCCCAATTAAATTTTTTTCAGTTATTTTTTTAATTAATTTTTCAAATTAATTTTTTTTTCAATTATAATGTGGGTAATCCTATTGTCATAAATAAAAAAAATAAATATAAATATTTTAGACCTGAACAAATATATTTTTTAGTTTATGTTTTTATATTTTTTTTTAAACATTTTGTTCAAACCAAACGCGTTTGTAATTTATGTTTTTCTAAAAATAAACAAAAACCAGTTTATAAAATTTTTGTAAACGTTACCAAACGCTACCTAAGTTATTTAAGTTTAATTTTATAACTTAATGAATTTAAAATTTTGTTTAACTTCATTTCATAAGGAATTGATTTTGAAAGAACATTTAACGGGCTAAATATGAATCGAATTCAAGTAGTTTAATTTTTTTCATAATATATATATAAATTTATCGAGTCAAATAGTATGTTATTTAAGATTAATTTGAAAATTTAATAAGTCTAAAATTATATTCAAGTTTGACTTATTTACTTAGCGAGTCAATCTTAAATGAACTTTTAATTAACTAGACATGAGTCAAGCTCTAACAGATTGGTTTGTTTAGCACCCCTATGAACAAAAAGGGGTGAACATGGTCTGAGTTGGTTTGATTTGGAGTAAAATTAGGACCAATCTGTTATCTAAAATTTCATAAAAATTGAAACCAATCCAATCTATTTAAATCGTGGAACCAATCCGAACCAAACCATTCAAACACAATTCGGCTTGGTTTGAAACTACGGATTCACATAATCTACTAAAAAAAATTTATATAACATTTTCATTTCAACATTGGCCTCGTTTGGTAGAGCTGTGGGAAAGTGATTATAACTTATAGCCTAACAGCTTATAACTTATAGATGTGAACATAAGCTGATTTTTGACTTATAAATTAAGCTTCTCCTCCCCCACTCAAAGAATAAGTTGATTTTTGACTTACAAAAAGTTATAAGCTGTATTATTAAGTTGAACCAAACACATCAAAATAGCTTAAATTAAGCTAAAAGCTGAAATAAGCTAGAAATAAGCCCTACCAAACAAGGCCATTAATCTGTCCATAATTTTTTAAAATATAAACATACATATTGTTTCACCATTAATTTAAATAAACATAATATCTAGTTCCATAACAACAATAGCAACAACCATCACCAAATTCCAAAATGAAATGTTATGAATTAGGGCTCTGGAATGTTATGAATTAAGATTTTGGTTTTATATATAAGAGATAGGATAATATATATCACGGGTGTATGGTATGGATATAGTCTTATATATAAGAGCTATGATAAAATATTTCACAAGTGTATGGTATGAATATAGTTTAAGGTGCATACGGTCCAGATCGATTCTAATTCCAAATTGTGAAATGAAATCCGAAACTAATCTGCGAGGAATGGTTTCTCAGTTTTTCAATCCAGAACTAGACCACGAATTCAAAAATCCAATTCAAACCTATCAGATTGGACTAGACCAGACCGAATTATGAATTTTACGAATTCTTTACTTAGCTCTATGAACAAATATATCTATTTCTTATATTATCATCTATTATATTTATCCATTCTATTATATAATGTTATGTGCAAAATCGATACAGTAATATTTTTTGTCACAAAATTTTTATTTCAACATTATCCTTTTGTAACTAACAATTGCACGGCTTCTTTTGTAATTTCGAGTTTAATCTGTGACTATCAATTTTAATGTACATTGAAATTTCAAGCACACCTACATGAATATGTATAACATCTAGTCTATATAAAGTAAAGACTTGAGTTAATGTTGGCACAAAAATGTCACAATTTTTACTTTTCGAAAATGTCCTTAAGTAACTAGAAAAAAAAAAAAAAAAATTATAATTGTTAAATTCAATCATATTACACATCTATGCATACACTATTTGATGCCAATGATGTCACATTTTATCCTTTTTTTTGGGTAAATATCCCCCCCCCCCCCCTCACAACACAAAAAAAAACAAAAAAAAAGTGTTCTGTTTAACACATATCTTTTTATATTTAAAAAATCACATTCTTTTTTTCTAAGATTTAGGGGTTATTTGGAATAAATCACTTTTTGACTTTTTATGAAATATGAGTTGGGTACAGATTGGGTTTGAAGTGATATAGTAGAGAGATGATGTGACTTAAATAAGATGATGTGACTTAAATAGGATAGTGAATTTTTGACTTTTTTTGGATATGTCAAACCAAGCCTTATAATCTTATTACAAATTATTTCTAAATTACTAATGTCATGTCTTAAATTTTTTCTAAATGATCATTTTGCCTTTTTTTTTCCCTATCATTTCTTTTTCCTATCATCATGGCTATATTCTACAACTTTTCATCATTAAATTCTACTTAAACATATTTTTATTAAGTGATGATATACAAATATAACTTTTATATAGAATTTTCAAGCACAATAATATAACTTAATGGTGACTTTTCATTTTAAAACAAAACACCTATAAACATGATTGATATTTATAACAATATCACTATCACAATATTTTTATTATATTTTTTATTTAAATTTTTATATATGAATATAATTTTTCATTTTTATTTCCACAACTATATCTAGATTAGATCAATTTAATTTAGATATATTTAAAAATTATAAAATTTGTACAGTTTTTTTTTTTAAAAATCTATTGAATACAACAAAATAAGATAATGTATTAAATTTTTATATTTTTTATTTTAAAAAAAATATAAAGTATTATACTTTTTAAGTATATCTAGATTAGGTGTATCTAAAAATAAAAAAATTACTTAAAATATTAAAAAAATTCAATAAAAGTAAAAATAAACACACGGAAAAAAAAAACTTAATTTTTTTTGTGTGAATTAAACCAAAGAAGATGATTGTTATAAAATTTGTACAATTTTTTTTAAAATCCATTGAATGCAACAAAATAAGATGATGTATTGAATTTTTATATTTTTTATTTTAAAAAAAATATAAAATATTATACTTCTTAAGTATATCTAGATTAGGTATATCCAAAAATTAAAAAAAAAATGCTTAAAATATTAAAAAAATTCAATAAAAATAAATAAACACGAAAAATAAAAATAAAAAGCTCAATTTTTTGTGTAAGTTAAACCAAAGAAAATGATTGTTATAAAATTTGTACAATTTTTTTTAAAAAAAAAATCCATTGAATAAGATAATGTATTGAATTTTTATATTTTTTATTTTTAAAATAATACAAATATTATACTTCTTAAATATATCTATATTAGATGTATCTAAAAAATAAAATAAAATAAATTACTTAAAATATTTAAAAAAATCAATAAAAATAAAAATAAACACGAAAATGAAAAAATTCAATTTTTTGTATGAGTTAAACCAAAGAAGATGATTGTTATAACAAAATAATTATTTTTCTTAAAATGATATGAACAAAATATCTGTATTATTTTATTATTTTATATATACAAAGGCTAAGGAGCAAATATGTCTTTTTAATCTAATATGGGGCAAGTGTAATTTTTCAAATGTAAGAGTGTATTTGTATTAAAAAAAAATCTCAGGATTCTTTTTTCTATGTCTTTCAACAATCATATTTAATAATTGCTTAATGGGTTTTTTATTTATCAGATTGCTCCTTAATTATCAAATCATTCAAAAGTTTAATTACAAAATTACAAATGCATTGCATTTGCATCTACTGTTAGTGTGTATATGTATGTACACGAATAAATCACGAGAAAAAATAAAATGTATGTGTTTGGTTTGAGGTTTTTGGATTAAATTTTTTAAAAATTGAATTTTTTATTTTTGCGTTTTTTTTTAATGAATATTTTTTAAATTTTAAGTATTTTTTTAAATTTTTAAATGCACCTTACTTGGATATATCTAAAAAGTTAAAAATTTATGAAAAAATATTTTAAAACATTAATAAATACATAAAAATATGAAAAATATGCTAAATTCTCATTATTATTATTTTTTTGTATTTTTGGTATTTAGTGAATTTTCAAAAGATTTTTTTCACAAAAATTATACTTTTTATGTGTATTTATGTTAGGTGTGTCTAAAAATTAAAAAATTCAATAAAAACAAAAAAAAATACAAAAAACAAGAAAATAGAATTTTCTGAAAAGAGTTTTTAGAAAACAAAAAAACAAGCAAAATGAATAATTTTTTAAGCAAATGTAAAAGTAAGATAGTAGTGCAAAGAAAAATAATATATAATTAAAAAAAATATCGAATTTACATACGAATAATGTAATTGTATTTAAACTTGTGATTTTAAGTTTATTAAAACACATTTAAGTACATACTTACCACCACTACATCATTTTAGTGATAAATTATGTAAAAAAATAAAGTGTGAATAATATTTTTCATAAAGAAAGGGGGTGGACGCATTTAGAAACTCCCCTCACTTGCCTAGCACGACTTCCCAATCATATTCACGACGGCATAGTTAAAATTGTGTATTTAACATGCGATAATTGACAAAATGTATTGCAAGGGCAAAATAAAAATCACTCCATTCAGCTTGCTGCATGAAATTAACTACTAGGGGTCATAAAAGTAGGATATAATTATATTTATTACACGTTTGTAAATTTAAAGAGTGAATGAATATTTCAATAATATAACTAAATTATATGTTTAAATAGATATTAAAAAAAAATTATGTTAACCATTCTCTATGTTAACCACCCTCTACAATTAACACAAGTAACATCTTACACTAACTTTTTTTGATACATCGGAAAGAAGTAACATATTACACTAACAAACCCTTAAAACAAACATTCAAAGAGGAAAATGCAAAGGGTTTTGCTAACTACTTTTTATCAGTTAACATATGACACTATCAATTGATTTAACATACTCATTAAAAATACCCTAATATAAACTTCTTTAGTTTCAACCTAATTTTAGAGAGAAGCATTCTTTATAGGCAAAACTTATCCATAATTCTTAGAAAATTACATCATTGTATGCTTAATCAATAGTATTTTGTTTACTTAAATTATTCTCTCTTTTTTAGGCAATGTAAATATATAGTTTCTTATTATTGATTGGATACATTATCAATCTAGTCTTATGAAAAGACTCATAATTATTAATTTGTTAGGTATCAAATCATTTAATTTGTTAAATTTTTAGGTAGATAAGTAGTACATTGGCCAAGATCCCTTTCATCTCATTAGTAGGTATGTGATTGCACTCTTTGCATTTGTGTAATTCAATGATTCAATAGGACCTTGAAGTAGATAAATTTAATCAGAAAGATTATGTATTTTTAAAATATTCAAAATTTAAATATATGATATAACATTAAATTTACTATTGTATGAACCATACCTAAACAAATGTGAGTCACACATTTCAAATTTTCAATATTTTTCTAGACATTGTTGAACTGTAAAATTTCAGTGCAACTGTTGCACTGGTTCCACCATCACTACTAGAATTATTTTCCTTTCCTTTTCTTTTTTTTTTTGACCGGGAACCTCAAGATCGAGTCCATTTATGACCTGATCCTACAAGTCAATTCAGGTGTCGATGAACCTACCTTCCAACCCCAATTTCAGTCAAGGGCTATAAAGAGGTTGGTATAGATTTCAAACCCGAGACCTTTGATCACGCAAATCGTTACCTTACCAACTCATCCAACCCTTAGGGTTTTTTCCCTCCTTTTCACAATGCACTTTTGCAAAAATCCTCTTTTGGGCAGCTTTCTTTCCTTTCATTTCTTCCCAAGCTTCAATCTCTCTTTTTTTTGTTGTTGTTGTTGTGGTTTTTTTTTTTTTTTTGTCCTTCAGAAAAGTTAGAAACATATATAAATGTACGTATTACACTAACGGTCCCTATAATTTGGATTTTGTATCATTTTGATTTTTAACTTTTCAATTGTGACACATTTGATCTTGAATTTTGAATCTTGTTTCAAATAAGGACAATTGAAGATATCATTGCTCAATTTTAAGAGTAAAATCATCAATTTGATAAAATATAAACTAATTTGAATAAAATAAATATCAAAAAAAATATCTTTGAATTTTTAAAAATTATTTCTACCCACTAAACATAAAATTATGTAAATTTTTTAGACATTTATCTATTTATTTATTTTATCAAATTAATTTTTATTATGTGTTTCGATGATAATATGTAATGGGTGGTTGTTTTTATTTTCATTAAATTAGTTTCTATTTTTCCAAAAATCATATATGACAACAACTTTGATATCATTATTAAACCAATCCATTAAATCAAAAAATCCAAAACTAAAAACATTTCATATATTAAATATATCGATTACACATTAAAAACCTAATAACCACCCATTATATGATCATCATCTAAACACATAATAAAAAGTAATTTGGTAAAAAAAATTGTTATCTCAGGTAAGCAACCCAAGAGGGGGTGAATTGGGTAATAAAAATAATGAGCAGAAAATTAATTGTAATAAATTCAACAAGCAATCAATAATACTGAAAATAAATGAGAAGGGAAGAAGAGCTCAAACACAAATATTTATAGTGGTTCGGCTCACCAGCCTACGTCCACTCCTCAAGGTACCTCGAGAATTCCTTACTATGAACAAAATCAATACACCACCAAGCTTCACCTCGCTTGTAGATTTTTACACAGGGCTTACTTTATCCGTTGAGGACCTCTTAACTAAATACCTCACTTTACAAGGTTTTTCACTCAGAAAAAGATGAATAAGAACAAGAGGTACAACTATCCTCTTTTACAAGGATTCTCTCTCAAAAGATAGATATGAAAGTGTAAGAGCAGAGAGGGTTTTGAGATACACTCAGATATGAAAGTGAAAGTATAATAGAATATCAGAGATTAAGAATGATACTTGAATGCTCAGAATATTGCAGTGGTGTTCTCTAATTCTTTAGATCTGGAGAAGTTCTCCCTTTATAGCCTTTAATGTTTTGTCTATTGGAGAAGAAGCACAAGTGGGTCTTCTAACCCGTGGAGTTGGGTATAGGAGAAGACTTCTAACTGTTGGAGTAGAGCATGGGTGTGTACAAGCTGTCATCTAGCTGTTGGAGGTGGAGCCTCCTTAAAAGATGTAATGCCCATAATTGAGATTCAAATCTTGGTGGGTGGAGATAATGTTGTCTCCATGCTTTTTGCTTTTCCATGTTTTGGGAATAGTGTAGGTGGAAAATTTTTCCTCCACTAAGTCAAAAGTTGCTGCCCCAAAATCCCTTTTGATTTGAATAAGATTTGTCTCTTGACACTACAACAAAAAACAGTTTTGGCAACACAACAAAATTCGTCGCCAAAAAGCAGAATTCGTCGTGCCGACCCGTAGAGCTTCGTCGATAACCAGTCACCAAAAGTGTGTCAGGAAAAGTTTTTACCGACGAAAAATTCATTGCATCACCAAAAGTATGTCTTTAGCAACAAACATCTTTGTGGGCAAAAGCCGTCGTTGCCAATTTACCATTGCGTTGGCAAAAGTGGTTCAAATAAGATGATTATGTGTCACTTTTGCCGACTCAAATTTGCATTGGTAAAAATGATACTTTTGGTGACAACTTGATTGCGTCGGCAAAACATCTAATTGTTTTATAAAAAAAAATTAATTTGGTATTTGGGATAGCAAAAATTGCCATCACAAATAACAAATTAATTTCCAATAAAAAATTATTAAATAATATCCACACTTTAATTCATTGACATCCAAATGTATATAAATAAATTCTATTTATGATAACAACAATAGTCCACGTGTTCTTATAATCCAAAATTTAAGTTTATGTACAACAATACCTAAAGTTAAACCAAGTACAAACTAAATAAAATTAAGTCAATCACAATTGGAACAATGTGTTTAATGCCAACTATAGCATCACCAATGACAATATGCAAATGCATGTGAACAAGCCTCTTCTCATTTCCAATGAGCACTCGAGCAAGATCATAATCTCCATCTTCAACAACCTACATTCAAGAAAGAAAAAGAATTTTTTTTATTATTAATATTGTCAGAAATGAAAATTTAAACTTGCAAATTTAGAGGACTGAGATTTAAGAGAAATGCATGAAGAAATATCAATAGAATTGAGTTAAAGTATTGACAAAAAAGAAAAATATCCCAAGCAGCAACAGTTACATAGGGGGAAAAAGAATTTCAAATAATTTCTTAGCACAACAAGAGAAAAATAAACAATAAATTAGATGTACCTAGCACAATAGTTCACCACCAAACATTGCTAAATCAATCTACAAAATAACAGTTCAATTATTTTGATAAGTAAAAATAAGATAATTCAAATCAAATAACATAAAAAGAAACCAGTTTGTGACATCTGAGATGAATTCACAGTAATGATCAAATGCCAAGAGTTAGAACCAAAACCACAATTTCCATCTCTTAAAACCTGTCAAATAGTCAATTGTCTTGGTTTGTTACATGTTCTAAAAGAAAATGAAAAATTATGTATTTTCAAACAACCAAACTGATTATATTATTTAGGGTTAATCAAGTATTACCTTAAATGCATCTTCATCAGGACGATCGTCTTCAACATAAATTGGGAGCACATCATCAAAATTACTTAAGCCTACATCAATTTAATTCGTCATTCGATTGTTACAGGAAAACAAAATTAATTTTCACAACCAACAAAGAGAAAACCATTTAATAGCAAAGGCCAAAAATTTACTCACCCAGGGATTCAAGTAAGAACTCGACAGTTTTACCCTTATACTAATCAAGCATAGGCCGGACCTCTAAAACTTGAAACATAGAAAAAAGGGTAAAAATTAGCGGGATTGGGAAAACAAAATGAGCCAAGAGCAATAAACTTTTAAATTGGATCAATCTATGAACCTTCTACCCATGTGTCAATCGTAGACGAGAAGAGTCCTTTAGTGTTTCCTGGACATATTGTGCATACTGAAAAAATTCAAGAAACCACATAAATAAAAGATCTAAAGTTGGTGAAACAAAAGTGCCACTGAAATAGCTAATTCAGCTCATGGTGCTTAGAACAACCCCTACATTCTCATCCACATTACGGTAATGTACAAAGACACAAAACTTATTGTTCTCCACTTTTGCTCCTTCGATTGACTTAGTAGTCTCAACATGGGACCTATAAATCTGATCAAGCAAGGGCAGATTAGAATGTTTTTATATTATAAAAAGAAAATAAAACTTACAAAGTCAGCACAAAATATCATAGACTAGAACTAAAAAAAACATATTGGCCCACCTTATCGATCATAGGTAAGAATTCACTAGCAGGTTGGAACAAGTTCACTTCCCTACTCACAAGAAACAAAATCATGAAATTGATTGGGGCCTTCACCTCATAATACAAGCTTTGGCTTGCATCTTATTGCACTAGAGTAGTGTAGCTACTAGTCTCACGGGGCCACTGTGGTGCAATATGACCAAGTAACCAATCATCTTACTCTATTTTCTTTTATTTCATCCATAGCATGTTTTTTCTTAAAAATCTACCAAGAAATTTCACGCAAGTTATTTCAAAAATAACAAATGCATCAGAATTAGAGTTCTACCAACTATGATAAGTTATATGAAACAAAATTTCTCTTTAACAAATCCTAATAGTTTTTAAGTAAATGTTCAAAGTTCCAAGCAATTACGACATTTAAGTGTCACGACCCAACCCCAGGGGCTTAGGGTTGGAATCACAACTTACTAACTTATTCTATTGTAGAAAAATTTAACTGCTCAAGCGGAAATAAAAATAATTAAATAGGAAATTACTCCATTTTACTATTTAAATAAGAGAAAATACATTTATAAGGTTTTTATTATTTTATTATTCAGTGACCGGCCCCGAGTAGAACAAAGGAGAGCAAAAATATAAAAAAAAAAAAAAAAGAAAGAAAAGAAAGACAAAATAGTGGTTCAACATCAATCTACGTGCGGGTTCCATTTCGTGAGGTTATGGGTTCCTCTACACCTCGTCACCTGAAAGGGTAACAGCTATAAGCACACAGTAGAGTGAGAAATATTATGCCAAGAGTATAAGGAATACAAAATATCCATGGATAGTTAGTTAAGTCAAAATATTTACATAACTCAATTTGGTAAATAAATCATTTAAGTGGCAGAAACTGAAATACAGAAATTATTTAAGTAAATAACCAAAACCACGGTACAGAACAGAGGTCACAGAAGTGATAATCCGAACAAAAATCAATGGATCCATGACAAACAAAGGACCACAAAGTGGCCAAACAGAGGCCAATGGCTATTTAAATCCCCCCAAGGCGTGGGACTCCCGTGATGGTACTTACAAACATAATTATTTATAAGGTCATAGTCAAATATTCTTTAAAATTTAAACAAATATATCCATGGGTTTCACTTAAACAAAAGAGTTTAGAAATTAACCCACGTAACTGAAATATTCCTAAAACATAACTTGAATTAGTATAACTTATAAAATAAATTGTGGTAAGTCAAGACATACATAAAATATATTATGGTAGCTCAATGTATAATATAACTCACCTTAATATTGACCCTTAGTCTTACTCCACGATCACAACCTTCCTACTATAAGTTTCTTACTTTCAGTACTTACGTGCCTCTCTCTTTTTTTCTTTTTTCTTTTTTTCCTTTCTTTGTTTTCTCCTTCCACAGATTTGAGCAACTTCTCCCTATTTATAGGGAGGTAGAACCACTATCCGACCAACACGTGGCCGATCTTGAATCTTTCCACAAATTTGTTTCAATCTCACCTGGATATGCTCATTATTAACATAGATATATAGTTATCTTAATAAATGTTTATGGTAATTACATTTTTGCCCAATAATCATAGGAAAATTTACCCATAAGTCCTAGTTTCTGAAAAGTTGAACCATTTAGTCCTAAAAGTTTTCTTATGCTCCATTTAGTCCCATTTGCACATCAATCTAATGTTTGAAACATTAATCTGATGTTCGAAATCTAATGTTCGAAACATTAATATGATATTTGAAACATTGTAATGGGACCTTTCAGTCTATAAGAAAACTTTTAGGACTAAACAGTGTATAAGTTATTAATTTGGGATTTATTGGTGCATCCCCCATAATCATATAAATAAATTAATCTCTAATTAAATTATACTTTATCGTATACTGTAGACACCCCGTTTTTGACCGCCCTCAAGACTTGGGCATTACTGATGGTTTGCTCGGTGTTGAGAGATGTGCAGGGCACAGGTTCAGTTTCTTCGACAAGGAGAGAGGCAAACCCTTCAAAACACTTTGTTTAGGGGTTTGGAGTTGAAGAAAAGAGGAGAGGAGGGGAGAAAATAGGTTGGAGAAAAAGTTCGCCATGAATCCGGGTAGAAGAAAGTCGAGCGGCTCTCGCTGAATCAGGCTTATTCAATTGCATACTTGGAATTTAGCTATGAGGCCACTACCATTGGAAAGAAGACTTCCGGGGCTTCATTTTTGGTTCAAGAATCTCCTAGAGCCAAGTCCGGGTGGAGGAGATATGATGGGTTGAAGCTGGGCATCATCCCGGTTGGATCGAGTCTGCGCGGCTTCACGGAAAAGGGCATAACTTTTTGCACAGGAGGAATTTTGATGCAAGGTTTGCGCCATTGGAAAGCTAACTTCCGGGTCTTCAATTTGGACACCAACTGGCCATTTTTTGACCTTACCGGCCATCCACCGGCCAAAAATTTAGCCGACCGGCCAGCATAAATAGCAGGTCAGCCAAATATTGTGCCGACCGGCCATTTATTTGGCCGATGACCCTTTTTCTTGGCCGATTTGACCCTTTTGACTCTTGCAGGCATGGTGCATGCCAGCTGTGCCAGCTGGGATGCACAGACCCTCTTCCCCGTGCATATGTGTGGCTATTTTGCACCTTTCCACCCTTTTTGGCCCCAAACCTCTTCTAGAAGATTGACCCCTTTGGCCAAGCTTCTTGCTGTATTAGCTTCTCCAAGAAGCCAAGAACCACTTGCACCCTTTGCCCCTTTTGATATAGCTTCTTGGAGAAGCTTAGAAGGCTTTTGTTTTGCCTATATAAGCATCCTTCCTCTCCTTTGTCTAGGGTTAGAGATTCTTAAGCAAAAAACCAGAGATATAGATACATATCTGATATAGATACATATATCCCTCCATCTCTCACTATATCTCTCTCATTCAACCTCCAAACACCCTTGTTCTTGGGCCATTCCTTCACCAACCCATAGCACAACACCACCACTTCCATTTCCAGAATTTGGGAGGTCATTTGCAGAGCTTAGGAGCACCAAAACTTGGTCCAAGAGGTGCTGGTTTGTTGGTCTACAAGGGTAAGCACACTTTTCCCCAAAACTAGCATTTTCTTGGTTCATATCTAAGCCATAGTTGCATGTATTTTTGAGCTTCGATGTAAACTACAAAGAGGATTATTTTGATCCCTTCTTCAACATTGAAGAAGGTCTCAACACTGTTGGGGGTCTCCATGTAGTACTTACCATTATACCCTCTTTGGTCCCTATTTTTTTGCATATTTCTTTAGCCTACCATGCTTCTGTTTTTGGGCCTTCGACAGGCCTGAAAAGTGTCTTATTTTTCCCCCCTCTACATGTCTCATGAAGGGTCTTTGGCTGTTTGGTGCACCCTTTTGGTACTTCATGTTATACCCCTTTGTGGGCATTAATCTTGCATTGCATTTTGAGCATGTTTGTATATTGATTTGGGGCTTGTCATCTACTGTGGGTAGTCATATTTTTGGTCCCTCATCAGTATTGTAGAAGGGTATTTTTCAGTTTGGTGCATGCTTAGCATACCTACCATGTGATGCCTTGTAATTGCCTTAATATGCCTTAGGTTGTTAGCCTTTGTTCGAGCATGTTTTAGGCTTAGATTTGTGAAGCTTTTGTGCTTATTTTTCCATGATTTATGTCTGTCTTAAGTTGTTTGAGTCGATCCTAGCATGCATTATATAGCCTCTTTGCATTTTGTGGCTTGTATGCTTCAAGTATGTGAATGTGTGAGCATTGTTGCATGCTTTGTTGATTTATTTAGTTGGTTTGGAACCTCCTATAACATGATTTCAGAGCTTACGTTGCATGCTATATGTCCATACTTAGCCTCTTTAAGTGTGCTTAAGAGTTGCCTTGTTTATGCTTAAGGTGTTGGACCATGATTGCATGCATGTGTGTGTGCATTTTGTGCCTTCATTTCCATGATTATGGCCGCTGATTTTGGCATGCTTGTGAGTTACCCATGTTAGTTTAAGCCCATCGTTGCATGTTGTTGCATTCCATGTTTGTTTACATGTTTAGGTTGCGCGCCTAGCATACATTGCTCATTTGCATGTTCATGTTGCATACTTAGCCGCCATGCTTAGGTTGCATGTGCATTGTCGTGCATTGCCTCACCTCTTGATCAACCATGATTGAGGTTGGGTCCCTTGTATGTTTGTGTGCATTGCATTTGACATTGAAATGCAAACTTGGCCTCTTAGGCCATCATGCGTTGAAATGCGCCATTGATGGCCCGGGGGTCAAGGGCCATGCTCCCTTGAGTCCATTGCATGACAGGGAGTGTGTCCATGCATACATTGCCTTGAAATTCCATGCCATACACTGTTTGGCCTTGTTGCTGTCAAAACTGTCTTCTGCAGGAACTTTCTGCCGACCGGCAGTGTGGAGTGCCGACCGGCACTATCTGGATGGCCGATAACATCCTCAGCAGCCGATGGACTTTTCCCATGGCCGGTGGACATTTCACCCAGCCGATGATGATCCTCAGTGTGCAGGGAGCATGTCCTGAGACTTTGGCAGTTTTCAGAAAGGCAGGACAGTGAAAACAGAGGCAACAGTGCAATGGCAGCGAGTTTCCGGGCGAAGCCAATCCAAGCATGCGTGCATCCCTCTTCCCGAGGCCATTTTACTGCTTTAAATAGTTTAATTAATTTGTTAATTAGTTAAGGGTTTGTAATATTTAATTAGCTAGGGTAGTTACTTATTTATTTGGTCTGTATATTTATTTGGTCCCTCCGAGTGAGGGCGAATTTGTAATAAGTGTGGGTGCGTGTGTGCATGTCTTCCAATCCCCACTTCTTTCTCCCTTTTACTTACCTGCTTTTGATGGTTAGTATTAGGGCATATTTCAATTAGCATCCTTATGCTATGCATGCGTGCATTCATTCATTTGTCTTGCATGCACCGGGCTCGGCGCATCATACTAACTGCATCTGTATTTTAATTCCAAATTGAATACGTGTTAGTTGTAGCATTTCACATGCCATTTTAGGATAGCCGAGCCTATTGTAGTTGCATCTTGTATGTGTTGCATTAGCCATCTTAACATGAGCTAGGATCACACATTGATTACTAACTAGTTTTTTGTTTTGGCTCGGAGTACTAGGTAAGCTTTTATGCTTTAGCATATCGCATGCGTATGAATGTTGCCATGATAGCATGATTACCATGAGGCTAGCTGCTTATGTGATATAACTGCTTGAATGCCTGTGGATGGAGGTTAAATTACTTAAATTGGAATAATGCATTGAAACTGTGAGTTTTAAGCCCACCAGATAGTGGCAAAACTGTCTTTTCTAAAAGCTCACTTGAGGGTGGCAAAACCTGCATTTTAGCCTACTTGCGAGTAGCAAACCATTTTCAAAACAAACATGAAATGTTTTGTTCCAATTTAGGCGATTTGGTCTATACTTGTTTGCTGTGCGCATGACATAGTAATTCTAGGCTAGTAACCGGAATAAGAACATGTAATGTTTTCAAAATCGGATATCACGGTTAGTAGAGGCCGGTCTTCGGACCGGGCGAGAGGGGGTGCTCATAGCTGACCTTCCCCGATCGTACCCAAGCTCCCGAGCCAAGATCACTTTGGTGATGACGGACACGTAGCCTTCGGCACCGAGTCAGGGTTTCCTAAATTTCCCCATTTTAAAATATTTAGGTGGCGACTCTGTAATCTGGCAAAGCAGTCCATGTTTGGCACTTCTTTTTAAAAAAAATCAGTTTTTCTTCAAAACGATTAGCCAGAGTTGGACTCTTTGGTTCAGATTATGAACCGCAACACAAACAAAAACAGGGGAGTCCAAACTGTAGCGAAGGTCCCCCGCGGGCGCTGTTACAGTTTCTGGCGACTCTGCTGGGGATTTTAGAGAGCTTGACTCGAACTCGTGATATCCTGTTTTGACTACACTTATGTGTTTCTTTGCATTGCATGTGCATTGGTGCGCCTAGGACACCGTGTTGGCCATCTGCTATTCCTGAGCGGTTTGCTGGAGGCTTGTCTTGTCAAGGCATGACCATAAGGCTGACCGGTTGCGGGCTCTGCCAGTATGGGAACACAAACCCCGGTTTTACCGGGGCACCCTTTTTGACCATTCGACCTAGTGCATATTCGGATCCATAGTGACCATTCCAAACTAGGACAGGTTGCTTACCCGATGTTAGGTTGTTTGAAACCGCTGCGTGCGTAGTGAAACCCTAGCTCCTGACAAAATAGGACAGGGAAACCCTACCCCAACATAGGGGTGCATTGGCTCTCTTTTACTTGCTATGTGCTTTTAGAGTGTATCTCTACAGGGAATGCATATACCAATTTGCGGGCCTGGGTATCCGGCCTGCGGGCACCAGTATCAGTATTTTGAGAATCAGTCATATCTGCGGGTATCAGATTCAGATTTGGGGCAGTGATTTCGGGGAACAGTGATCAGTAATAGAACACAGTCATTCAGCTTTGCTCGTATCCGTTCCAGTGAGGTTGAGCTGAGATGCCGTCTGTTTTCTCTTTTGCTAGGTAGTCCTGGAATCATAGCTTCAGAAGGCTCCACTATCCCCCAGGAACATTGGATTTGTGCTGATAGACTTTGTCAGGTCAGAAACTCAGTTCAAGGGTAATCAGGGCCAGAGAAGGCTAGTCAGGCACAGACCACCAGTATAACAGCTACCAGATCAGTGACCCTTGAGCAGTCGGATTGAGATTTCCGAGCCTACTGCAGACACAGATATACCGATTGCTCAGTTAGATCAGGACAATATGTCGAGTTTGGAAGAGATGGTGCGCCAACTCCAGGATAGTATGAAAGCCATGCAGCAAGATGCTGTCCGTCAATCTGAATTCACCAAGCAACAGGCTGTGGTCATAGCCCAACAGGCAGAGACAATTGCCAGGTTAGAGCAGCAAGCCGGGGCATCTGCTTCGCATCAGGCTCCTCCCCCACCAAGGGTTCCAATACCCGAGGAAACGCCAAATGTCCAAAATGTCCAAGAGGATACAGGCCTTCCAACGGGGCCAGCTCCGCCCCCGATTCTACCGCAACTATCCAAGGCGCCCACGCCTATCAATGTACCGGACTCTCCCTTTGAGTTCGAAGCGGACCCCACAGCGCTGAAGCTGAGTAAGTTGGAAAAAATGTTTAAGAAATCCCAAGGAGTCAAGTCCATCCCGGACATCGAAGATGGATATACCGACGCGGCTGTGACGTTGCCAGATCGTTTCAAGATGCCTCACATCGACCGTTTTGACGGGTCGGAAGATCCCATGGTCCACTTGAGTTTGTTTTCAGATGTTCTGCGCCCGATGGGCTTGACAAGATTACAGAAGCTCTCCCTTTTTAGCAGGACCCTGTCGGGTATCGCAGCCATCTGGTACGCCAAATTAGAGGACTCAGTGAAACGAAGCTGGGAGGAGATGTCCGAGGCCTTCGTCGCACAATATTCATACAATACCCAGATCGAGATCACAACCCGTGATCTTGAGACAACCAGGCAAGAGCCGAAAGAGGGCTTCTCTGACTTTGTAACCCGTTGGAGGGCCAAAGCTTCTTCGATGACCACCAGGCCCGTCGACAAGGACCAGATACGGATGATTGTGCGCAATCTCCAACCCAGGCTGATGCAGAAGATGATGGTCCTCCTCCTATCCACCTTTGCAGACCTCCATGAGATTGGGGTACAAATCGAGGACGCTATAAAGCAAGGCCTTATTGACCAGGAGAAGGAGCAACCCAGGAGGGTGTTTTCCCGCAGTTCGAATGTGACCACCAGTGGTGATGTAGCTGCAAGATCTTCTGAAGTAGGCATGGTCACCAACACCACATCACAAAAAGCTACCCCATTCACCGGTGCGTCCGGAAGTAGCTCACAGAAAACCAAATACCCACCCCGAGTCAAGAGGGTTTTCACCCCACTTCATATGCCTTTGTCAAAGGCTCTAGAGGTCTTAATCCGGAAAGGACATCTGAAACCATTGGAACAACGGCCTTTACCTGATCCTCTCCCTTCAAAGCATGACCGGACTAAGTACTGTGCGTACCATCAACAAACCGGTCATGAGACCGATAGCTGCTTTCGTCTGCGCCATGATGTACAAGATTTGTTTGACAACAACGTCATCATCGCACCAGCTCAGTAAAGTCTATCGTCACTGGGTCAGTAAACTTGGGGGATAATACGATATGATCAAGGGATGAACCACCCGCGGGCAACACTCAGTTTACTCCAGATGTGGCGATTGGCATGCACTGCTTTGAGCATTTGCGAATGCTAGTTTTGTACTTTCTGACTTGGGTATTGAGCCAGTTCTATTGTTTTGTTTTGAGTCTGTCTCTTTGTTTTGGGTCTGTCTTTTTGGTTAAGGTCTGTCTTGTTGTATCGAGTCAGTCCTGTTATGTAGGAGTCGGGTGATTTCGGGGGAGTTACCTCGGACATCACTTGCATGTTTTGCGTCTGTCTTTTCATTTTGTTTTGAGTCTGTTTCTGCCAGGGAGTCAGTTATGCCAACAGATTTTGAATGGGACAGCAATGATTTTCACCCTCCTGTGTTTGCTTCTGCCGTGTGCCAGTTGTGCCAGAAATTCTAAATGAGATGGCAATATTTGACTAGAATCTATGTCTTTTCTGTGCCTTGAATTCATTGCATTGACCTAAGTTTTCCAAAACTGTTTTTTCGAAACATTGTGATAAAAACGAAGAGGAAGGAATTCCTCGGGATTTGCAAAACTTTGATCAACTGAGAGAAAGAGAGGTGTGCTAAGCCCTTAATGATTGAAATCATGCTTGTTAATGTGAGTACTGAGAAGGACCCTAGCTTTGATCCAGATTGGTTCTACACTGTCTTCAGCGCGAGCGATTTGTCGCTTTCTTAAAAGCTTTCAAAAAATGTTTTGCGCGGTCCTGCAAAGACATGTGTGGAATTGCTCTTGAGATTTTGCAGCTTAGGATCGCTCTCGGCCTCGAGACTCAACCCCTTTGCTTTCAAACATTGAACTTGGATTCAGAACGTTCAAAGGACAATCATGATGTGAGGCCTGTGTGGCCAGCTTTGACGCAGCCCTCGAACAAGAGGCACCAAAGTCAGATCAAGAAGATCAGATCTCATCAGAAGAAGCTTGCAAAGCTAAATCAGAAGCACCCCTCGAACTAGGGGCAAAAAAATATCCGATGTGCTCGAAGAGCCAACGGTGGATCTTTCTGCAAATCAATGACACCCATTCTCCTGGATTCAGATGACTTCAGGATCTCAAAACCATTTGGCATGGACAAAGCTACACTTTTACCCTTTGAGAGGTTCGCTGGGCCGAAAACCCGGAAGGGCGACCCAGGCAAAAGTTAGAGCAAAGAAAAGAATGAAAAAAAAGAAAAAAGAGAAAAAATTCAAAGATACAAAAATGCAAAGAAAAGAAAAGAAAAGATGAAAAAAGGAGAAATGAAAAGAAAAGAATGAAAAGAAAAGAAAAACAAAGCTCGCAAGGTTGAAAACCTGCAACAGGCGCCTTGGCAAAAGTTAGAGCCTAAAAAGGAGAGGTTAATACCCGAGTGTACCTTAACCCCGAACTACGTAAGGCTTGATTCCCATCTTTGGGATACGTAGGCAACTTCATTCTGAAGTCCAGCCCTAAAACACTTCAAATTCAGTTGTGTCCATGAAATGGTTTTGATCATCTTTGCCTTCTCTGTATCTGAGAGTTCGGTTGTGATCGTCGCTCTGAAGGATTGATTTCAATACGCTGCGGTGCCATTTAGACAAGGGGCAACTTTCCGTTGCCATTCAATGCACTGCGGTGTCATTTCAAACAAGGGGCAACTTTCCGTTGCCATGCAGTGTCCTTCAGACAAGGGGCAATTTTCCATTGCTATGGGTCTGAGGTTGTGCATCTCAAAGAGTTGGTTCCCTGCTTGTTGAGCGGTGGCCGTTTGCAAAAACAGTTTTTGAGAATTTTTACTGAGGTTGACTATTCTCTCAAAAATCATTTCATTTTTCCAAAACTGGACCATTTTCTTGGACCCAAAAAAGGAAAATTTTCAGTGCTTACAACCTGATTTGCATGATTTCAAATCAAAAATCGAATAAGCATGTTAATCTAACTTTCATGTTGGTCAAAATTGTTTTAAAACAAAAAATGGTCGAAATGATGAACTAGGGGCACAGTTGAGTCAGGCTTCCTGTCTTTCCCCCATTTTCAATATACTTGCCAAGAAAGGCACTCTACCTGCCAGAAGAGGGCACAACTGAAGTTAGCAAAAAGGGCTGAAAGCTCTCTCGTCCTCCAAGCAGCGAGGTATCAAGCCATGAGCAAAGCATAAATTGGAATGGGGTGAGATGTTCCACTTCCTCATCTGGACAGATCTAACCACGTCCAAACTCCCTAGCAGGGCATCATCAACCGATGTTAGCTGCAGATTTGCTACACACCCAGTTGTGGCACAATCCCTCTGTGGGAAAGTTCACTGTTGTAAGCGGAAGAAGAGAATCTAGCAGAATGCTAGGGGCAAGAGCCCGCAACTTTTTGTCTATCCACCAACCACTCTGGGGAGGGATGAAAAATGAGAGATTGAAGAATAGAGAGATGTGCGCTGAGAGAAAAAGTGAGGAAAAGGGCTTTTTCAGAAAAACAGAGATTGAGGGCCGAGTGATGTGAGAATCACAAATGAGAAAGGGTGGGAAATAATACCCGGTGAAACAGGCTCCCTGTGCACGTCTGTGCGTCGTGTCCTTTGTTTCGTTTTATCTCGATTCTTGTTTGAGTCGTTTCGAGTGTCAATAGATGTGTTTAGGTTGTTTACCTTTGTTTTCTTTTGTTGAGTTTTTTTCGCTGTGTTCAGTCGTAGGCTCAATACCCGGTTAAGAACTCATTTCTTAATTTCAAACAAAATCAAATCATCTTGTGCTCAGAGTGCCGTGCCATTCTCCACATTTGTGCAAAACAGATTCGTTCTTTCATAAAACTGCAGGGCCCACCCCCGATAAGTGTGAACAGTAAAACCAGGACCTATCTGAAGCTATGTGGTTCCGGACTGCAAAATAAAAGCAAAAGAGGAAAACGTCGGGTATCTGAGTTTGTTTCAACTTCAGTAAGTTCCGAGACTATATCCCGTGTGTACCTCTTCAGGCCTTGCCAGTGCTCCGAAGTATGAGTGTACCTTTACCTCAAGCTCAAGATCAAGTCTGCTTCAAGCCAGAATAGTGTATCAATCACACCTCATTCCCATAGTGTATCAATCACACTTCATTCACTTAGTGTATCAATCACATTTCATTCATTCAGTGTATCTAGCACACTTTATTTGCTTTAGTGTATCAATCACACTCCATTCACTTCGTGTATCTATCACACATAGTCATTTGCTCCACTTAGTGTATCTAACACACTCCATTTGCCTTGGTGTATCAATCACACTTCTTTCATTTTGTGTATCTATCACGCACATTCCTATTTTGTGTATCTATCACACACATTCTCGTTTTGTGTATCCATCACGCACATATTCACTTTTGTGTATCTATTACACTCTCACTCAGTGTATCAATCACACTTCACTCACTTTGTGTATCTATCACACCATTCTTCTCTTCATATCACATGTTTGCTTTGTGTATCAATCACACTCTATTTGCTTCATGTATCTGTCACATGTTTATTTAGTGTATCAATCACACTTCTCTCATTTTGTGTATCAATCACACACATTCTCATTTTATGTATCTATCACACCCATTCTCACTTTAGTGTATCAATCACACACTTTATTGCATTCAGTGTATCAATCACACACTTCATTGCATTCAGTGTATCAATCACACGTTTCATTTCATTTAGTGTATCAACCACACACTTCATTACATTCCGTGTATCAATCACACTCTCTTCACTTAGTGTATCTATCACACACATTCTCATTTTCTGTATCTATCACACACATGTTCACTTCAATTACTTTAGTGTATCCATCACACTTCATTACCTTTTGTGTATCTATCACGCACATACCCACTTTATTCCCTTAGTGTATCAATCACACTTCATATATCCAGTATATCCATCATACTCCTGTTCACTAAGTGCATCTATCACACTTTGTGTTCACTTTTAGTATATCAATCATACTTGTTCACTAAGTGCATCTATCACACTTTGTGTTCACATTTAGTATATCAATCATACTTGTTCACTAAGTGCATCTATCACACTTTGTGTTCACATTTAGTATATCAATCATACTTGTTCACTAAGTTCATCTATCACACTTCGTGTTCACTTTTAGTATATCAATCATACTCCTGTTCACTAAGTGCATCTATCACACTTTGTGTTCACATTCAGTATATCCATCATACTTGTTCACTAAGTGCATCTATCACACTTCGTGTTCACCTTTAGTATATCAATCATACTTGTTCACTAAGTGCATCTATCACACTTCGTGTTCACCTTTAGTATATCAATCATACTTGTTCACTAAGTGCATCTATCACACTTCGTGTTCACCTTTAGTATATCAATCATACTCCTGTTCACTAAGTGCATCGATCACACTTTGTGTTCACTTTTAGTATATCAATCATACTCCTGTTCACTAAGTGCATCCATCACACTTCGTGTTCACCTTTAGTATATCAATCATACTTGTTCACTTAGTGCATCTATCACACTTTGTGTTTGCCTTTTGTGTATCCATCACACTCATTCACTTAGTGCATCTATCACACTTTGTGTTCACCCTTTGTGTATCCATCACACTGTGCTCACCGCACTCAGCTACTGTATCTATCACATTATGCTTCATGTAGTGTATCTATCACGTGCTCACTTTTTGAATCAATCACACACGCTTACTTTGTGTATCAATCACACGCTCGCTTTGTGTATCAATCACACACTTTCTCTTTATGCATCCATCACACTACGCTCACTTAGTGTATCAATCACACTTTATTCATATAGTGTATCCATTACACTCTCTTCACTTTGGTGTATCCATCACACATGTTTGTCCACTTAGTGTATCTACCATACTTCATTCACTTTTGTGTATCTAACGCACATGTTCGTAAGATTTGCATAATTCTCTTACATCCTTTCTGCATGAGATGTAGGTTGGTTCATGTTTACTTGCTTGCATAGCATTCGCTTAAAATGTTGCATTTATTTTGCATAATTGCTTCATTACAGCATCCTTTGCATGATCATAAGTTATGCACTTGCATTGTGCATCACTTTGCATCCTGCCCCTGAACTACGCTGGTTTGATTCCTTGCAAAGGGATACGTAGGCAGCCTGCGGGCACAACCATTTATGCATCTATATTTTGTTTGTCCAAGTCTTCGGCCTTGTCAAAAATGGGTCGTCTCTGGGCTTTGACATTCACTCCCGTCATTGTTATGACTTTCGAGTTCTGTCAAAGAGGGGCAACTGTAGACACCCCGTTTTTGACCGCCCTCAAGACTTGGGCATTACTGATGGTTTGCTCGGTGTTGAGAGATGTGCAGGGCACAGGTTCAGTTTCTTCGACAAGGAGAGAGGCAAACCCTTCAAAACACTTTGTTTAGGGGTTTGGAGTTGAAGAAAAGAGAAGAGGAGGGGAGAAAATAGGTTGGAGAAAAAGTTCGCCATGAATCCGGGTAGAAGAAAGTCGAGCGGCTCTCGCTGAATCAGGCTTATTCAATTGCATACTTGGAATTTAGCTATGAGGCCACTACCATTGGAAACAAGACTTCCGGGGCTTCATTTTTGGTTCAAGAATCTCCTAGAGCCAAGTCCGGGTGGAGTAGATATGATGGGTTGAAGCTGGGCATCATCCCGGTTGGATCGAGTCTGCGCGGCTTCACGGAAAAGGGCATAACTTTTTGCACAGGAGGAATTTTGATGCAAGGTTTGCGCCATTGGAAAGCTAACTTCCGGGGCTTCAATATGGACACCAACCGGCCATTTTTTGACCTTACCAGCCATCCACCGGCCAAAAATTTAGCCGACCGGCCAGCATAAATAGCAGGTCGGCCAAATATTGTGCCGACCGGCCATTTATTTGGCCGATGACCCTTTTTCTTGGCCGATTTGACCCTTTTGACTCTTGCAGGCATGGTGCATGCCAGCTGTGCCAGCTGGGATGCACAGACCCTCTTCCCCGTGCATATGTGTGGCTATTTTGCACCTTTCCACCCTTTTTGGCCCCAAACCTCTTCTAGAAGATTGACCCCTTTGGCCAAGCTTCTTGGAGAAGCTTGGCCAGCTGTATTAGCTTCTCCAAGAAGCCAAGAACCACTTGCACCCTTTGCCCCTTTTGATATAGCTTCTTGGAGAAGCTTAGAAGGCTTTTGTTTTGCCTATATAAGCATCCTTCCTCTCCTTTGTCTAGGGTTAGAGATTCTTAAGCAAAAAACCAGAGATATAGATACATATCTGATATAGATACATATATCCCTCCATCTCTCACTATATCTCTCTCATTCAACCTCCAAACACCCTTGTTCTTGGGCCATTCCTTCACCAACCCATAGCACAACACCACCACTTCCATTTCCAGAATTTGGGAGGTCATTTGCAGAGCTTAGGAGCACCAAAACTTGGTCCAAGAGGTGCTGGTTTGTTGGTCTACAAGGGTAAGCACACTTTTCCCCAAAACTAGCATTTTCTTGGTTCATATCTAAGCCATAGTTGCATGTATTTTTCAGCTTCGATGTAAACTACAAAGAGGCTTATTTTGAGCCCTTCTTCAACATTGAAGAAGGGCTCAACACTGTTGGGGGTCTCCATGTAGTACTTACCATTATACCCTCTTTGGTCCCTATTTTTTTGCATGTTTCTTTAGCCTACCATGCTTCTGTTTTTGGGCCTTTGACAGGCCTGAAAAGTGTCTTATTTTGCCCCCCTCTACATGTCTCATGAAGGGTCTTTGGCTGTTTGGTGCACCCTTTTGGTACTTCATGTTATACCCCTTTGTGGGCCTTAATCTTGCATTGCATTTTGAGCATGTTTGTATATTGATTTGGGGCTTGTCATCTACTGTGGGTAGTCATATTTTTGGTCCCTCATCAGTATTGTAGAAGGGTATTTTTCAGTTTGGTGCATGCTTAGCATACCTACCATGTGATGCCTTGTAATTGCCTTAATATGCCTTAGGTTGTTAGCCTTTGTTCGAGCATGTTTTAGGCTTAGATTTGTGAAGCTTTTGTGCTTATTTTGCCATGCTTTAGGTCTGTCTTAAGTTGTTTGAGTCGATCCTAGCATGCATTATATAGCCTCTTTGCATTTTGTGGCTTGTATGCTTCAAGTATGTGAATGTGTGAGCATTGTTGCATGCTTTGTTGATTTATTTAGTTGGTTTGGAACCTCCTATAACATGATTTCAGAGCTTACGTTGCATGCTATATGTCCATACTTAGCCTCTTTAAGTGTGCTTAAGAGTTGCCTTGTTTATGCTTAAGGTGTTGGACCATGATTGCATGCATGTGTGTGTGCATTTTGTGCCTTCATTTCCATGATTATGGCCGCTGATTTTGGCATGCTTGCGAGTTACCCATGTTAGTTTAAGCCCATCGTTGCATGTTGTTGCATTCCATGTTTGTTTACATGTTTAGGTTGCGCGCCTAGCATACATTGCTCATTTGCATGTTCATGTTGCATACTTAGCCGCCATGCTTAGGTTGCATGTGCATTGTCGTGCATTGCCTCACCTCTTGATCAACCATGATTGAGGTTGGGTCCCTTGTATGTTTGTGTGCATTGCATTTGACATTGAAATGCAAACTTGGCCTCTTAGGCCATCATGCGTCGAAATGCGCCATTGATGGCCCGGGGGTCAAGGGCCATGCTCCCTTGAGTCCATTGCATGATAGGGAGTGTGTCCATGCATACATTGCCTTGAAATTCCATGCCATACACTGTTTGGCCTTGTTGCTGTCAAAACTGTCTTCTGCAGGAACTTTCTGCCGACCGGCAGTGTGGAGTGCCGACCGGCACTATCTGGATGGCTGATAACATCCTCAGCAGCCGATGGACTTTTCCCATGGCCGGTGGACATTTCACCCAGCCGATGATGATCCTCAGTGTGCAGGGAGCATGTCCTGAGACTTTGGCAGTTTTCAGAAAGGCAGGACAGTGAAAACAGAGGCAACAGTGCAATGGCAGCGAGTTTCCAGGCGAAGCCAATCCAAGCATGCGTGCATCCCTCTTCCCGAGGCCATTTTACTGCTTTAAATAGTTTAATTAATTTGTTAATTAGTTAAGGGTTTGTAATATTTAATTAGCTAGGGTAGTTAATTATTTATTTGGTCTGTATATTTATTTGGTCCCTCCGAGTGAGGGCGAATTTGTAATAAGTGTGGGTGCGTGTGTGCATGTCTTCCAACCCCCACTTCTTTCTCCCTTTTACTTACCTGCTTTTGATGGTTAGTATTAGGGCATATTTCAATTAGCATCCTTATGCTATGCATGCGTGCATTCATTCATTTGTCTTGCATGCACCGGGCTCGGCGCATCATACTAACTGCATCTGTATTTCAATTCCAAATTGAATACGTGTTAGTTGTAGCATTTCACATGCCATTTTAGGATAGCCGAGCCTATTGTAGTTGCATCTTGTATGTGTTGCATTAGCCATCTTAACATGAGCTAGGATCACGCATTGATTACTAACTAGTTTTTTGTTTTGGCTCGGAGTACTAGGTAAGCTTTTATGCTTTAGCATATCGCATGCGTATGAATGTTGCCATGATAGCATGATTACCATGAGGCTAGCTGCTTATGTGATATAACTACTTGAATGCCTGTGGATGGAGGTTAAATTACTTAAATTGGAATAATGCATTGAAACTGTGAGTTTTAAGCCCACCAGATAGTGGCAAAACTGTTTTTTCTAAAAGCCCACTTGAGGGTGGCAAAACCTGCATTTTAGCCTACTTGCGAGTAGCAAACCATTTTCAAAACAAACATGAAATGTTTTGTTCCAATTTAGGCGATTTGGTCTATACTTGTTTGCTGTGTGCATGACATAGTAATTCTAGGCTAATAACCGGAATAAGAACATGTAATGTTTTCAAAATCGGATATCACGGTTAGTAGAGGCCGGTCTTCGGACCGGGCGAGAGGGGGTGCTCATAGCTGACCTTCCCCGATCGTACCCAAGCTCCCGAGCCAAGATCACTTTGGTGATGACGGACACGTGGCCTTCGGCACCGAGTCAGGGTTTCCTAAATTTCCCCATTTTAACATATTTAGGTGGCGACTCTGTAATCTGGCAAAGCAGTCCATGTTTGGCACTTCTTTTAAAAAAAAATCAGTTTTTCTTCAAAACGATTAGCCAGAGTTGGACTCTTTGGTTCAGATTATGAACCGCAACACAAACAAAAACAGGGGAGTCTGAACTGTAGCGAAGGTCCCCCGCGGGCGCTGTTACATATACCAATAGAAAATTAATTATTTATTTTACTACCACACCCACTATTATTATTATTATTGTTATCAATATTATTATTTATTTACTCTTACTTTTATATTTATTTATTTACTATCTTTAACTCTAATTTGACCCAACTAGTATTATAATTCCATATTTCTGTTAATTTGGTCCCAAATAATAATCCATAATTAATCTCATATTTGATAATCCAATGCCAAATTATATTATGTGCTTATTATTTATTTAATAATATATTATCCAAATTAGATTCTGTATTTATTATTATTTATAATATATTATCACATACACTCACAATTATATATAACTATAAGTATTTATGTGATATTTAATTAACGTTCAGGGTGTCATATTTCTCCCCTTCTAAATAGAAGTTTGTCCCCAAACTTGACGTACCTTAATTTTCGAAGAGGTGTGGATACTTGGCTCGCATTTGACTTTCCGTTTCCCACGTAGCTTCTTCAATACGATGATTTCGCCATAAAACCTTTACCAACGGTATGGTCTTGTTTTCGGAGAACTTGATCACGACAATCGAGAATCTCCACTGGTTGCTCTTCATAAGAGAGATCCTCTTGAACTTCCAGATCCTCGTAATCAACAACGTGCTTTGGATCTCGAAGGTACCGTCGAAGCATTGAAACGTGAAACACATTGTGGATATTGGATAGTTCAGGTGGTAGTGCAAGGCGATAGGCTGCAAGACTAATCCTTTCCAGTATCTCGAATGGCCCAATGTAACGTGGGTTTAGCTTTCATCGCTTTCCAAATCGGATCACTCCTCTTGTTGGTGAGATCTTGAGGAACACATGATCCCCTACTTGAAATTCCAAGTCCCGTCTCCGAGTATTCGCATAACTTTTCTGGCGGCCCTGAGCAATGCGAATTCGTTGTTGGATGAGCTGAATTTTTTCACTTGTGACTTGCACGATCTCATGGCCTAATAATTTCCTGTCCCCGACTTCCGTCCAACATAGAGGTGATTGACATCTCCTTCTATACAGAGCTTCGTATGGCACCATTCCAATGCTTGCTTGATAGCTGTTGTTATAGGTGAATTCCACTAAAGGTAGGTGCTCATCCTAGTTACCTTTGAGGTTTATGTCACGACCCAAACCCGCCCCTATAGGTTTAGTATCGTAACCGGCCAGTAATCCTTGGATTACCGAAGGCCTCTGAATTGTTTAACAAAATTAAGGGGCTAGCAAAAGCAAATACAAAAATAGAATTGTCCAATGAGCTGTGCTGACGTATATGAACGGAATATTAAAACTTTAAATACGCATAACCAAAAGTCATTCTTACGTTATACCCACACACCATGTAGCATTTTAAGTACAGCCAACAAAAACAAAATGAGTCTTATATACATAAATAACCAGAGCTCAAAACACGTGACACTTTAGAAACCTCCACGTGAGACACAATGGTTGGCTGACAACAGAACACAGATCCAGACAAAAGCCTTCAGGGCTTGATCTCCAGAATGCCCACCTATACATATATACACACAGTGAGCTAAAGCCCAGTGAATAACATTAAGGTAAAGAGGTTAGTGAATGAATTCCGAACATTTCATAATCATAAGACAAATCATAACATAATTATTCTTATATCTGAACATACTAATGGTACATCCCATAGAACACATCACATATCGTCTTCCGACTAGAGTAATCGATTTCGGATACCGATTAAACACATATCACCACAATGAAGTGGCTAATAAGATCTCGTAATCACATATATGTCATGGACCCGCATTAACATGCTGTCCCCCATGACTTGGGACTATCTATGGATGCCATAATAGATTTCAAACATAGGACATTCGTTCACGTAAACAAATATCATTTCAGAAATCATAACTTATCAAATCACATTTGGAACGTAATTCATATGAACATATCTTTACAATAACGTTACTCACAGTGGGCTCCCGTAAACGGTCAATCAATCTTCGAACATTGACCTACAAACACAAAAGTACATAACATAAACATATCTTATCATTACACATTCATATGGCCATCACGGCTTAGCTTTCTTTACATTGATTCTTGTTATTTCTTATCACATTGCTTAAAACACACCCTTGTAATCTCTTAACTTAGTACATTCCTTTCTCAGTGTGTTTCTACTTCCTATCCTCATTCCTATGGCTAAATTAAGGCTTAGGAATGCCTAAGATGCAATGAGGATGCCAAAATCTATTGGAAAACACTTAGTCAAATTTCTGAAAACAGGGTCCCTGCTCGAGCGTAGCTTTCCTCGCTCAAGCGGATATGCAAAATATGAATGGTCGCTCGAGCGCAGATTTATTCCCTCGAGCGGTCTGCAAAGACATGAAACTTTTGGGAGCTTGCATTTCACGCTCAAGCGGACTTCTGGTTGCTCAAGCGAAAGTGTAAGATCACAGAGTGGTCGCTCGAGCGGGGAAGCAAAATCTGGGATTTCCATATTGTACTTCTAAGTTCAAAACTCGAATGCAACTCTCCAAAACACATCTCTTAGGCCCCAAAACTTGAGATAACATTGTAAACTTGCAAAATATGATGAATTAAGGATTATTTCATAAAATCATGGCCCAAGAGTTTGCCAATAGCTCACAATTCATCTTGAAACTGAAAAAGCAAAACATGTATGTAAAATCTTTCAAGCTCTTTTCTTCAAAACTCATGAAATTAGTAAATTGAGCTCATATGCATGTAAGAAATTCATTTTCAAAACATGAAATCAAGGTTCAAAACATGATAATTCACATATGCATATACCAATCAATTCACAATAACACCTTGAATGCTCAAGCTAAACTCAACATGGTAAAACTCTATATATTCATGCATACATGTGGACTTTTCTCCCAAATTCTTTGAAATTCAACATGGATGATATGAATCATGTTCAAAATGATGAAATTAAACTAAACTAAGCATGCATGTATGAATTAACTCTAAATTCATCATCCTTAGTTCAATTCTTGTACATAATCACAAATTCCTCTTAAATTGATCTACTTGATGGCTTAAACCCATAATTAAGTCTTGAATTCTCACCTAGAGTCTTGAACAAGCCAAATTCTTGCAAATCTTAGAGCTTCTTTTCTTAATCTTCAAGAATCAAGCTTTAATCTTTCAAACTCTTAGCTTTCTCTCACTAAAGTGAACTCACTCTCCCTCTAGAAAGGCTCACCAAACTTTTCCACTCAAAGAATGAAGGGTCTTGAGCTCAAAATGAGCTTATAACTCATATATATATAGTTGTGATAATATAATACATTAATTAGACCATAAGGCTTGCCAAACAAAACTTAATTAATCAGACTGAATCAATTTTTAATAAAATTTTCCATGTGGTTCTGAAAACTCCGAATAACATATTCATGTAGCCAATTCCAATTTTGGATGTCGATAAGGCTTTCAATTTTCATATTAAAGCAAAATTCTAGATAGATATTTCTACAAGTAACAGATAGAAAGTCAAAGATCATACAAAATACATAATAAACACATAACTTATTTTATCCACTAAATTATATCCTTAATTACAGATTAGTACTTTATTACGGATCGGGGTTGTTATAGTCTAACACGCATACACGTAACATGTCTTCCAACGTTTGGATTGTTCTTTCGGATTGTCCATTAGTTTGTGGGTGATAAGTAGTGCTAAACTTCAGTGTGGTTCCCAAAGCTTCTTGCAATTTGTTCCAGAAGTGAGACATGAAGCGGGGGTCTCGGTCAGACACGATCGAAACTGGGATACCATGCAAACGAATAATTTCCTTGATATATAAAGTGGCAAACTTATTAAGGGAGTACATGATTTTGATTGGTAGAAAATGCACTGACTTCGTCAATCGGTCTACTATAACCCATATTGCATCATTCTTCGAAAATGACTGTGGTAGCCCGACCACGAAGTCCATAGTAATGTGTTCCCATTTCCATTCAAGAATAGAGAGTTGTTGCAGTAGTCCTGTAGGTCTCTGATGTTCTGCTTTAACACGCTGACAATACAGACATTTGGAAACATGGCTTGCTATGTCTCTTTTCATTCCGGTCCACCAGTAGTGTTCCTTCAGATCATGGTACATCTTTGTGTTGCTAGGGTGGACTGCAAATCTTGAGTTATGAGCTTCCTCCAGTATCTTCATCTTAAGTTCTGGGATGTCGGGTATGCAAATTAGATTTTGAAATTTCAGTATCCCATTGCTTATAGTGAAATCAGGATCAAGCGTATTCCTTTGTTTCTCGTACTTTTTCTTCAAAAGTTTATTTTCCCATTGGCGTGCTTTAATTTCCTCAATCAATGTAGGTTCTACGGTTATGTTGATGAGTAGTCCATTGATCTTGCGAGAAACGAGAGTACATTCCAAACTTCTAGTCATCTTTCGGCTCAATGTGTCTGCTACCACGTTAGCTTTGCCTGGATGGTGATGGATTTCTATATCATAGTCTTTCATAAATTCTAGCCACCGCCGTTGCTTCATATTCAGTTCCTTCTATGTGAACAGATATTTAAGACTCTTGTGATCAGTGTAAATCTCGCAGGTTGCACCATAAAGATAATGACGCCAGATTTTGAGAGCAAAGATCACCGCAGCTAATTCCAAATCATGAGTTGGGTAGTTCTTCTCGTGAGTCTTTAATTGTCGCGACGCATAAGCAATGACTTTTTCGTTTTGCATGAGAACGCAACCCAAACTATTGTATGAGGCATCACTATAAATTACAAGCCCATCTGCTCCTATAGGGAGTGCTAGTATAAGAGCTGACACAAGTCGACTTTTGAATTCTTGAAAGCAATGCTCCTGTTTATCAGTCCATTCGAAAGGTGTATTCTTCTGAGTTAGCTGGGTCAAGGGTGATGCTAACTTTGAGAAATCTTGCACGAAGCGTCGATAATATGCAGCTAGACCTAAGAAACTTTGGATTTCTGACACATTAGTAGGTCGTGGCCAATCCACGATTGCTGCAACTTTTTGGGGGTCAACCGAGATGCCATCTTTGTTAATGGCGTGACCGAGAAAGTGTACACTAGTGATCTAGAATTCGCATTTCTTCAACTTGGCATAATGTTTGTGATCACGTAGTGTTTGTAGAACCGTTCGCAAGTGTTGCTCATGGGCCTCTGGTGACTTGGAGTAGATGAGGATGTCGTCAATGAAGACGATGATGAACTCGTCAAGATAGGCTTTGAACACTCGGTTCATGAGATCCATGAAGGCTACTGGGGCATTTGCGACGCCAAAAGGCATGATAAGAAACTCGTAGTGCCCGTAAGGGGTTTTGAAGGTAGTCTTTTCGATGCTTTCCATTTTGACTTTTAGCTGATGGTAGCCAGAACGCAAGTCGATTTTGGAGAATACTTAGGCACCTTGAAGTTGATCGAATAAGTCATCGATTTGCGACAGAGGGTGCCAATTCTTGATGGTGATCTTGTTCAGCTCCCGGTAATCGATGCATAATCTCATCGTGCCATCCTTTTCTTCACGAACAATACTGGAGCTTCCCAGGGTGAGGTACTAAGTCGAATGAAACCTTTGTCTAGTAGTTCCTGGAGTTGAGTCTTCAGCTCTTTCAATTTTGTTATCGACATACGATAAGGAGCTTTTGATATTGGTTGTGTGCCAGGTTGGGTTTCAATGGTGAATTCGATTTTCCGATCAACTGGAATACCGAGCAGATCTTCAAGAAAAACATCCGAAAATTCTCGAACCACGGAGATTGCATTAACGGTGGGGGTCACTTTTTGTGTATCGATTACATAACAAATATAACTACCACAACCCTTTGTTAGAAGTTGTTGAGCTGTCATGGAAGATATAATACAGGGAGGGTTAGAAACTCCAGTCCCATCAAAGACAAGTTCGGGTTGGTTTGGTAACCTGAGGAAGACCTTTTTGGCTTTACAATCGATAGAGACATGGTTGGCAGCCAACCAATCCATACCTATGATCACATCAAAGTTTCCAATGCGGAGGGGAATCAAGTTTACATATAAGGCTTTGCCTTTTAAGAAAATAGCACAAGATCTATATACATCTGTACTACAAGCAAACTTACCAGAAGGAAAAGACACAGACAATATATATCCTAATGGTTCGGGTGTTGATGCCCACTTGACAGCAAAGTGTGGTGTAACAAAAGAAGGAGTTGACCCAGAGTCAATGAGGACATGAGCTAAATGACCACAGATAGAAAGTGTACCTGACACAATATTTTCGGTAACTTCTGGTTTTCCATATACCAAGGTGAAAACCCGTCCTTGGCGTTTTTAGTCCTTCCTCTCTCCTCCAAGTCCTGCGGGTTTCCTGACTGGGCCAAAGGGGCTGGCTGTAGGATTAGTCAGCTTTGGACAATCCCTCAGCAAGTGGCCAACTTGACCGCATTTAAAACATGCTCTCGTGTCTCGATGGCATTGTCCCCAATAAGCCTTCCCACAAGTGGGACAAATTGGAACAGTGCCACCTCGGGGGTTGGTAGAATCTTGATGGCCTGAACTGGTTGTGCCCATATTCACCCTTTTGGGAGGCGCAACACCGGGTCTTCTGTTATCTCTTTCCCAGAATCGCTTCTTGTGGCTTGGTTCCCCAGAACGCGAGGCTTTAATCCCTTTTTCTACAATGTACGCCCGATCTACCACTTCTGCATAGGTTGGCAGTTTCAAGACCTCGAGCCTGTCTTTAATTTCAGCATCCAATCCTGCTTCGAATTTTCTTGCTTTTCGAGTTTCGGTGGGGAAGACGTATGTTGCAAACCGAGCGAGTTGAGTGAACTTGCTCTCGTATTTGGCCACCGTCATGGTTCCTTGCTTTAGATGTATGAATCCGGATGCCTTCTGTTCTCGCAATGAATCTGGGAAGTATTTTTCGTAGAATACTTCCAAGAATCTTCCCCAAGTCGTAATTTCTTCTTTGGCCAGAGTGAGAAGCCACCATTCCTGTGTATTGTCTTTGAAAGTGAAAGTGGCGAAAGTTACCTTTTGTCTTTCGGTGCAGGGTAGGGCGTGAAAAATCTTTTCCATGTCTTTCACCCAAGCGTCTGTGATGGGTCGTTGAACACACCAAAATTAAACACTAAACTACACCAAATTCTTTTAGAATAATGGCAAGTCCAGGTATCGATCCACAGGGACAATTGTGAAATTAAACTAATTTAATTGATAAATTCCTAAATTAATTTTGATGAAAAGAATGATTGATCATAACCTAATTTAATAACGAATAAATTAAACTAAATAATTAAATTATCAATTATAACTGAAAATGGATTTACTGAATTGGGAAAAAACCTAGGGCGAATAGTCCACCACTGCTTACGTAAATAGGGTTTTCAAATTGAAAACAATTATGTTATGGTTCGAACGGAATAATATTTCGTAACTACAAGTTCAAAGCATTTAACAAGAAAATCATCACGTTCAATGTACGAGCACGAACCATCTCAAGTAGTACGAATTGTTCACTCTAAACTAAGGTAGTGATACGACTCGTCTCTCATAGTATAATTCGTCTCATACCTTGAATGTGAAAGAATAGAAAACTCTTGTATGGAAAACATTCAACAATCACAGAAAGCCGAATATTTGAAGAAATAATGGAATATATATATATATGAAACTTCTAAAACACCATACAAGTGTTCAAACCTTTACATAATTGAAAATTCAAAAGGAAAAACCTATTACATGGCTAGGGTTTCATCAAAACCCTAGAAAAGGAGAATAGCCACTCATAGAGGAGTGGAAGGAGGTAGATGGAGAAGAAGCCACCATAGGAGACATGCTTGAAGCTTCAAGTTCGTCTTCTTTTCAAACCCTAGCCTCCCTTTCTTGACAAAACAACTTCAAAACCCTAATCCAGCCTTTTTCTTGCCTATTTATACTTCTGGTGTCTTTCCAAACAGGTTTAAAACATCTAGCACATTTTCCCAGAAAAAGTCAACGCACGTGCGAGAAAGTCAACTCTCTCCAAATTCTGTCTTTTTGCCCATTTTATGCTCCGACTATGTACAACCTGATTGACATTCAACACACATAAAGTATACATTTTGACAAGCAAGTGAAGTTAAGAGATCCTAGTTAACGGCCTCAATGATGTACAATTCGGCCTTAATCACATCCCCGAACTTACAACTTGCTAGTCCTTAAGCAAGTGATAAAAAAAAATAAAATAAAATAAAATAAAATAAATAATAATTTAAACAAAATCTAGCTATTTCCTCTTTCGTGGAAAAACGGTTGCATTTAGTATATGCAACAAGCCTTTAAACCACAAAGTTACCCCAAGTGGACGAGTAAAGTCTCGTGAGGGTTTCCAGAAATGATACCCACAAACATTTTCATATTCATATACGCCCAACAATTAACCACACTACTCCACCTAGCAATCAACTTATGTGCCACTACAGTGTGATATTAAAACATAATGAGTCATTAAAGGCACAGTGGACAAGCATGAAGGAACCTATTGAGTCAAAACCACAATTCAGTTAATACAAAAGTAAAGTCCCCTGTACTTGTACATGCTAGTTGACAAATCATCAGTACCCTTGGTGTAAAGTGCAATCTCCATATTAGTTAACTATCCACTATAATAGCCTAGTGTAACTCATAATAACACCCAACATATACAGAAAAACTAACCTGTTGCAGCCAAGATTCTCAAGTTTTTTTTTTTTTTTTAAATGACGGTGCAATGTTCTGATCCATTAAGCTTTCTAATCAACCCATGTAGCAAGTATTGGGCCAATGACTCCCAAACTAGATGGTTTTAGGGCACTAGGTGTAGAGACACCCCTACGGACTTAATAACTTGAGTTGAAAAGGCTACGAATCCGAACAAGTCATTCTCCTTATTTTTTCCTTTACTGTGCAATGTCTAAGTTCCTTAAGCTTTGTAATTAACCCATGTAGCAAGTATTGGGCCAATGACTCCCAAACCAGACGGTTTTAGGGCACTAGGTGTAAAGACACCCCTACGGGCTTAATAACTCGAGTTAAAAAGGCTACGAACCCAAACAAGTCAAGTGTTTTTTTTTTTAAAAAAGAGAATCTTGGCTCCTCATTTATTCTTTTCTGCAATCTAGCTATTATCAATGATGTATACCAGGGATTATAATAAAAAGGTCACCGCTATGAGAGTGTGTTCATGTGAATTAAGGCATATATGACAAGTGTACTAATACCACAAGCACAAATGACTCCCCTAGTGCAAACATCACATGCAAGTATCTACCCAATAAATCATTTTCATACAAGTCTACTATGCTCCCCAATTAACATATACAAATATCATCACCCTACTAGCAACAAGTGAAGTAATGCAATCAAGTGAAATAGGTATAAGCATGAATGATTAAGCCAAATAGGAATGCACAAAAGAAAATACAACCCTCATCCCTCAATTGGAATATGACATTGTCCTCAATGGAAAAGTAAAGAGAAATGAGAGAAGATTACCAAAGATTGTAGGTGCACATCCAGGTAGGCATATAGTGACACACACACACTCAACCTTTTTTTTTTTTTTTTTTTTTGAGAAGAGGAAATAACTGAAAAGAAATAAAAATAAAAATAAAAGAGATAAAGCAATATACAATGGGTACTACGGAGAAGCCGATGGCGGTGGTGGCGGGAAATGCTGGGCAAACAAGGCTTACATCAAAGATCGCGTCTCAAAGGCTTCATCTTGAACCCATTGCTGGATGTCGAGCTGGCGGGCGTGTAGCTGGTCGAAGGTCACCTGAGAATAGTCTCGATGCGCTTGAAAATCCGTACGCAACTCCATGAGACTTTGGTGGTGATCACGAAGAGTACTGTGGACCTGATCCACAAAGTGCTGAAGCTGTAAGTACTCCTCGCGAGTCATGTAGAGTGGGTCCCCTTGGGGAGGCACGGGAGGAACAGGATAAGGTGGGTGGTCATGTACGGGGTCCTGGGCCTCATCAACTGGGGCACCAACTTGCTGCGGGATGCGAGATACGTTATGCTGCCATTCCCACTGGCCGAAAGTCGGATACGCTCCTCATTCTCAGCAATGGAGAGGCCGTTCAGCTCAAACACAAGTGTCAACAAATTGGCAAATGGTAGTGGCCAAGTCAGGTTCTGCATAGGTTCAGGCCGAACTGCCTCTCATAGAAATTTCCGCAAATGCATCCAGAAGATATGCTCAAGCGAGACCTGATAGCCATCTGATAACCGTGTAAAACCCGAACAAACTCCAAACGGCGCTCAGCTCTATGCCCAAGTGGAAGGACATTCTTATGGACCACGGAATCAATGAATAGCAAGCGGCAAGGCAGCTTGCTCCGTCGCAAGCATGTGAAACTGTTGTCGCCATGGGGCCCCGAGAAGTATTGCTGGATGAGGCTATGTATGGGTGGTCGATCCTTAACTTCCGAGAAGGGTTGATATTCTGGCTTGGCGAAAAACCCTAACGCGGTGGTAATCATGGATGAGGTGATGTGGACAATATGACCATCAATGGTAGATAGCAGTCCATCCTTGGTGAGTGACTTATACAAGTTCTGATAGAAGAGTCGTACCAGATGAGGATAAGTAGGCGCTGTCATAGTGCAAACGCCCAACTGTTGCCGGAGTTGGAGCTGCTCAACGGCCCAAGTAGTGTCCATGTCACGCTGAAAATATGGAATGTTGAACTGCATGAGATTGTGAAGCGGGGGGGAAGCCCACTCCGGCCGTAGCAAGTCACCTGGTGGTGGTGGCGAGGATGGTGATGACGGTGGCGGTGGTGGCGCCGAAGAGGTGGAACCTCTGGCATTTTTGGAGACCCGAGCGGAAATACGTCGACTCATATCCTGCACACACCAACAATAAACACATATACCCGTGAAACCAGCATGAGAATCAAATAAAATATTAAAGCACAAGTCTACCCACTGATGTCCCACATGCAATTCGCACCAATTTTTATTTATTTATTTATTTGTATAAAAACGAAAAGAATTAAATAAATGAATAAAAATGACATTAAATAAACTAAACTAAACTATAAAAGAAGTAAACTATAGTACAAAATAAACTAAAGTATAGAATAAAATAAACTAAACTAAACTTTTTTTTTTTTTGTGTCTACTAAAATAGAAGAAAATAAAATAAAATAAAATAAAAGTTTAGAGAAAATAAAATAAAATAAAATAAAATAAAAATAAAAATAAAAACTAAACTACTTAACAATTAAATGAACAATTACATCATAACATAAAAATAAAAATAAAAATAAAATCACCAACTAACAAGTAAAATAAAAATAAAAACAACAATCCACTAACTAATGAAACTAAGAGAATCACTACTAAACAATTTAAACTAAACAAATAAAAATAAGCTAAATTATTATTATTATTATTATTATTATTAGTAGTACCTTTATTTCTGAAGTTTTTTTTTTTTTTTGAACCGCATGTGCGCCGAAGAGGGCCGCACATGTGGCTCTCATCTTCTTCCTACGCAGATTTTTTTTTTTTTTAAGATGAACAAACTAAATAAACATGGCTAAGTTAGTATACTACATGGCTAAATAAATAAAATAAAATGATAGAAAGAATAAACAACTAACAACAAACATGGCTAAGCAGTATAAAAAAATAAAAACCCCCTTTTTTTTTTTTTTTTGGTATGAAACATAGATCAAGATTTGAACAAAAAAAATAAAATCAAAACTCTATTTCTCTACTCCTATGCCCACAAATCTAAACAAAAAGTAAATTGTACCTTGAAAAGGGAGAGAAAAAGAGAAAAAGAATGGAGATTTGTCGGAAAAAATGGTGGTCGCCGGAGACTCGTCAGACAAAGAGGAAATAGTGATGCCGGCGGTGAGATAGTGGTGGTGAAGAAGAAGAAGAACAAGAAGAAGAAGAAAGAAAAAGATGGTGATGGTGGGGGTGGACAAGTTTTTGGTGGGTTTGTGGAGTTATGAGAGAGAAAGAGAGATAGATGAGAGGTAGAGAGAGAGAGAGAGACAAATCTGAGGGAGTGATGGGGCGAAAGTGGGTTAGGTGTTGATGAGGACAAACTTTTGTTTTTTTTGTTTTTTTTTTTTATTTATACGAAAATAAAAATAAATAAATAAATAATAATATATATACAAGAAAATACAATTTTTTTTACGTTTAATTTTTTTTTATATATGTTAATAAAAATAATTGTATATTTCTGTATTTATTTTTTAAATTTATTTATTTATTTATTTAAAATTTATGTATTTATTTTGAAATAAGTAAATAAATTAAAAATAATAAAAATAGAAGAAAAAAAAACAAATTTTTTTTTTAAGAACCGCTGCACGTGCGGTGGATATTCCCGCACGTGCAGACACACACGTACGTCCTCGCGCACCTGCTTTTAAAGTAGTGTGCAAAATTGAACTTGACAATTTTCCTGCACGTGCAGGGTCCAAACCACACGTGCGGTGATTTTTCTCTTTCGTGTTTTTTTTTTTTTTTTGGAAAAACGACACTCCGCACATGCGAGACCCAGGCCGCACGTGCGGCTTGATTGAGGCACCTCCGCGCGCACCTTCTCCGCACTTGCAATTAAAGCAGTGTACTCTTGGAATTGTGAGATGTTGCGCCACACGTGCGGGATTTTTTTTTTTTTAAATTGACTGAATACAACAATTACCAAAAATAACAAATTTTTTTATATATATATATATTTTTTATTTTAGAATAGGTTAAAGAAAAGAAATTAAAAACCGAGTACAACACAAAGCATGCTAAACCATTTCTACCTTCATTTGACATCCGAAATAAATATAGCACTTTGGAAAATATCGGAATGCCTAACAAGGGTATAATCTTCACGCGAAAAACACGGGTACTACTTTTCTCCCTAACTGTGTTTGTAACTTTCCCTATTCTCCAACAGGGTGACAGACTAGGTTAATTCGGTATCCAGAATCGAGGCGCATAAAGCTACCTCAACCTATGGGGCTGCCATACAGAGTTCAAGTCGGCGTAGTTTTGAAGCAATCTCCACACCCCTGAGTATTTAAACCAGACTCTAGTCTCGGAAATTCCAAACCTTTGTATTCTAGGCTTTGCCATTCGAACTCTACTTTCCACCGTCTCAGTTGGTCTCCTAGGAACTCACTACAAACACGGTTAGGTGGCTATACCAGACTGTCAGATGCCGTTCGGGCACGGCTAACACCAAAGAAATTACACCTTTAGAGGATTTAAAGTCTCCTAGACACAAATAAAGCACAACAAGAACAAAGAAAAGTAGAATAGAATAGAAGGAAAAGAAAAGAGAACAAGAAATCAATCTATCAATCATAGTAAAAATGGTCCATCAAAGCAATGGACTCAATCATCTCCCCATTCGCAATCCCCTCTATATATGGCTTCAGTCTTTGGCCATTTACTTTGAAAGTGTGGCCAGTCTTTGGATCTTGCACCTCAACGGCGCCATGAATAAATGCCTCAACAACCACAAAGGGACCATCCCATCTTGATCTTAGCTTACCCGGAAAAAGTCTTAATTTTGAATTAAAAAGCCATACTTTTTGGCCGGGTTCAAAGGATTTTCTATTAATGTGCTTGACATGGAATTCTTTAGTCTGAGCTTTAAAAACTCTCGAACTCTTATATGTGTCATTCCAGATTTCCTCAAACTCATTAAGTTGCAATTTTCGGTGGAGCCCAGTCGCGGCCATATCGAAGTTAAACTTCTTTATGGCCCACAATGCTCGGTGCTCAAGTTCAATCGGGAGATGGCAAGCTTTGCCAAACACTACCCTGTATGGTGACATCCCAATAGGTGTCTTAGAAGCAGTGCGGTAGGTCCATAATGCATCAATCAACCGTTGTGACCAATCTTTCCTATCTGGCCTCACTATTTTCTCTATTATGTGCTTTACCTCCCTATTTGAGACTTCTACTTGGCCACTAGTTTGAGGGTGGTATGGAGTGCCAACTTTATTAGTGATAGAGTATTTCTTGACCACCGATTCAAAGAACCGGTTACAAAAATGCGTATCCTGATCACTTATTATGGCTTTAGGAAACCTAAAACGACTAAAGATATTTTCATTCAAAAATTTGATTACCACTCTATGATCGTTTGTTCGGGTAGCTATCGCCTCCACCTACTTAGACACATAATCTACTGCCAATAGAATATACTCAAACCCGAATGACGACGGGAAAGGTCCTATAAAATCAATCCCCCAAACATCAAATATCTCTACCACAAGAATAGAGGACAATGGCATCATGTCACGCCGAGATATCGAACCCATTTGCTGACAGCGCAAACAAGTTCTACAAAATTGATGGGCATCTTTAAAAATTGTGGGCCAATAAAACCCGCTCTGTAAAATCTTGACGGCCGTTTTATGCCCACTAAAATGACCGCCACATGCAGAAGAATGACAAAATGTAAGAATGCTATGCACCTCACTCTCCGGCACACACCGTCGAATCACTTGGTCGGAGCAATATTTAAACAACTCCGGATCCTCCCAAAAGTAATACCTGACCTGGGAAAAGAATCGGTCTTTGTCTTGCTTAGACCAATTCTACGGAATTTGCCCAATGGCCAAGTAATTCATAATATGTGCAAACCACGGGGGGCTCGCTCGTGACAGCTCAAAAAGTTATTCGTTCGGAAACGAATCATGCAAAATAAGAGGGTCACTAGTATACTCAACGAGGATTCGGGAGAAGTGATCCGCTACCACATTCTCAGATCCTTTCTTATCTCGGATTTCTAGGCCAAATTCCTGTAGCAACAATATCCATCTAATTAACCTAGGTTTGGTCTCTTTCTTTGAGAGTAAATACCACAAAGTGGCGTGATCAGTGAAGACTATGACTTTGGAACCTAGGAGATAGGACCGGAATTTGTCTAAGGCAAAGACCACAGCTAGCAACTCTTTCTCAGTGGTAGTGTAATTCGATTGTGCATCCGAGAGAGTGCGACTAACATAATATATAGCAAATGGTGCCTTATTGACCCTTTGGCCCAACACAGCCCCGACAGCATAATCGGAGGCATCACACATGATTTCAAAGGGAAGTGACCAATCTGGTGATTTCATGATTGGGGCAGTGGTGAGGGCCATTCTCAGTGTTTCAAATGCCTTCAAGCATGCCTCATTAAAGATAAAAGGCGCGCCCTTAACAAGTAAATTGCACAAAGGACGTGATATTTTACTAAAGTCTTTGATGAACCTACGGTAAAAACCTGTATGCCCTAGGAAGGACCTAATTTGACGCACGGAATTGGGTGGAGGAAAGCATGCAATGAGGTCAACCTTAGCCTTGTCTACCTCTATACCTCAAGGGGACACAATGTGTCCCAACACTATACCCTCGCGAACCATAAAATGGCTCTTTTCCCAACTCAAAATTAGGTTTGCCTCAGTACATCGTTCCAACACTCTAGTCAAGTTCCTAAGGCATTCCTCAAAAGATGGTCCAAACACTAAAAAATCATCCATAAAACCTCTAAGAATTTCTCCACCATATCGGAGAAAATGACCATCATACACCGTTGAAAAGTCGCCGGTGCATTACATAGCCCAAAGGGCATGCACCTGTAAGCAAAAGTGCCAAAAGGACATGTGAATGTGGTCTTTTCCTGGTCAGCGGGGTACACCGGGACTTGATTATACCCTGAATAACCATCAAGAAAACAATAGAAACCCTATCCCGCTAACTGCTCTAGGATCTGGTCAATGAAAAGTAAGGGAAAATGATCCTTCATAATCGAGGAATTCAGTCTCCTATAATCAATGCACACTCGCCACCCAGTAGTGGTTCGTGTGGGGACTAACTCTCCTCTCTCATTCTCAACAACAGCAATGCCCGATTTCTTGGGCACCACTTGTGTAGGACTCACCTATTTGCTATCCGAGATTGGGTATATAATACCCACATCCAACAATTTCAATACCTCGTTTTTCACCTCTTTCATATTAGGATTAAGTCTCCGTTGCATTTCGCGAGAAGGTTTGGTGTCCTCCTCTAGGTGTATATAATGCATGCACACGGAGGGATCTATCCCTTTCAAATCAGCCACTGACTACCCTATAGCACTCCAATGTGCCACAAGAACACTCATTAACTGACTCTCCTGCTCTACAGTCAAGTCAGATGCAATGATGACTGGTAAAGTATCTTGGGGCCCTAAAAATGCATACTTGAGTGTGGCCGGGAGTGGCTTCAACTCAAGTGTAGGTGGTGTGACCAAAGATGGTATGGCAGGCTCTCTCGACAGAGGAGGAAATGACTCAAACCGGGCTTTCCACGGAGGAAAATCCGGTGTAGAAGAAGCATTAAGCAAGACATTCACCTCCTCAACTGACCCATCAATATCAAAATTTTCAAACCCAAAATGAGCTAGCTAAGCCTCTAAAGGGTCCTCTACAAGAATGGAGGGCAAAACTTCCTCCACAACCTCATCCACAACATCCACAAATAAGCACTCATCTCTCTCATGGAGTTGTTGGGATGCTTGGAAAACATTAAGTTTCACTTGTATGTTACCAAATAAAACTTCCATAACCCCTGTCCGACAATTAATGCATGCATTGGCCATAGCCAAGAAAGGTCGACCTAAGATTACCGGGATTTGTTTCCTAGACTGGCTACCGGTTCCATATCTAAAACCAAAAAGTCAACTGGAAAATAAAACCTATCGACCTTCACTAGCACATCCTCAATCATGCCATGTGGCACTTTGAGGGACCGGTCAGCCAACTGAAGAGTGACAGTAGTGGGCTTCAACTCGCCAAGCCCAAATTCCTCGTACACAGAGTACGACAACAAATTGACACTAGCCCCTAAATCTAACAAGGCCCTATCAATGAAATGGTCCCCTATAATGCATGCCATGGTTGGGGCACCCGGGTCCTTAAGCTTAGGAGGTGTGTCATTCAACAAGATGGAGCTTACTTGCTCCGTGAGTAGGACCTTTTGGGACACGTGTGTCCTAGATTTATGCTTTTGCGTACAAAGGTCCTTCAGAAATTTGGCATAGGTGGGTACTTGCTTAATCACCTCCAACAGGGGGAGGTTGATTTTTACTTGTTTAAAGACCTCCATCATTGCTTCCTAGATGCCGCCTTCTTATTAAAAGGGGACGGTGTATCAAGGCATTGGGGAAAGGATGCCTTAGGCACATATGGTGCCTTGGGCTCATGTAAAGTGTTAGGGACTAAGTCATCCCTCTTAAGTGTTTCCCCATCACCCTTGCTCTCATTGGGTGTACCACCGTGGTCACCCTTCTTAGCTCTAGTTGCATCAGACGCAACTGACTAAGGCTCTAACTCCCTCCCACTTCTCAAACTAATCACTGCTTGCACCTGCTCATGGTGCTTTCCATTCCCACCCGAACTCTCTGCCTCGTATTGTCCCTTAGGGTTGGCCACAGTTTGACTTGGTAATTTTCCCTCATCTCTTCGATTCATGTTGTTAGCTATTTGACCCAATTGGGCCTCTAGCTTGGCAATTAGGGGTGTTTACGGGTTGAGTCGGCTCGGGTTCACTCCCTAACCACTAGCCGAACCGAACATGTCGGGTGAGAATATGAATCACCCGCTTTCGACCGCCATACTGGTCAAAATCGTCCGAACCAAGCGATTCGGTTTGACGGTCGGATCAGACGGATGATACATACAAACCAGTTTTTTTTTTTCACATTCAAACAAAACTCAAAATAAAAAATATATACAATCCAAATACATAAATATTGATCTAGACCATATCTAAAAAAATGATATTGAAAAAAAAAATTTAATAATAGCGAGGTTATACCCACACATCATCGCACAATTATCATCGTCACTTGACACCACCGCCAAGCATGAGTGTTCAGAAATCAAGAGTGAGGGAGAGAGAGAGTTATAACTACAATTGATCAATCATCGTCATCAATTTTAACAATCCAAACTTGCACTTCACTAAAGGGCTTTGGTAGAGCTTAGATATCCATTGCCCCACTGTATGTATGAAAGAAAAAAAAAATTGAGAGAGAGAGAGAGAGAAGAAACAAAACGGTCAAGAAAGAGAGAGAGGCAGACGAGTGGTTTACTGAGAGACAGAGAGATATCATTGTGCAAGAGAGAAGGAAAAAGATTGTAAGAGAGAGAGAATGAAAAAGATTATGAGAGAGAGAGAGAGAGAGAGAGATGAAATGGTCAAAAAAAAAGGTTTAGAAGGAAAAGGTAGACGAGACAGAGAGATAATAGAAATTGGTCAGATGCATTGGTGATGAATAAAGTTAGAAAGACATTCTTGGGATATGGGGGGACAGATGAGAGAGTTAGATAGAGGATAGGGAAAAAAAAATATTTGAAATATATTAATTTATTATTTTTAATGATGTGTTTGATAAATATTAAATTTTAATTTATCAATTATTTTATTATGTAAAATTTAGTTTCAATGTAATATCATTAAAAATTATTTAAAAATAATAAGTTAAAAAGATATAGCATTAAACTTAGTCAGAAATTGTATTGGTAATATAATAAATTTAAAGTTATTCTAAGGATGTAGGTATAAGTCTTTGAGAATAGGGGATACAGGCCATTTCTTGGGAAGATAACCTTGGGAAGACAAAAAGGTTCTTGGGAAGGTAAAGGTCTCCGTTGGAAATTATATTATATATGAACCTTGACAGATTCATATCTACTGTATAAAAATAATTCGGACGGGTCAGGTTTGTCAATTTTTTATTTATTAAGACGGACACTCGAAAGACACCTGTAGAAATTTCAAAAATCTGAACCGCAGCCGACCGAACTAATGGTCGAAACCGTCCGTATTGCCTTCGGATCGGGTGGTTCGAGTCGGATTTGTCGGGTGATTCGGATCTATGAACAGCCCTATTGGCAATAGAGTGAGTGCGGGAGTAAACTACCGGTGCTAACCCCTTAAGTTCTGAGAGAACTTCCAACACCTGAGTCTCAAAGGTAGAGTTGCCCTGAGGAACAGGCAGGGGTTGTGGTTGCCGGTACGGTTATGGGGGTCAATAAGGTTGTGGTGGTCAGTAGGATGATTGGTTGGCAAAATTATTGAAATTCTGCCTTGGTGGTAGAGGATTGTAAGAAATGCCTTGTGAAGGGGGTCTCCATAAAAAATTAGGGTGATTTCTCCATCCTGGATTGTATGTGTTAGAGTATGGATCATTACCCGGGTTGGAGAATCCTTGAGCCGCATTCACATGCCCTTGGACTAACTCCGAAAATTGTGATGCCGAAGGGCACTCACTCAAGTCATGAGCAGGGCTCGCACATATAACACATGCCTCATGAAATTGAGGCTAATCTTGCTGGGTAGGGGCATGTCCCGCAGCTAATAATTGGTCCATTTTGTGGGAAAGTGCCTCTACTTGTTGGGCTAACTCTAGGTTTTGCCCGACCTCATAAATGCCCCCTCTTTTCGGGGCTCCAACTACTGGTTGTCGGACTTGCCGGGCTGCGGAGGCATAGTGAAGGGAATTATCACTTAGGTTCTCAAACAATTGCCATGCCTCGGCATCATTTTTGGACATGAATGTCCCACCATAGGATGAGTCCACCATTTGGCGGTGCGGCTCAGTTAAGCCATAATAAAATGTTTGAACAAGTTGCCAATCAGGCACTTGGTGGTGGGGACACTATTGGAGAAGGTCTCGAAGTCTTTCCCACGTCTCATGGAATTGCTCGCCATCCATTTGAGTAAAGTTTGTGATGGCTCGCCTAAGTTGGTTGGTTTTACCTATGGGAAAGTACTTCTCCAAGAACCGTTGCTGTAATTGGTCCCAAGTTGTGATTGAATTGGCAGGTAAGGAATTCAGCCAGTGTTTGGCTTTATCCCTTAATGAGAATGGAAACAATCGCAACATTAAAGCCTCATTTGTGAAATTCTGGATCCTCACTGTCGAGCAAATTTCCAGAAATTCATTCAAATGTTTGTAAGGATCATCATGAGTTAGTCCATAGAATGATGGAAGCATTTGTATAGTGCTGGACTTAATCTCATAATGAGCAGCATGGTGTTGGGTAATTGGATGCATGATGGTGATGTATATGCAGTGGGTGTGAAATAATCCTTAAGGCTCCGGTTAGGCACATTCGGGACATCTGGATCTGCCATCTCTAATGGCTCAATGTATGCATATGAATATTCAAGCCTAAGAACACGGGCAGAGGCCCTAAGTCTCCTAAGGGTCCTTTCTAGTTCAAGGTCCAAACTCCACAATTCAGGGCGACAAGAATGGTGCCCGTGCATACACTACCCACACACACAAAAAGTTCCGACTCTGTGCACTAAGTTATGAAAGCAAAATACCAAAGGGAGAAATACTCACAGCGGTTTAACGAAAACGCTTTACTCGTCTTGCGGGTACTTGACGTGTAGACGTTGTCTCCAACCTCTAATTGAGCTTCGTCTTTCTTTATAGCACTTTGGTGCTTTGCTTGCGAGTGTTTGCTTCTGTTTACGCACTTTAGTGTTGCGATTTTTTTTATTTATTTTAATTTTAAAGCTCGATTGGCTCCGCTTGCACTTCAGTGATAGCTTCCACTTTCAAACGCTCTGCACACTTAGCAACACGAAAACATAAAATGCTAAACTAAAAATTAAAATAAGAATATAACTTTAAATTAACTAATTTCGCTAGAAGTCCCCGGCAACGGCGCCAAAATTTGATGGGTCGTTGAACACACCAAAATTAAACACTAAACTACACCAAATTCTTTTAGAATAATGGCAAGTCCAGGTATCGATCCACAGGGACAATTGTGAAATTAAACTAATTTAATTGATAAATTCCTAAATTAATTTTGATGAAAAGAATGATTGATCATAACCTAATTTAATAACGAATAAATTAAACTAAATAATTAAATTATCAATTATAACTGAAAATAGATTTACTGAATTGGGGAAAAACCTAGGGTGAAGAGTCCACCACTGCTTACGTAAATAGGGTTTTCAAATTGAAAACAATTATGTTATGGTTCGAACGGAATAATACTTCGTAACTACAAGTTCAAAACATTTAACAAGAAAATTATCACGTTCAATGTACGAGCACGAGCCATCTCAAGTAGTACGAATCGTTCACTTTGAACTAAGGTAGTGATACGACTCGTCTCTCATAGTATGATTCGTCTCATACCTTAAATGTGAAAGAATAGAAAACTCTTGTATGGAAAACATTCAACAATCACAGAAAGCCGAATATTTGAAGAAATAATAGAAAATATATATATGAAACTTCTAAAACACCATACAAGTGTTCGAACCTTTACATAATTGAAAATCCAAAAAGAAAAACCTATTACATGGCTAGGGTTTCATCAAAACCCTAGAAAAGGAGACTAGCCACTCATGGAGGAGTGGAAGGAGGTAGATGGAGAAGAAGCCACCATGGGAGACATGCTTGAAGCTTCAAGTTCGTCTTCGTTTCAAACCCTAGCCTCCCTTTCTTGACAAAACAACTTCAGAACCCTAATCCAGCCTTTTTCTTGCCTATTTATACTTCTGGTGTCTTTCCAAACAAGTTTAAAACATCTAGCACGTTTTTCCAGAAAAAGTCAACACATGTGCGGGAAAGTCAACTTTCTCCAAATTCTGTCTTTTTGCCTATTTTATGCTCCGACTATGTACAACCTGATTGACATTCAACACACATAAAGTATACATTTTGACAAGCAAGTGAAGTTAAGAGATTCTAATTAACGACCTCAATGATGTACAATTCGGCCTTAATTTTTTCCATGTCTTTCACCCAAGCGTCTGCTACCATTGGGTCTGGGCCGCCGGTAAATATGGTGGGTTTCAGATCATGGAATTATTTTATGCTAACCGGCTCTTCTCGCCGTTCTGGCATCCCGTTGTTGATGTTAGTCTGCAAAGCTTGCAAAAAGCTAATAACCGCTCTTTCCATTATTCTTTCCATCGATTCAGTGCCACTGACTGATGACTCATTTCCGTTACCATTATTGGCCATTCTATAAAGTAATAAACGAGGCATTATATTCACAACGCAGTATACATGTAAGCATATGTAGCGCAAACTATATCTATATAAAATGCCAACTTTACTATTTTTATAATTAATATTACATTAGTCAAAATATGTTATTGTCCCATCCCTGTGGTAAACAAAACAAAAAGAAACAAAAAGGGATCAGAACACATCATGGTCAGCATACAAAAAGGTTTTCTTCTACCAAATCTAGAGTGGTGGGTCAAATGGTCCGAAAAAACATGGGAAATAGTGTTGCATAAAAAGCTTAAATTCCCATCCTAACTGGACTACACCAAAACACATCCAAGCTGTTTGGACTGTGAAAATGGAGACGGACTGTATATATCCCAAAAATGCTCGATCGACAATCCATCCAAGTGTCTCAATATATGACAAGTCATTATTAAAGTCAACATTTTGAATATTAATTATCTCCAACAGGTTAGGGACTGTGGTGAAAATATAGTCCTCAGGGTACACGTTCCCCCTTTTGGCCACAAAATCTGGGGGTAGAGGGCCTATGATATAGTGCAGGCGGTCATGTCCTGGGGCAACGCCAAGGACATGAGTGGGTCCAAGAAAACGTCTGCGTGTATCGACACGGCTTTGCCTCCACAGTAAATGTGGGACATCGGTAGGGTCAACCTAGATATAAACTGGCCGACCTATCAACTGGGCAAGGCCTGGGTGCAGTCCTCTGAATCTCCCCAACCCTCAGGTGAGGTGGGGACGGGTGCTCGGCTAAAATCTCATCTAAATTAATGGCCTCGAGCTCATCCCAAAACGCATCATCAAGATCAATCTCTGACATTCCTACAACACCAAAACAAACGTGAGATTTTACACAAAAGGACTAACGTCGTAAGTAAATATTTATTATTATTTTATTTTATCTTATTTTATTTTATTATGTTTATTTAGCTATATAGTTTTATTTATAGATTTATTTATAACTTTTCGAACTTCTTGATCAAATTTAAAATACCATTTTTTTTTTGAACCATTGCTCTGATACCACCTTTTGTCACGACCCAACCCCAAGGGCTTAGGGTTGGAATCGCAACTTACTAACTTATTCTATTCTAGAAAATTTAACCACGCAAGCAAAAATAAAAATAATTAAACAAGAATTACTCCATTTTACTATTTAAATAAGAGAAAATACATTTATAAGGCTTTTATTATTTTATTATTCAGTGATCGGCCCCGAGTAGAACAAAAGGGAGCAAAAATATAAAAAGAAAGACAAAATAGTAGTTCAACATCAATCTACGTGCGGGTTCCATTTCATGAGGTTATGGATTTCCCCTACATCTCGTCACCTGAAAGGGTAACAGCTATAAGCACACAGCAGAGTGAGAAATATTATGCCAAGAGTATAGGGAATACAAAATAACCATGGATAGTTAGTTAAGCCAAAATATTTACATAACTCAATTTGGTAAATAAATCATTTAAGTGGCAGAAACTGAAATACAGAAATTATGTAAATAAATAACCAAAACCACGGTATAGAACAGAGGTCACAGAAGTGACAATCAGAACAGAGGTCAATGGATCCATGACAAACAGAGGACCACAAAGTGGCCAAACAGAGGCCAATGGTTATTTAAATCCCCCAAGGCGTGGGACTCCCATGGTAGTACTTACAAACATAATTATTTATAAGGTCACAGTCAAATATTCTTTAAAATTTAAACAAACATATCCATGGGTTTCACTTAAACAAATAGAGTTTAGAAATTAATCCACGTAACTGAAATATTTCTAAAACATAACTTGAATTAGTATAACTTATAAAATAAATTGTGGTAAGTCAAGACATATGTAAAATATATTATGGTAACTCAAGGTATAATATAACTCACCTTAATATTGACCTTTAGCCTTACTCCACTATCACAACCTTCCTACTATAAGTTTCTTACTTTCAGTACTTACGTGCCTCTCTCTTTTTGTTTCCTTTCTTTGTTTTCTCCTTCCACAGATTTGTGCAACTTCTCCCTATTTATAGGGAGGTAGAACCACTATCCGACCAACACGTGGCCGATCTTGAATCTTTCCACAGATTTGTTTCAATCTCACATGGATATGCTCATTACTAACATAGATTTATAGTTATCTTAATAAATGTTTATGGTAGTTACATTTTTGCCCAATAATCATATAAATAAATTAATCCCTAATTAAATTGCACTTTATTGTATACCAACAGAAAATTATTTATTTATTTTACTACCACACCCACTATTATTATTATTATTGTTATCAATATTATTATTTATTTACTCTTACTTTTATATTTATTTATTTACTATCTTTAACTCTAATTTGACCCAACTAGTATTATAATTTCATATTTCTGTTAATTTGGTCCCAAAAATAATCCCTAATTAATCTCATATTTGATAATCCAATGTCAAATTAGATTTTGTGTTTATTATTTATTTAATAATATATTATCCAAATTAGATTCTGTATTTATTATTATTTATAATATATTATCACATACACTCACAATTATATATAACTGTAAGTATTTATGTGATATTTAATTAACGTTTAGGGTGTCACATTAAGTATAATCCAAACGAACTTATTTCCAAGATGGAAAATATCTTCTCCAGGTTTGTCTTGCCAAATTTCCAAGAGTGCAAGGTCTCTAATACAATTAAAGGTAAGTTATAAAGGAACAAAAGAAATAGAATCTGTTAACAACACTTTTAGTCGGAAAAAATTACAAACAACATATGGCCTAACAAACATCAACACAAAACACAACAAACAAGATGAAAAACAACCAAATAATAAGAACTCATAGATACACACCTTCAATCCCAAATTACCACGTAACATTACTTGATCTCGTACTTGACGTTTATTGCTAAGCAAATTATTCCCACCTTGACCAGTGTACACAATATCATCACAATTGTCCAGATCATCCTCGTACTGACCAAACAAAACAATGGCAATTGTGAGTGGTAACGTGTAGCCACTAAAATCCTGCAAAATCCCAGGAGGAAAAAAAAAAATCAATAGCTTGAAACTGCAAAATTCCAAGCACCAGTAAAGCCAACCTTGCCATGCACTGCAAAAAATATATATATATATATATAATTCACAAATCAAACAAATTACAATCTAACTTACCATACCTTGAACAAAATTAAACCCCAAACAATGAAGCATAACATGAAAACAAAATAGGAACCCATGGTTTACAATCTCTCTAATCACTTTAACGGATTGAAATCAATCATTAATCAATCATAAATTTGACCATCTTTATAAACACAGAGACACGAGTCTATGGATACATATATGCAACAAAGAAAAACTTACCTTAAAATGTGAAGAAAGATCAAGTCAAAGCCCTACGACGGAGAGATTGAGGGAGAACCAGAGCAGATCCGTGATGAATTGTTCGTCATCGCGTCGCTATTCGTCGACTTCTTCTTAATCAATGCCAATCCCAAAATTGAATCAATATCTCAATCAAAACAAGACAATCAATAGCTCAATCAATGCAAAGGCAATTCTATAGAGCTAGGGCATGAACCCTTCAAATTCAAACTTTACGAAAAATTAAAATCAAATACACATGTCAATCAGACCAAAAACGAAAATCAAATACAAAAGCAAATCAAATCAAAAATGAAAATCAGATTCGGATCTTAGATAGAGAGGGCACCATTTGTGAGATACAGATAGAGATGGCACACCTTCTGAGACACAACTCTCGAGAGAAAAAGCTCCCAAAAGAGAAGTCATCTGCGATAGCTTCATCATCCATCTTCAACGCAATGTGAGATACAGGGATAGCCATGGAATTTCAGAGAGCTTTGTGAGAAAGATTGAGAGTGAGAGCTAAGGCTTTTGTTTTCGACAATGGAGATTGGGACTCTCACGTCCTTTTAACTAAATAAATAAATACCTAGCAAATATGAAGTGTGGAAAATAAGAAACAATTATGAGTTAAAATGACAAGTATTTTGAGTGACAAGGAATTGTTTGGGAATTGTTAATTTTTTATTTTTTATGAAAAAATGTAAAATGTTTGTTGAGATTAAAGTGGTGTGATAAAGAAATGATGTGATCCAAATAAAATAATGTGCTAAAATAGCACATGCCAAACAACACCTGAAAATACCCTATTATTTTGAATAAATGCTAAAATTTTTAATTTACCTATAACTCAATTTGGTTTTGAAATTCAAAAACTATTGAGTTTTTTTTTCTTTTTTTTTTTCTTATGTTTTAGTAAATCTTTTCATATTAAATTTTTTTTTTTTACTTTCTAAATTTACTTAATATACATCAATTTAAAAAGTAAAATATTTTTGACGAAATCTATTTTTTTAACTAAATACAAATATATTTTTTTTTCTTTTTCATATTTAGTGAATTTTTTTTGCAAATTTCTATTTTTATTTTTCATATTTAGTGAATTTTGTTAGATTTTTTTACAAATAATTTTTATTTTTTAAGTATATTTAAAAGGTAAAAAAATAATTAAAATTAAAAATTATCAATCAAGATAAAAAAAAAATCGAAAAGAAAAAAATTTAAAAATAATTTTTTGAGTTTCAAGATACCCTATTTTGCAAAAGCGAGTTGTTATATTCACTAAATCATTATTTGGCATTAAATGTTATTCGATTTGGTGTGGGAATATTAGAATATTAATTTATATAAAAGGAAAATTTAAAATATATATATAATCACACGTTAGTTTGAAGGTGTGATTAAAAAAAGAAAAAAAAAAGATATAATGACACTTAATTGAAAACTGGCATAAAAAATAAATATAATCACATGTTAATTATAATGTGTGATTAAAAAATATATATATAATTACATTTAATTGAAAAGTGACATAAAAAATAAATATTATCATACTCAATCAAATCAAGTGTGATTAAAATATCAATTTAATTTTTTTATGACACTTCCAATAAAAGTGAGATATTTTCATTTGTCAAAATGTGATTTTTAACTATTTTTGTAGTAGTGAATTTAATTTTACAATTAAATAACTAAAATATTTAAAACTCTTTGAAAAGTTATAATAAAAACAAAAATACTAAATCACCTCATTTCAGCAAAACTTTTACCGACGAATAGTGTTATTGTCGCTAGATGTTTAACTCTTTGCCCACGCCAACTTGTCATCACCAAAAGTAAGCACACTAATAGTGACGCTTATTGTGTTGCTAAAAAATAAGCCTCATAGCTAAAATTTTTGAAATTTTGGCGCAAACCAATAATTTTGGCGCCTAGTGAATGTTATATTTTTTAGCGACAATAGTAAATTGCATTAGTAAAGGTCTACTTTTACCAACGAAATTGATCAGTGTGTCGCCAAAAATATAGTTTTGGCTATGAAAAATTGACGTTGTCGCCAAAAGTAGTCGCCAAAAGTGTAATTTCTTGTAGTGTGATGATGTCACAAAATCTCACTTATAGATCTAGAATGGCAACTAGGGTTTTTGTAACCCAGACATAAGGGTGTCAACCCTTGCAAATTGGGTGTCGACCATTTGCTCTCTTTTCTTCTTTGCTTTGACTTCTTGGTGTTTTTGGTGTCAACCCTTAGTTAAATGGGTGTTGACCCTTGGTACACTGAAATTTAGTGTCGACCCTTATAATACTTGGTGTCAACCCTTTACTATTGGAAGTGCTTAAACTTTGCTTGTTGTCTTTTGGTGTCGACCCTTTCTTGTCCTAGTGTCGACCCTAAGCATTTTGAAATTTGTTGCCGACCCTTGTAAGGCTTGGTGTCGACCCTTGGTTGCTGTAACACTTAAGCATTGTATATTGAAATCTGGTGTCGACCCTTGCCATCTTAGTGTCGACCCTTTGACCTATTTAAGTTCATTTTGGCCTCCAAAAGGATTGTTAACATAGAGAGAATGTAGATTATAAAGATTTAATCAAACAATAAGGTTTTCAATTATAATCAATTCCTCAAAATAAATCAAAATATAATCATCAAAATCATGTTATTCATTCTATGACTAACAAAAATAATGTCTAAAAGATTTATCAATTTTACATACTTTTATTTTTAGTAGGTAGAAATTATTTTTAAAAATTCAAAAATATTTTTTTGACATTTATTTTTTGTCAAATTAGTTTATATTTTATTAAATTGACGACTTTGCCATTGAAATTAAGCAATGGTATATTCAATTTTCCTTATTTGGAACAAGATTCAAAATTTAAGGTCAAATGTATGACAATTGAAAAGTTAAGGACCAAAGTGACACGAGTCCCAAACTATAGAGACTGTTAATGTAATTCACCCTATAAAAATACACATATTTTCTTATATTTATGTCAAATTCCAAAAGATAACAATGGTAAGACAATTTATCAATATTAGTCTTTAGAAATCTTTTTTTTTTTTTTTTTTTTTGCTATACTTTGTTAAAATTGTTAAATTTTTTATTTAAAGGTAAGGGTAGTGCAATAATTTAGTCTTTTTTAAAAACCTAAAGGGGTCAATTTTGTATAATTTGAAAATAAATAATACTCCTTCTGTCTCAAAATATTAGTCCATTATTTCATTTTTCATTATCTCAATATATTAGTCCTTTTCCAAAAATCAAAAAATAAAAGAAGATGAATTTTCTATTTTACCCTTTTTTAAAATTCATTAGTAGTATTTTCGTAGTGTAATAATTGTACTACCAAATGATAGTTTTGGAAAGTTAATATTTCTGAAGTGTAATAATTATATTACCAACAAAAAGTTAGATTTCTCAAAATGGACTAATTTTATGATGGAGAGAATAACTAATCCTAGTATATAAAGACATTTTGTTTGAAATTGTGGGGTGCGACCACCCGCTCTAGGTCCATCCTTGTAATCGCATCTATTAGACCATCTATAATCCTTCATCAAATTTTTCATCAAATTTAAATTTGATGAAAAATTGATAAAAACTGTGCTCTAACGTTAACATCAAATCAATATCATATTCAGGATATCTCAGTTCTTTCATCAAATTGAGAATGCTTGAGCCTTTCATCAAATTATTGTAGATAATCGTTAGCTTTACAGGTATGCATAAGCACCGGACGATTGGCCGGATGTTTGTGTAACGCCCCAAATTTCTAGCCCAAATGATAATACAACAATCATAGCTCTCTTAAAAGAAAACCAAATATAACTTCTCATACTTGCATTACATAATAATAATAGTTCCTCATGCAATATTACATTGATTCAACAACAAGTAAATAACCAAATAAGCACCCCCAAGGGTTTACAATCTTCCAAGGCTTAAACCTGGTACACAAAATGGTTATTCAAACCCACACATACATAGCCCTTGGCTTACAAATAAGATCACAGCAAATGAGAACTTCAGTGCTCTCAACACACATTTCCACGCCCGCAATTAGGCGGATTCACCACGTCTTTTCCTACACAAAAATTCGGTAGGGTGAGCATAAAGTCCAGTAGAAAATCCTTAACAAAGTATATACATTTTATACAAGTCTCAAGAGATGAATGCACATGCCATGCCATGCCTTTTTGAAAATAAAACACATCTTCATCTTTTGAAACCATCATACTCAATGATGTTATGCAACTTCAACTGTTCAAAATTTATCAATTTAATTAAAGGGGGCGGTAAATACAACTCTGGTAATCCCTAAGTCGGTGTGTGCAAGTAGACTATACAAGAACTACCAATTGTCATTTTGAAGGCTCAACACCTATCCGCGCGACTTTCTGGTCTTTCACCAAGGACATTCAGGCTAACTTAAACAATTTCATCTACACCACCTATCAAGACTTACCACCGTATTTATCCCAAAACCATTTCATGAAAACCCATTTCCCAACATTCTTTTCTCAATGTAAATTTCAAAAGCTTAACATAGTCCAATGAATTGAAATGCCAATGCATGCTTAATAATGCAATGCAACATTACTTCCATATTCAATTGTTCCACACAATATGCCATTATGATCAAAATTTCCAATCCTCTTTTCAACACAATTCCACAAGATGAATATATATATATATATACTTTTATATCCAATTCATTCAAGAGAATAACGTAATTCCCACATTTCGAGCAATCTCAACAATTTAGTCAATTCAAGACTAAATCAACATTTTGACAACAATTTTCAAAATAAACAAAATTTCTCATTTTTTTCACAAAATTCGTCATTTATATATAAATAAATAATTTTCAAAACATCCACTTATTTTGGTACACAAAATAAATATGACAACATCTTCTAAGGATTTTCCACATCTTTCAAAGAAAAGATCCAATTTCTAAGTTTTCTCACCAAAACCATTCATCTCCAAGATATTTAGAAGAATCTCCCCAATTCTTCTTTCTTCAGTCAATATGGTTCAAAACCTTCAATTTCTGTTTTAAAAGAAAAAGAAATTAAACCTTCTTTCAAAATCACTCATCTTCTTGAAATCAACAATCAATTTCTCAAAGCTAATCAAAGGATGATTTCAAAAATCATCTAGATCTTGCAAAAACAAATATATAACTCTAAGAAAATCCCTACCTCAAGTTTTGAAGAAGAAATGAGATGAAACCCCCAAAATCAACGGTGTCGAAACTCGATCTTTACCGCACACAACGAAGCCCTTGAGATGATAACCAACTTTAATGAAGAACTTAGGTCTAAATCCCAATGGATTTGGAGAAATCAAAGAGAAAAGATGACTTCTAGAGAGAGAAGCTCCCAATCTGGAATTTTGGAGAGTTTTAGAGAGAAAGAGGACTAAAAAAAGTGATATGAAATATCAGATTCACGAATTGATATAACATGGTCCGCTCGAGCGTGGAATGCCCCGCTCAAGTGTCAAATACACTAACCCAGTACTTTTGCAGATAGGTCAAACTTCTGAAACTAAACATTCTCTGCTCAAGCGCATAAATGGCCACTCGAGCGGACAAGCAACTTCGAATGCATTTTGCATTTTTGTTTTGGGGGCGCTGCCCTAGGACCCGCCAAGGGACGCTGCCCCCTGGACCCCCGCGATCTGACTGGGCAGATCGACCCCACTAGGGCGCTGCCCTTGGACCCGCCAAGGGGCGCTGTCCCATGGACCACCGCGAGCTGATTGGGTAGCTCGACCCCCGACCGGTCCAATCGAAGTGGCAAATCATGAAAGAATGATCGAAACCGGGATCGCTATAGTTCGGCCAATTATCCCTCCGGTTGACTATCTCCTTGCAAAATTTGTTTCGGGATTTTGGAAAATTTACACCGGCTAGTCAACTAGCCCGACAACCCCTCAGTCATCTTTTCGGTCGACCGGTGGTTTAACGAAATCCCAAGTTACTCTGTTGAAACGTGCCATATTAGATGAATTTTTTACTCAACTTTTTACTCAAATTTGATTGGAAAAAAAAAAGAAAAAAAAGAAAAGAGTAAACATTAAAAATGCTCTACGCTTCAAATTTTGGTTGTGGCTGCCAATACAGCTTCCCTAGTCCTCAAATAGTATGCAATCCATAGCATGGTTCAGTTCGATCGACACAAACTATATTTGAATTATAGATTTGAGAACAAAAATTATGAAATGAAAGAAAAGTGAAATAAAAGTTATTTTTTGGCCGTTGGGCTCAAGTATTATGGAGGTAAAAAAACGAATTAAGAAAAGTAAAAAAAAGGACCATTTACATACAAGTCTCATTTTGTGAACTTATAATCCATTAAGTCCTAGATAAAATTATTTGCTCCTTCAAGTTCTATTAATTTTTAATAGACCAATTTACCCTTCCAACAAACTCCAGGCAAGCTGTCTCGATGTCGTCTTCCCTCTCCCTTCCGTCCTCAAGTCCTCCATCGACATCCTTGACGGAGCTTCGTTGTTGGAAATCCAGCTTCGCCACCAGAACCACCGCCTCCTTCCCCTACTTAGATCTGTAGTGTCGTCGTCGTCGTCGTCGTCGTTGATGAAGATGAAGAACTAAAATCCGCGAGTGGCTCACGCGTGAGGTTGAGGTTGTTGTTGATCTATCTCTAAACAGATCTACCTCTCTCCATCACCGCCGATCTACCTCGTCACCACCTAAAATTCAAGGTCTCTGGGAGGGTTGGGTGAAGAATTAGGTGGATCTGCGACTGTTGCTTATGAGAGTCCACCGGCAGATAAGGACTTAGAGCCGACTTCAGAGACTCGTCTGGAAGGCGAGGAGTCCATTGAATGTGAGGTCTCAATTTTCACTGAGTTCACAAATGCCACTGCAATTAAAGAGAGAGAAAGAGAGAGATCTAGGGGTTTTTGAAATTGAGAACCTTCTTAGTTTATAATATTCTCAATTTTAATCATGAAAAAATTGAAAAATTTCTCAAAATTGATAATTATAAGTTCCTTAGTTTTGATAATATTCTCAGTTCATACTAGAAAAAAAGTGAGAAATTTCTTAATTTTGATAATTATAAATTGAGAACATCCTCAGTTTTTGGATTAAAGGGCAAAACGTCTTTTTACCTGTAAATGGAACTTATTGATTCAAAAAAAATTTGACAGGACCTAAGCTATCACCAAATATGTAGATAAGGCTTTTAGGTAATTAATCTTAAAAAAGAATGTGCCTTGAATGTTGGCTTATTGGGCTAAACTCGCGATCCTGATGTATTGGCTTGGTTGGTGGGTTAGTGAGCCCTTTTGGGCCAAACCCATTGGATAGAGCTTATGTCTAAGGTTTTGGCTCTTGGGTCTGGTCGATCGAGCTGATTAAGAAAAGGCCCGTTGGGCGTAGCTCAAAGGTGAACTTGGCTCCATTTTCACAAGTTGGCTAGAGCCGATGCCCGCCCCTATCGATACACATTACTCAAACTAATTTTCTTATTATGGTTCATGTTTGTATTTTTTGAGATACTTTTTTTATTTTATTTTTAGAAAGTTCAAATTAGTTTAAGACAACCCAAAATATTTTTTTTGTGTTTGAATTTGGGGAACCAAAGCTAAGTCCAAATTCTTTGAGTTAAACTCGAACTCAAGGTTTGGCAAAAAAACCTCCTGCAAAAGTCAGGCTCAGACTTGAATAAATTCCTCTACACTTTAGATTGATGTTTAACTTGCTCAAACTTGCCCGAGTTAAACCCTAGATTTATGTACTTGTCCCCATTTTTCCTGTCATGTTCTTCATAGCAATAGATTAGGGCATCCCCCTTATGTAACTATGTTCGATTTCATTTGTTTAAATTAAGGGTAAACTACCAAATAGTTAGATTTAATTCTCATCAAATTCTATTGAAAATAAGTCATAATAAAATCGTTGTTAAAAATAATTTTTTGTGATCATTTTTTGTTTATGTAGTTAAAAATTGACAATTAGTGACTTTTTGTCACGATTTTTATAAATTGTCACTAAAACTTACAATTAGTGACGTTTTTCTCTGATAAATTTTTTAAATTGTCAATGAAAATTAAAAATTAGTAACTTTTTTTGTAAAGATTTTTTAAACTGTTGCTAAAAGTTAGTGACATTTTTTGTGATAAAATTTTCAAACTATTGTTAAAAATTAATAATTAGTAACGTTTAATAGTGTTTGATGAGAAATATTATTAATTATTATAGGACATATTGGATAATAAATTTACTTATTAGAACTTAAGTGCCTCTTTAATTAATAGTACTTTTCCTTTCTATTTTATTTTTTATTTTCGAGATTTTTGTATATAAACAAAAATATAAAAAGAAAAATTTCATGAAAAAGCATCTTGGGTTTTCTGCCTTTTTGGTTTGGTTTGGGTATGGAGAGGAGAGGACCCCTCTGTCTTTTTCTCTGTCTTTTTCTCTGTCTCTCTGAAATAATAAAGTAGCATTTTGTGTCTACCACTAAATCATAGCTTGACTGCCAAGAAAAATAGTACAGATACATATGGAATGGACCGAATTTGAATGAAACAGTGAATTTCTACCCCACACACTGACTTTTTGCGTATGGGTTAAAGAGAACTTTTTCAATTTTATAAAAGGAAAATGAAAAATCCCCCTAATTTTCCTCCCCTAATCCCCTAATTTTCTTTTTTGGAAAACTGTTTTCTTTTTTTTTTTTTTCTTTTTTTTTTTTTTTTTTTTTACCTAAAGTGGAATTTCGGGGGATTCGGGGCTCCCCCATTCGAGCCCCCAATCAATTCCCTTTATAAAATAAAATCCTTCATTTTCAGACACAGAGAAACAAACTTCGATTCATAGCCATCCACCTTATTCTACCATTTCACAAATATACAGCATTTAATTTTCTGACTAATCGAGAGAAAATGAAACAGAAAAAGTAATTATATATCTTATAACTAAACAAAATATTGGATTTTTGTCATTATCAAATTTTGTTAGTTTCTTGTTTGCTATTTGAACAAATCAGGAAACTTTTTTTTTTTTTTTTTGGTGAAAAACAAAATAAAACCTTGTTTAGTGAATACAAATATTTTCAAAATAAATAAAAATAATAATAAAGAAATATATTGGGTGAATTGTCGAAAGTGGTGGCCGGCCGTCCAAGGTATAAAAAAAAAAAAGTGGCACTACAACAAAAACATACTTTAGTGGCACTACACTAGTGACATATTTTTAGAAAATGTCACAAAAAATGATATTTAGTGGCACGTTTTTGAAAAATGCCACAAAACGACAAACATAAAAGGCTCTAGTGACATTTCAATGAACAAGTGTCACAAAACTACAACAAAAACATACTTTAGTGGCACTACACTAGTGGCATATTTTTAGAAAATGCCACAAAAATAATATTTAGTGGCACGTTTTTTAAAAATGCCACAAAACGACAAACATAAAAGGCTCTAGTGACATTTCAATGAACAAGTGTCACAAAACTATAACAAAAACACACTTTAGTGACACTATACTAGTGGCATGTTTTTAGAAAATACCACAAAAATAATATTTGGTGACACATTTAGATAAATGCCACAAAGCCACAAACATATAAGGCTCTAGTGGCATTTCAATAAAGAAATGTCACATCAATTTTATGGCATTTTATAAAATAATGACACAAAAAATTATGTTCGTGACATTTACCAACAGATGCCACTAAACTTTAGTACCAATGGCATTTTTTAAAAAATATTAGGACACAAGGTAGGTGCAAATTACTTTTTATGGCACTTAGGTGAAAAGTTTCATAAACAAATATTTTATAGCATTTTGAGAAATGCCACTAAGTTAAAAACTTTCCAAGCTTATAATGGCATTTTTGAAAAAACAAAAAATGCCAATATATTTTTAAAATTTTTACAATGCAGTAAATGATTAAAAATAAATAAATTAAACTCAATATACACTACAGGAAAAAGCATATTCAGCGACTAAATTTCCTGACCAAAAAAAATTTGGTCGCTGAAAGTATAGCTTTCAGTAACCAGAACAACATTAGTAGCCAAAAGTAAAGCTTTTTGGCGACTAAACAATTTTAGTAGCCAAGAGTCTACAATTGGTGACCAAAACTAAGTTTGATCGCTGATTATATGGGTTTTACTGACAAAAAAAAATTTAGTAGCCCAAAGTAAAGCTTTTTGGTGACTAAAAAAATTTTAGTAGCCAAAAATCTATAATTGGCGACTAAAAAATAAGTTTAGTCGCCAAAAGTGGTTATTTTTAGCGCAGGAGAACTAAAATCCTAAGGCGGGAATTAAATTTTTTGGCGACCAAAATTTTGGTAGCTGAAAGTGCATCTTCGGTGACCAAATCCGATTTTGGTCAGCAAAAGTTAAGTTTTTTAGCAACTAAAAAACAATTAGTACCCAAAAGTATAGAATTGGCGACCAAAAAATATTTTTAGTCGCCAAAAGTGGTCTTTTTTTATTTTACTAGTAAATAGTTTATTTTACATAAATTATGTTCAATAAAATAATTATGTTTATACATATACTTTTATATTAATATAGATGTATGTACTATATAAATAATATATGTTGCATATATAATCATATGGTGCTATAGAGGTGTAGTGGGAAGAGTGTGGTGTATAAGGTTTATGGTGTGGGAGGTTGGCGGTTCGAGTCTCTACAAGAGCAGATCAAATTGTTCTACAACGAATTATCGTCACGAATGGCACTTGATAGCGTCACGAATGTTATAACTCTTTTTTTAATGGCGCTTGATAGTGCCACAAATAATATCTACTATGACATTAAAATGTCATTGAAAGTTTTTAGCCATAATGGTGCAGTGGCACTTGCAAGTATCTACCGTGGCACTCGTATCTACCGTGGCACCGATAGAAGTGGCACTTGTTCAAAATGCCATAAGACCAAAAAATGTCATTAGAAAAATAGTTTTGTGGCACTTTCAAATGTCACTAAACTAAGAAAATGTTGTAGTGCTAGCAACACTTTGGCTACCAACTCTAGCTACCTCACCAGCGGCCACCACATCTATCCACCATTTGCCACCGACCGACAGAGTCCATGGGTAGGAGATGATGGGGGTGAAGGGAGGGTCACCTGCCAGTGGTTAGTGGCTGGTAGTGGTGGTGGGGAAGGAAGAGAGTAGAGTGAGTGAATGAACTAGTTTTAAAAATAAATAAAAATATTATTTTTTTTCGTTTTCAAAAATTTTAAAAATTTTGAAATCAATTTTAATTTTTTCAATACAAAAACAATATACCGAAGAAGTTTTAGTTTTCAATTTTTTAAAAAAAAAATGAAAAGAAAAACAAAAAACAGAAACATTACCAAAAGATAATAATTATATATTTATTTTCTTCTATTTTTTTAACCCAAAAAAACAAAAGAAAAAAAAGGAAAAAGTAGATTCTATCTCATTTTCTTTTTCAATGTTTTTCCTTTATGATTTTTTTTTTCTCTTATAAATTCTTCCAAAAATCTAATATCCAAACAGAGGCTTATCATTGTTGATATTGAGAATGTTAATGTCCGATGTCACCAGTTGATAAGTGGTGCAACCTTTAATGAGGGTAGAAGTTCATACAACCAAAGGAAAATGTTATTTATACATTTTATGTCTCGAAAAAGTGTCAACCTTATTGTCCCAATTGCTAATTTTTTCTTTTTTTTTTAACCTATTCTAACCTAGATTTGTTCAAAAGACTATAATCTTGAGAAGGAAAGTGAGTGTTTTTTCAAATCTTATAATTCCAGCATTTGAAACGGATTATAATTAAAAAGTGATTTAGCAAAATTTAACAAAACATTTTCAAAAATCATCTTCAATGATTCTCTTCACATCTCTTATCCTTCTCTTATAGGACCACAAATAAGGCATGGTTTGGGAAGAGGATTTGGGGGATTTTTTTGGGCTAAAATAGCCACAAAAAACAAAATAAGTTTTTTAGTTCAATAAGACAAAACATCACATGTAATCCATAATCATTACATTCTTTCTTTCACAAAAAAGTCAAAAAAATCGAAAGTCCTTCCTAAACCAGGTTTTTTAGCCTAAGCTAAAATAATCAAAAAAGCCAAAAAATCAAAAAGCCAACCCATTTTTCAAACCATACCTAAGATTTTATTTACATTTGAGAAAAACTAAAATAAAATAAAATATTTACATACTGATATATAAATAAATAAAAAAACGCCCATAAAACTTATATAGAATGATGTGACTGCATTGTGTGTCTATCACTACAAAACAAAGAATCAATCAAAGTGACTGTTAATTGCAAAAAATGTCATTGTTATACCATTCTGAAAACAAATTTTGTATGAATTTTATGCAAAAATAACTTTTTACTTGCATCAATAGAGCTGAATTGTCAAACAATAACATTTTAATAATATATCAGGTTAAAATTTTAATTTTGACGTTGTCATTTTAGCATCAATCACTGTCTTTTTGAAAACAGCAAACTCGTACAGCTTGAAGAATTTAATGACAAAAAGTCCTAACATTAGCAAAAACACCACACTACTAATATATTTGTCCCAGCATAACTATGAAAATCAAATAAATAAAAAATAAAAAACGAAATAGAAAAAACTATTTCTGAGATGCTGCTGGATCTGAGAAGCTTCCTCTAGCAAACTGTTTATTTGTTTTGCCAAGAAGTTGACAGCCTAGCCCAACCAATCTGTAAATAGTGATTACTCTGATTCCACACTACAGAATTTTTATACAGAATTCACACTGAAACACTACAGATTGGTGAACCTCATTTACAGATGAAAGTGGTGACCCTCAGTACATAGACCAATAGCACCAAAGAGGAAAGAAATGAAGGCGCGAGGGATGGAAAAACTTTGGTGTAATTGGGCATTGAGGTGTGATGAATTAAAAGGGCCTCTTTTTTTCTTTTCTTTTATTGGTTATTAGTGTCTTTTTGGAAACAGCAAAACTTGGATAGCAAACAGCTGTTTACTTGTTTTGCCAAGAAGTTGACAGCCAACTCCACCAAATATGTGATTGTGGAAGAAAAGATGAAAGCAAATATTTTGGCCATCTTAATTATACACGCATTAAAATGCTAGCCATCTGCAATGGAGTGCCAAATTTTCGAGCCCTTTTAACACCATTGCAGTGGGCATAACCTGTTTCTCAATGTCCTGAGTTTCACGGCACATTCACTAAAATAACCCATCTACAAATGGAGCAAGCCAATTGCACACTACAAAATGGAAGGGTAGTGTTTGATCCTTCAACGAAACTCGAACCATTTGTGGAGTCTTGGAAAATGATCAGAAAACTTCAATCACTCTCATCTTTAGCAGTAGATACAGAAAAAAACACATTACAACAGTTGAAACTGTCAAAAGGGACAGACTGTTTTTGATTCATTGCACAACACTTTCATTCTATAATTTAGGATGTAGCTGGCTTCCATTGAGAAGCTCAGCACCCCACTGATATTACCACAATCATAGTCAAGTTCACATTGCCTTTTTGAAATAACCGCAACAAACCAGAATTTACTTTATACAGCCTTTGTTGCTCCGTCAATTATCACTAGGTTAACTACCATTTTTATATTTTTTTCCATTTGTCTGGTGATTGCAAGTTTAATCAATCAACTGCAGGAAATGGATATATTTAGCCAACACAAAAAGCATATATATATATACTAATTATGCCTCGAAATCAACAGCCACCTTTACTAGTTTGTAAATCTAGAAACTCTGTAGCTTCACAAATAAAAATAAAAATAATTCAAAGCAAAGATGTTGAATTTTGTTAGTTTTTACATGCTAAATGCCAGCTATATCCTACAAAAAGCCTGATTTTCATGAACTGATAGTTACCAAAACAACCCATTCTCCAAAACTACACAAACACAGATTGAACGTTATCATCTGTCATTCCCTAAAACAACAGATTTTAATTACAAACCAATTCCATTTCCATATATATTGGTAGTATTTGGTTTTTACTAAAATGAAGACGGAAATGGAATGATCATTTTATTGAAATATCCATTCTCATTTTTTGTTTCGTTAAAGAATATGAAATGTAGACCCATATGAATTCACCATTCACTAATTTAAAAGGAGCATTCCATTGGAAAGCCAAAAACATAATCAATCCATTCATGCCCAAATTTATTCCAATGAACCAAGCACTACCTTAAGATTTCAACAAGTTTCATCCCTCTTCCAAATCTTTTCTTCCAAATCTTTGCACTCTTGCCGCTCTTATAATGTGGGAAAAAGAAGCTAAAAAGGCACCATGAATTTGATCATCCAATGCCAATCCCATTTATGCCTAAAATTATTCCAAGAAATTAAACCCTATATTAAGATTTTGAGAACTCTCATTCCTCTTCCAAGATTTTGAGAACTCTCATTCCTCTTCCAAATCTTTGTACTCTCTTACAGCTCATAAAATGTGAGATTGTTTATCCAATTGATGCAGAGAACATTACGCAGCAATATCACGAAATCTACCACCAAGCAAAGAGAGAATACTAGAAACAAGAAAATGAATTGAAAAGGGGAAAATGCAAAGAAAATACTTGAAACAAGAAAATGAAATGAAAAGTGGAAGAGGATATTCTATTTATTTAATTTAATCAAAACAACATAAAAGAGTATGCAGAGCCATCTGTACACCCTAAATCTTTGGAGGCATAGCCATTGAACAAATCCCTAAAATATACAAAAATAAAAAAATAAACAAATAGATACAAACAAGCCAACCCATCTTCAATGAAAGGGTTGAAGAAAATGGCTTGTAATGTACATACCGTAAACAATGTACAAAACCAAAAAGAGCTCTCTCTATCTGCTCATCAGATCTCAATTCTCTAACTCAATCAATTACGACTACCACTACTATTAGTAAGTACAACAATGACTATACAAAACACTTTTTGTCAATCAATAACTCAAATCTCATATTTCTGCTTCCATTTCCATAAATAAATCTTTCCTTGGCCACTGATCTTCTTCTGATGAAGCAAACAAGGCCACTGAGATGTCGGCCAGCTTCTTCCTGCTCAATCGTGACCGCTGATTTCGAAACTGTTTCGGAGCATTTGGTGCCTCAACCTCTTCAATGTCCCCAGCATCTCCCAAATCAATAGAATTCTGAAAAGCTAAAGTTTTTGTAGGCGTGCTATATGCGAAATGCCATTGTTTCGCAATTAAAGTCTGTCAATTCACAGAACAAACACAAATCACAATCAATAATCACCACAACAAGACAGAAAATGAGAAAATGAGAAAAAGCGAAAACAATCGAAACTTACTGCTTCTCTGATTGGTTTCGATACATGGAAAAGCTGCTTGAGATCATCATGATCAACATTGCACAATATCCTAATCTGCAAACAGCAAAAAAAAAAAAAACCCAGATTGAATTCAGAAACAGTGTTCAATCACAAAACGCAATTATATATACACATTTCGCACAAAACCCAGTTACATAAACACATTTCTAGGTTGAATTAATCAAATATTTGGTACTAACCAGAATGTCCTGAGGCAGGGCTTCAAGCAGAGACTTGTCAAAACTCATCATTTTCTCACTGCAATGTTTCTTCATTCTGGGTGTTGTCACCGTGGAATCAACCTCCATATTGCTCGATAAAGCAATCCTCTTCCCACTCATCGACCTCGTGTACCGAACAAACCCTAACCCTAACCCTAATCCTTCATTATCACGCTTCACATTCGACCCACATCTCTTTCCCAAAGCCATTTTCTTCCTCAACTCCTCGCAACAATTCTCAACAAGATCTGATTTTTCCATCAATCCAAACAACACAAAATCAAAATATGCCCCCAACAACAAAAACCCAATCTGACCGAATACCAATCAGAAATAAATCACCATATTATATATATAAACAGATATAGAGAGCGAGAAAAACCTGGTGTGAGAGAAAAACCCTAAATCGTGGTTGTGGAGTAATGGGTGATTAGTATAACGGTGGCTCTGAAGAAGGAAACAAAGAACCGACCTTTTTTTGTTTTACAACTATGGAAGCTTTCTTTAAAAAGAGTCCTAGTTATATAGTTTCTAAAGAGATGAGATTGAATTTGGGTTTCTTTTTTTTTTTGAAAATTTTAGATTTAGATAGAAAATTCGTATATTCAGTGGAAGAGACTCGAAATTTCGGATATAAATATCTGGGTTGGCTTTCTCCGTGTGAGACCGAGAAAACTAGCCGTTGGAGAGGGGGAACACGTGGCGAGTAGGGATGCGTGGAGAGGAAACAACGTGGGTGGGTGGGTTGGTGATGACGTGGGCGATTGGGTCGGTCTAGGTCGGTTTTGCGATGGCTGTTTGTTTTGTTTTGTGTCCGTGTGGTGTAAAAAGCTCGTCGATCGAAACACGTTTGGCTAGTGGGAAATGGACACGTGGCGGTGACGGAGTTGAGCTGTTTGATTTAGGACACGTGTCGGTGAGTGGGTGAGTGGAGGGTGGAGATATGGTGTCAGTATGCTGGGGGTGATCTAAATAGGCGGCCTGGCGGCTGTTGCGGTGTTCAAACGATGGATGGGTTTTGGATTTGGTACAGTCAATTACGCGTCAAACACGGGATTCTACTGTTAAAGTTTTGTTTTTTTTTTTTTTTTTTTTTTATTTTTAGGTGCTGGTGGTGGTGGGATTTAAAAGGCTAATTTTGAGATTAATTTTAAAGGTAAAGTATTTATAAATTTTAAATAAAAATTTTATGAATTGTTTGATTTTTTTTTTTAATATATTCAAAGATTCTAGGGGCACTTTTTATAAATCTTTTTTTTACCTATTTATATTATATTTAGTCCATATTATTTTTTTATGTTCCAATAAATTTTATAAGTGACATAATTACCAAAATACTTCTAATAATATTCACATTTACATTGTGAATATTTCGTGATGTGAATGTTTATACCAATGTGAATGCTTACATCATCAATGTGAATGCTTACATCATCAATTTGAATGTTCATACCATCAATGTGAATATTCACACGTCAATATGAATATTTACATTGTAAAATATAAATGTTCACATCACTAAATTGTTAACCGTTCAAAAAATATTTGTAAGAGTAAAAATATCCATAAAATACCTTAAATATGAGAATTAGGATTTGATAGATCAAATGTCCAAATAATAAGACTTATTAAAATATAAGAATATCTTATAAACTAATTGAGATACAAACAATTGAAAATTGATTTTTTAATAAATTTTCCAAGATTCTATTCTAATGTGAATTATATAAATGGTCAAGTATATGCACGTGTATTATGTGTTGAGGAATAAATGTGGATTTTCTCGTATGCTCGATTTGTTTCTAGAGTTAGAGGATAGAATTAGGACTAGCAGTGAGATGAGATTCAAAAAATTGTGTTTGTTTAGAAAGGATCACTACAACAAAGAACACATTCGGCGACTAATTTTGCCGACTGAACTAAATTTAGTCGCCAAAGGTATACCAATTAGCTACTAAAAATTTGTTGGTCGCCAATGGAAGGCACATTAGCTACCAAACAATATTTGGTCGCCAAAGGTACATGAATTAGCTATTAAACCTGTTTGGTTGGGAGAAGTCCACTATTCTGCTACCAAAAATATATTTTGTCGGAATTGTCTTTACTTTTGGCGACTAATTAGGTCTTAGTCGTTAAAAATATAATTTTGGGCGACTAAAGATGATGTTGGTCGCTAATTGCACAGTCTTTATAAATTGGAAATTTTTTTTATTCGTTTTTATTTAATTTTTAGCTACCAATTGTGTGTTAGTCGTGGAAAAGCAACTTTTCAGAGATATTATTAATGAATTTTTAGCTACAAATGTGTTTTAGTCGTGCAAAATATGGGATTTGGCGACTATTTCAATTTTGGTCGCTAAATCTGAAAGCTTTACGAAGCGGGGCAGAAAATTTTGGAGGGAATATTCAATTTTAGCATTGAAAAAATTAGCGACCAAACTTTAGTTTTGGTCGGGAATAAATTTTTTTTTTTGTTTTACTTTAATTGCAACAGAAGTCCATTTCCTTCCTTCTCCCTCTCCCTCTCCCTCTCCCTCTCCGCTGCACCTCTCCCCTCCCTCTCTCACCGCCGCTCCTCCTCGCGTTCGCCGGCAATCGGAGCACCGATTCACCTTCTTGTTGGTCACCGTCGCCTGAGATCCATCACCCACGGATGCTTGATTGGTGGCTCCTCCCTCATTCACATCTATGCTTGCAGCTCTCTTCTTTATCAAGGTATGTATCCTTCTTAATCTATCTCTTCTTCCCCATTCCTTTCCCTCTCTCTGCAACTCCCTTACTCTGTACCACCAAGTGAAACCTTCTTCCCAAACCCCTCTACAAAACCCCTTATTTACCTCCCTATGACCCCCTTTCGACTGGATTAATTAATGAAATCAAGAATATATATATATATATATATGCGCGTGTATGTGTGTATGTGTATGTGTATGTGTGTGTAGGGTTCTATTATGAAACACTGGTTGTATGTGATTGATTTTTATTGCAACAGCTTCTGATAAAAATTATTGGAAATGATTTGGAAAAAATTTGAGTGTCATTCTAAGTGTTAAAAATGATTTTCCACAGGACTCCTAGACTACAGCTCAAATCATTTTCCATTACACTTTTTGGCGCTACTATGGGGCAGGTATGGTATTTAATTTAAATAATTATTTTTTTCCTCTATATTTTCCCAGAAAATGTAAACAATCTCCGATTCTTTCATAAGAAAATCCAAATTCTGAAGAAACCTAACTGCATCACGAAACCTTAGAAATTTCAAGCCTCTTGGTTGTTTCTTATTTCTAATGTTTACTTTTGGATGATTTTTTTTTTCCTTGGTGTTCAATTCTATCAATGTAATGGTTCATTTTTCATGACTTCTTTAGGAATTGAGTCTTTCTCAAAACTGGAAGATTCAATATACTTCGAAGAAGCGGGCAAAGTTGCAGGGCATTGCATCATCTAGTACATATCGAGCTCACTTAATTGGAAATCTAGACAGATTTCGCTAAATCAGAAAGTAGAGCTTGTTGTTGCATCGAATCCTCTCATTCAAGTGGCATTGACAATTTCATTAGAGGTAAATTTTAGCTATTGTATATATATACATGTATACATTAAGCCATTAGTTGTAGGAAACTTTTACTGAGGTGATGTTCAGCTCTAGAACCCCAATTTTGTGGTCCAGAGTCAAAATCTTGTTTGAACCTCATTCCCATTGAGATAGAATTCGATTTCAACTGGGATGGGACCACTCAAACATATGAATTTGGTTCTCTTCTTAGGAATTAAAGGATTGAAAATTTTTTATGGATATTTCAGTTTGGACTTGTGAGGATTGAAGAGTAAAGATATATGTTATTGGTGATGAATTGTTACTTTTGTAAAAAGAATTTACTATATTTATGAGTTTAAGCGAATTTACTATATTTATGAGTTTAAGTGCTAGTACAATGTAGACATTTAACATAAATAATACAACTAAGCAACAAAATCAATTTTTATTTTATTTTTATTTTTTTTATAACATGTTAATATGTAGAATACAAGGTATTGCAGTGCTCTCATAATATTATTATGAAGGTCCACAGGACTCCTAGACTACAGCCCAGATCATTTTTGACACTCAAATCATTTTTCATAGGACTCCTAGACTATAGCCCAAGTCATTCAAGGTATTGCAGTACTCTCATAATATTTACTGCAACAGCTTCTGGTAATTGGAAATGAATGATTTGGAAATTATTGCCACTCAAACATTTTGCTTCTGCTCATAATTTTTGCTACTCAAACCTTTTCAACGAATGATTTGGAAATGATTTAAGTTAGAAGAATTTTGAAAATGTTGCTGCTTATGTCAAGGATAATTGTTTTTTTTTTGTGCAAGTTGCTGACCTTAATATCATTTGATTAGTAATGTTAGGGGTTTTGAACAAGATCTGGTTGACACCTTTTCTTCTTTTTTTTTTTGGGTTTGCAGCTCAGGTGTTCAATGAAATGTCTAAGTTCACTCCACATCAAATTCTGGGTTTTGTTTTATTTTTTGGTTATTTTTTTGAAGATTGAAAATGGATTTTGGTTCTTAATTAGGTTTTGTGGTGTTTTTTTGTATTCACAGGCACAGTAAATACTTGTTTTGTGTTCTTTCAAAGAACAGCTTCAGCAACATGTCAGAGTTCATGCTGTTGAACATGTCTGGAATTTCGATGAACGCTCTCGAAATTTTTTTCGATCAAATCCAGGAAAGAATTCTCATCTATATATAAATACATTGTATATGCCCTAATACTACCTTTTTTCTTCATGTTTTATATCTGAATGTGATCAGATTGAAGTCGATTGTGCCTTTTGTGATTTATTTTCTTGAATTTTTTTTATAAATATATATATGAATTACTGTGCTTCGTTTGTGGAGTTAAAAAAAAAATGATCAGCTTTATATTTACTTTTTTAATGTTTGTGTTTTGTGGATACTCTCTCAATTAATTTCTTCTTTTTTGTCATCCAGGTACTTTCTTCATATAAATCTATACCACATAGATTACATATACGAAGGTAAGTTTCTTTGCTCCTCATAAATCTGTGTCTTCATTTATTTATTCTAAGTATTTGATATAGATTCAGGTCATTCTTTTCATTTGTCTTGAGATCCTTGATTGACCTCTGATCTATGCATTAGGAAAATTGGGTCTTCATTTTATTGTTCTAAGAAAAATTATTTGATATAGATTTAGGTTGTTCTTTTCATTAGTCATGAGACCTTTGATTTGGAACTCTGATCTATGCTTAGGAAATTTGGGAATTCATTCACTTGTTCTGAGCAACTTCTATTGGATATAATAATTACTAGGACAAATCTACAATGTGTGTGCACCCCTAAAAAGGGTATATCGTAAGAAGATTTACAATTTTTTGTTGTGAAAATTATTAATATTTGTGGTGATTTATGCCAGTTTGTGGTGATTTAGAGTTGAAAATGTCATAAATGTAATCAGAAAAAGGCGTTCGGGGGGCGAAAATGCAAAACAGCCACTGAACCTTTGTTTTAACGTAACTGGAAGCTTCCCGATGGGAAATGTGACATGTAGGAACAGACGGTACGTAAATAGGACACCTACGTTGGGAGTTAGAGTTGAAAATGTCATTAATTTAGTCGACAAAAAGGGGTTTGGGGGGCGAAAATGCGAAACAGCCCCCGAACCTCTGTTTTGACGTAACGGGAAGCTTCCCGGTGGGAAATGTGACATGTAGGGACAGATGGTACGTAAATAGGACACCTACGTTGGAAGTTAGAGTTGAAAATGTCATTAATTTAGTCGACAAAAAGGGGTTTGGGGGGCGAAAATGTAAAACAGTCCCCGAGACATTGTTTTTCATAACAAGAAGCTTCCCGGTGACAAATGTGACATGTAGGGATAGACGGACGTAAATAGGACACCTACGTTGAGAGTTAGAGTTGAAAATGTCATAAATTTAATCGAAAAAAGGCGGTCGGGGGGCGAAAATGTAAAACAACCTCCGAACCTCTGTTTTAACGTAACAGGAAGCTTCCCGGTGCCAAATGTGACATGTAGGGAAAGACGGTACGTAAATAGGAGACCTACGTTGGGAGTTAGAGTTGAAAATGTCATTAATTTAGTCGACAAAAAGGGGTTCGGGGGGCGAAAATGCAAAACAGCCCCCGAACCTCTGTTTTAACGTAACGAGAAGCTTTTCGGTGAAAAATGTGACATGTACGGACAGCCGGTACGTAAATAGGACACATACGTTGGGAGTTAGAGTTGAAAATGTCATAAATTTAGTCGAGAAAAGGGGTTCGGGGGGCGAAAATGAAAAACAGCGCCCGAACCTCTGTTTTAACGTAACGGGAAGCTTTCCGGTGCCAAATGTGACATGTAGGGACAGACGGTACGTAAATAGGACACCTACATTGGGAGTTAAAGTTGAAAATGTCGTTAATGTAGTCGATAAAAGGGGGTTCGGGGGGCGAAAATGCAAAACAGCATCATAACCACTGTTTTTATGTAACGGGAAGCTTCCCGGTGACAAATGTGATTTGTAAGGACAGACGGTACGTAAATAGGACACCTACGTTGAAAGTTAGAGTTGAAAATGTCATAAATTTAATCGGAAAAAGACGTTCGGGGGGCGAAAATGCAAAACAGCTCCCAAACCATTGTTTTTACGTAACGGGAAGCTTCCCGGGTCCAAATGTGACATGTAGGGATGGGCGGTACGTAAATAGGACACCTAGGTTGGGAGTTAGAGTTGAAAATGTCATAACAATAGTCGAAAAAATCGTTTGGGTGGCGACAATGTGTTTATGTGGTAGAACATGAAATGCCCATGTCGTGGGCAACTATTTTGGTACTACCATCTTAAACTATAGTTTGTTTAACACTTTCCTTATTAGTTTATGTACGGTTATATTTTGGGGAAATTGTTTACTGCTTTTGTTGACTGTGGCCCCTTTAATTGCCATAAACATAACTTTTGGCATTCATTCATAGAATCGATGTTCGTCTACCATTCCGTGTTTGGGTGTCTTTCATTAGTTAATAGCTATTACTCTCATTGTCTTTTCATGTTTGAAATTAATACAGTTGCTATATGTCGTCCAGAAGTGCCTTTATAGGCACCAAACTAATGACATTTTTTTTATTTGCAGATGGTTTTGGACATATAAATGTGGAAATGATTTTTTTTGACAAGTACGGAAGGGCATTTTTTTATACGTCAACCCGTATATATAGTGGTTTGTACAAATTATTTTTTTGGTGTGGTAAATATCAGCTAATTTGGCATGGTAGATGTCACGATCCACTCCCCGTACCCAAGGGTTAAATATCGTGATGGCCAGTAACTGAAGTTACCTCCGGCCAATTCATAAACAAATAAATAAACGCAAGCGGAAGAAATATTTAAGTAAGTGTACCAAAATAATCATCGGAGCTTTTATTTTTATTACAAAATTTATTGACCAAAAAGGCCGATATTTACATATAAAAATATCAATAAAAGTGCTGTGTGTGTTTAATCCGCAGCCTCGCATCTAAGACTTTCCAAAAGCTATTTCTGAATTGCATGTTTCCTGAAAATTGATAAACAACTATAAGCACATGGCAGAGTGAGAAATATTATACCAAGAGTATAAGGGACACGAAATAACCATGGATAGTTAGTTAGACCAAAACATTTAAGATAACTTAGTCGGAACAAATAATCCTTTAAGTAGCAAAACTGAGATTATGTACATAAATAACCATAATCACGGTAATTTGGTAAACAAATCATTTAAGTGGCAGAAACTGAAATACATAAATTATGTAAGTAAATAACCATAACTACGGTACCGAACAGAACAGAACAGAGGTCACAGGAGTGACAGTCAGAACAGAGGTACGGATTCAAGAGGTGGCTCGTACGAATTCTAGAGGTGGCTCCCACAATAGTGGAGCACTTAGCTCCGCACAGCACTTTGCTCCGCACAGAACAGAGGTCAATGGATCCATAACAAACAGAGGACCACAAAGTGGTCAAACAGAAGCCAATGGTTATTTAAATCCCCCAAGGCATGAGACTCCCGTGGTGGTACTTACAAAACATAATTATATATAAGGTTATAGTCAAATATTCTTTAAAAGTAAAACAAACATATCCATGGGTTTCCTTTTAAGCAAATAGGATTCAAAAAATAATCCACGTAACTGAAATAATAATATAGTTTATAATAATTTATAAAACATAACTTATATAAAATAAATATGGTAAGTCAAAACATACGTAAAATATATTTTGGTGACTCAAGGTATAATATAACTCACCTTAACTTTAATACCTTATTCTTTCTTTCCACTATCAAAGACCCTTTTAACTTCTACCATTTTTTCCTTCTTTCCTTCCTTTCTTTCTCTCTTCTTTTCCTTTTCTTTCTCTCTTCTTTCACAGGTTGATCCACTCTCCCTATTTATAGGGAGGAAAACTTAATCCCTTGCCAACAGGTGTCCAGCCGAATCAACCCACGTATCTCTCTCCAGATTCGCCATTAAGATATATAGATTCATATTTATCTTTTATAAATATTTAAAATAATTACATTTTAACTCAATATTTTAATATAATTATATAAATTAATTAATTCTTAATTAAATTACACTTTATCATAAAATTAATTATTTAGTTTACTACCACACTCATTATTATTATTATTTATTTATACTTTGACCCCTAAATTCATAATAATTATATTATTTCACAAAATTACACATAATAATACAAAATAATCATATATTTTTCCAACTATAATTAAATAATATTAGTATAAATTCTACAGAATAATTAAAAATTTGGGTTGTTACATAGAAATTAGCATATATGCTAATTTAGGTTGTGGTACATATGTCCTTTTTGTTAATTAATTTGGTTAGTCCTGTATTATGTATGAAATGAAATTATTGACGTTGGATTAGACATGGTTCGTATGGAATTTGTATTATATATAGAATTGGACGTTCAATATTAATGTTTTGGATGGTTGGAACTAAAATGTGTGCACGTTGTTGAATGCTTGAATGGTTGATAATATATTTAACGTTGATGGATTGATATATGTTGTTTAGAATTTTTTTGAAAAATAAAAAATAAAAACAAAACAAAAAGTATTTGGCCACCAAATATTTTGGTAGCCAAATACGTAATCAAATGTTTTGGCGACTAATAATTTAGTAGCAAAAACATAACGAAAAATTTTTTTTGCAACTAAATAGTTAGTAGCTAAAACAATTGAGAATGAGAGAAAGAAACTATTGGCCACTAAATTTTTTAGTCACGGAAAAAAAAGGGTATCATTTGGCGACTAAAACATTTGGTGGCAAAAAGTAATAAAGTGAAACTTAAGAGGTTTTTGGCTACGACCAATTGTAGTCGCCAAAAGTGACCACGACAAGATGACATGGTCGCTAAAAATATGTATTCTATTGGTGACCAAAATATTTAGTCTCTAATAGTTGGTTAAAATTTTCATGTAGAACTTTTAGTGACTAAAAAATTAGTGGCCGAAATGTCACGTTTGCCGACTAAGTACGGATTCGTAGCCAAATGTTCACTTTCGGTGACTAATTCTTTCGTAGCAAAAAGTAATACCTTCCCCGACCACACAAATGTTAGTAGCCAAAAGTCACATTCGGCGACTATTGGTTTTAGTGGCGAAAAGCTAACATTTGCCAACAAAAAGAAATTTAGTAGGCAAATGTTACACTTCCGGCGACCAAATAAAGTTTAGTCGCCAATACTATCGCTGACAGGGTATAGGCGACGAACTTGGCGACAAAACTTTTTAGTCGCCAAATCGTTTCAGCGACCAAATTTCTGACTTTTGGCGACCAATATTTTGGTCGCCAAAAGTGACATTTCTTGTAGTGATTAAGAGTTCCGTGGGACTATGAAAGGCCTCAAAGAAGGGGACTAGCAATCCCATGGGAGAGGCTGTTTTGATATCTAATCCTATAGGATTTGAGGTAAAATTACTATTTTGTCCCTCATTTTATAAAATTAATTTAATATAAAAATAATTTTTAATATTAAAATAAAATAGTATAATAATATATTTATACCCAAAAAAAAATCAACATAAAATAATATAGTACAAAAATATAATTTTTAATATTAAAATATATCAAAAACACCAAAGGGTATTTATGATATTTTATATAGTTAATACTCTTACTAAAATATATTACAAACAAACACAATTTTTCTTAGTTTCCTCATAATATGGCTCATGTAATATTAAACACAAATAATTGAGTAAAATTTTATTGATAGTTGGATTCTTTAATATTTACGAAATAAAAAAAATAAAAAATAAAAAGAATAACATTGAGTAAAAATTTATTGATAGTTGAATTTATTAATGTTAAATAAATAAATAACATTGAGTAAAAAAAATTCGATAATTGGATTCTTTAATATTAAAAATAAAAAAAATAAAAGAAGAAGAAGAACATTAAGTAAAAATTTATTTAATCTTTAGTTGGTATTAGTCCAAATTTGATAATAATGTAATGGGTATTTGTGAAATTTTACATGATTAATCTTACTCCTATCTCTCAAAATAAACATGAACTATTAATAGTCTACTAGCTATTAAACAAACACAATTTTTCTTAATCTCCTCATTAGCAGTCCCCTCACTAGGAATTTCTTTACTAATAATCTCCTCCATTCTACATCTAAAAACAAATGGGCGCATAATGTTGAAATTACTAAACGTAACACTTCAAAAAACGCTCTTTAGTGTACTTTTCTAAATGTAACACTAACAATCCAAAAACGTAGCATTTCAATGCAATACACTAAAAAATTCCTTAGTATACTTTTTTCAAACGTAACAATATAATATTCCAAAAAAACTCATTATTGTACTTTTTCTAAACGTAACACTCTAATGTAACACACTAAAAAACTTCCTCAGTATACTTTTTTCAAATGTAACACTTCAATGTAATACACTAAAAAAACTCTTTAGTATAATTTTCTTAAACGTAATAACGTTGCATTCCAAAAAAACTCCTTAGTGTATTTTTTCCAAACGTAATACTATAATCAATGTAACACAAAAAAAACATTTTAGTGTGCTTCTAAACGTAACACTCTAATATAACATTTCAATGTAACACCAAAAAACTATACTAACATAAATGTAGATTTTCACACTCGACAACCAACACTTTAGCCACCAATTCCCCTAAAAAAAATCTTCCACACCTCACATTTCCATTCTCATCCCACAAACAAATTAGAAAATTAGAAAAATAAATTATAAAAAGATATTCACTTAAATAAATAAAATTTTAGGATTAAATGGATTAACATTCCCTCACATAGGATTTATCGGTAAATTTTCATAATTGGGATTAAAAATATTTCCTTTTTAATTGTGATAATTCATTTAATAGTCTTGTCTGGTATAGATTGTTTTTCTGAATTTTTATTTTTTTATAGTAAATATTTTTAATATTTTAACATTTTTTTGTTTTTAAACTTTTGAGATTCTTATAATCTACCTATATTCAAAAATTATAATATTGATAAAAAAAAATCACTAAAAAATTCACTGAATACAAAAAATATAATAATTCAGTGTATTTTTATATTATTGTGTATATATTGAATTTATTTTATATTTTTAATAAATATTTTACTTTTTAAGTGCATCTAATAAAAATAATAAAATAAAAAATTTGCTGGATTATGTTAAATGAGCTATCATAAAATGTTTTATGTAAATTATGTTTTAAAAATCATATTAGTTTTTAAAAGTATATTATTTGTTAAATGAACCCTATTTGCTTAAAAAATGAAACCTATAGATATAATTGTTTATTAAATGTGTTTTGAACAATTATTTTGTAAATGCCACCATGGAAATCTCATGCCTTGGGAGACTTAAATAACCATCAGTCATCTGAAATGTCACTTTATATGACATTCTGTTATGTTCTGTTGTCACTTTAAGTGACTCTCTGTTGTCATCGATCTACTGACCCTCTGATTTCTGGCATAGAGCAAAGTGTTGTGCGGAGCTAAGTGCTACACTATTGTGGGAGCCACCTCTAAAATTTGTACAAGCCACCTCTTGAATCCATACATCTGTTATGTTTGTTCTGTACCGTGTTTATGATTATTTGCTTATATAATTTTTGCGTTATGCTTTTGTTATTTAAAATGTTTTATGTATTTCTGTTATCGAGCAAATCTCTATTTAGCCAAATAATTATCCATGATGATTTTATACCCTTATACTCTCAGTATAATATTTCTCACTCTGTCATGTGCTTATAATTGTTAACCACTTTTAGATGAAGTGTCAAGACTAGTGCGTGGGGTAGGCACAAGACACTTTGTAGTCATAGTTCAGCTCTGGCAATGTAAATGCATAGAAGCTCCAATATATATGTTATAATTAAGATTTGGATATCCTTTTATTTTACTCCGCTACACTATAATTTGTTATAACTTCGATTATTATCTTGTTATGACGCCAAACCTCTGGGTACCGAGTTTGGATCGTGACACTTTCTCTCTCTCAATTCCGAAGACTTTGGATGAAGGAGGAAAAGGAAGCGGAGCAAAGGTGGTGGTAGTGGTAGATTCACCGTCGTTGCAGATCGATCCAAGAGATCTAAATAAATCGACACTGTTGATCTAGTTCTTTCTCTCTCTCTCTCTCTAGCGTCGCAGCCACCACAGCCACTGCCACTATTCTTATCAAAGTCAGATCTTGATTAGGGCTTTGGATTGAAGTCAAAATAGACCACGTGATTCGGATTGAAGTCAAACCAGAGTTGCAAAGATGTGATTTATTTTATATTTTTTGTATCATTGATTTGTTATTGTTGTTGTTGGGCTTCAAATTGTTGTTGTTGTTGTTCTATAATTGATTTGTGATTTATTTTGTGTTTTTTATATTTTTTCTATTGATGCATTCTAGGTATTTGTTGAAAGTCCACATAGGAGTGGTGTGGATTATTGTGGAGGCACTGGTTATGGGACTTTGGGTGGTGGGTACAGTGGAGGAGGGTATGGTCCTGGGGCGACCAGTGCGTGGGAACATCCCACTTTTTTGCCTCACTTGGTTTCATCTTCAAGACATCATGGTTCTTGTTGTGGCAGCAAAGTTCACTTATTTTATAGGATGCATATTTTTTTCTTTTTGTCTCTTTTTGTTTCTACTCATTTTTGCCATTGTGTTTGATATTTGAAGTTCCCCTATTGGTTTTGTAATCCTAGACTAGAAGTTCTCTAATGTTATGGAGAGGGGAATTGAACACATAAAATTAAGGGAGAGGAGAGAGAGGGGGAGAGAGTGAATCTAGAGAGTAAAAATAAAACTAATAAGGAAAATGTTCGTGTTTGGTAACGTTTACGTTTTCAGTTTATATTTACAAAAATTTTATAAACTGGTTTTTGTTTATTTTTGGTTTATTTTTAGAAAAACATAAACTACAAACGCGTTTGGTAATTGACAAAATGTTTAAAAAAATTTAAAAATATAAAAAAGAGGGAGAAATGGCAAGTAGTGGCAAGTGGCGGCGGAAGACGGTGGTGGAAAGTGGTGACGGTAGGTGGTGGGTGTGGCGGGTGGGTGACGGTGACGGTGGCGGGTGGTGGGTGGTAGCGAGTGGGTGGTGGTGGTGGTAAATGACAAGTGGTGGCAAGTGGCGGCAGAAGACGGTGGTGGAAAGTGGTGACAGTGGGTGGTGGGTAGCTGGTGGTGGTAGGTGGTGGCGGGTGGGTGACGGTGGCGGGTGGTGGGTGGTGGCGAGTGGGTGGTGGTGCGGCGGTGGTGGTGGCAGGTAGGTGGCGAATGGCGGGTGGGTGGTGGTGGCTGGTAGGTAGCGAGTGGTGGTGGTGGTGGTGGGTGAGTGGGTGACAGTGGCAGGTGATGGGTAGTAGCTAGTGGGTGGTAGTGGTGGTGGTGGCGGGTGGTGGTGGCAGGTCGGTGGCGAGTGGGTGGTGGTGTGGTGACGGTGGCGGGTGGTGGGTAATAGCGAGTGGGTGGTGGGTGGGTGGCGGATGGCGGGGGTGGTGGTGGTGGTGGGTGGTGACGGTGGCAGGTGGTAGCGAGTGGGTGGTGGTGGCGGGTGGGTGGTGGTGGGTGGATGACGGTGGCGGGTGGTAAGTGGTAACGAGTGGGTGGTGGTGGTAGGTGGTAGGTGGTGGTGGCAAGTGGGTGGGGTGGTTTGGTGGGTGATGATGGGTGGTGGTAGTGGATGAGTGGAAGGTGGTGGCGGGTGGGTAGAAGGTGGCTGGTGGTGGTGGATGACTAGTGATGGCAGGTGGTAGATGGTGGTGGCAGGTGGGTGGTGGTGGTGGCAGGTGGTGGTGGCGGGCGGTGGATGGTAGTGGCAGGTGGCGGGTGGTGGCGGGTGGATGGCAGGTGGGTGGTGGTAGTGGCGAAGAGGGTGGGTGGTGGTGGTGGCAGGTGGGTGGTGGCTAGTGGTAGTGGGTGGTGGTGGCAGGTGGGTGGTGAGTGGTGGCAGAAGATGGTAGTGGCAGAAGATGGTGGTGGAAAATGGTGGCTAGTGGTGGCTAGTGTTAGGTGGTAAAAAAAAAAAAAACTTAAAACTCAAAACGGAAACACATTTTTTGTGTTTTCATTTTTTGGCCAAATTTATAAACTGAAACCACTGATTTATAAATCAAAAATTTTACCAAACAAGTTTTTATTTGAGTTTTTTAAATTTTTGTAAATATAAACAGAAAACTGAAAACGTAAGTGTTACCAAACGACTTAGTGAACAAATAAGAAATTGAATTATTATTTGAACGGATAAAATTTATACAAAAAAAATTTGGACAGATAAAAATTGAACAGATAAGGGGAAAATTTTGAATAGACAGATATGAATTTGAACAGATAAATATAAATATGAATAGATAATCAAAAAAAATTCAACAGAGATAAAAAGTAAAATTAAAACAAAATATCCTCTAAAACCAATAAAAAGACTTCTTACCAAATTATTTCACAAAGGATAAATCTTTCACCAATAAAAAACATCCACTAGACCTAATGTCTTTATTAAATTGATTTTTTTTTAATAATTTTCTCTATAAAATGTACAAAAAAAAATAAAAACAAAAAAAAAATCTTCATGACCTAGTAGGTAATTTACAACACTTCTACATTTGTAAGAGTCAATTATACATCAAACACAACATCCATCCTACATCAGCAAATAGACACCAATCATCAGCATAATTTAGATTACATACAATTTCAGAATTTACTGTTGAAATCGATGAAAAAATAAGCAAGAGTATACACTCCAAATGAGCAATTTTGTTGATATCAAATTCAATATCAGCTCAAGAAAACTGGCCCTTAAGTATTACCGAATGGACCTTTGCATGAACTGAAGCTAGTAAATATACAACAGAAATGGAAAATCAGGCTAATCTCACTTGCTCATAATTAAGTTTATAATATAGTAAATGCAATTATACAAGTAACTTGCAAACAATTCAAGGATCCTGGCAAAGGTTTGAATCTGCAGAATCCATGCCAGTAGCATTGTCCACCATTGAAGCATAAGCGAAACTCCAAATGGAAGCACAGTTTTCATCACCTACGCGGTACAAACACAAAAAACAGATGATTAGTAATGAATATCATGTGCATTGAGTACATTTTCTTTCTAACCTGTCTTATCATAAAAGAAAAGACAAAATTCGAACGACCAATAGTACAACGCTCTGTTTGGTGGAATACAATTTCTTACAGAAAACATCTTTTCAAGGAAAAGGTTTTTTTTGTTTAAATGTTGTTCGCAAAAAAACCATTTTTGTGTGTTTTGTTGTGACCTTGAAAATGCTGTTCTAGAGAGGTGGGTGGTGGTCGTGATGGTTGTGGTGGTAGGATGGCAGTGGTAGTGGTTGTAGGGTAACAGTGGTAGGAGCGGTGGTGGTAGGTTGCTCGTTGTGGTTCTATAATGGTGGCATTGGTAACATTTTAATCCGGAAAACATCTTGCATTTAAAAAAGGAAAAACATTTTTTTGCCAGAATCAACTAATTTTCCATTAATCACTCCGTCATAACAAAAGCCAGAAAATGTAAAAATATATATTATTTTGTCGAAAAACCTTTTCTGCCAAAACAAATGGAGTGTAAATTCATGGCACATCTAACACATCACTTGCAAGTTGCAAACATATTGCATTCTGTCAAATTAACTCGGCCTTCTAGTTTAGCATTTATATCTTCTTGTTTTTATTTTTTTATTTCATCTAGATTCTCGTAGGAGACCCAGACATTACAAATTTAACAAACACAATTATTAGAAGAAAGGAATGGGAAAAGTAAACATAGGAAGGAAAGGAGATACCACTCAAGCTGAAGTCCTCGGGAGAATCATCAAGGCTTACAAATCTTCGATGCCCTGATGAAGAGCCTGCCATTGGCAGAAATGGATGGAACGAGAAGCAATTGACAGTGTCTGAACGGGAAGGAATATGAATTCATTAGAAATAGAAGAAAACAAGAATGTACTGCAAACTAAATATTGCCTGACAAGGATACGGCATAGTATTACCCAGTGCAGCTTGAAAGCTTGATACCCACTGCCCTGTTTGGAGATTATAAATATGAACCAATCCGTCCTGAAAGCAAAGAGTGCAAGGCATTGAACTGATTAGCATCATACCTGGAAAAGGGACAAGGATGAACACTAGAATAATACCTCACCACCTGTACCAAGATGCTGACCAAAAGGATCAATATCAAACAGTATCCGCTGATTGGTATTTTCTGAAGATCGATACAGCCTAATTACAGGATGCACACAGGCAAAACAATCAGTCAAAGCCCTTCTATAAATCGAGTGATTAGAGAGGGTAATCCAGAACTTGCATGAACAGAAAGAACAAGCCATTTAAACTTCATACCCAAGAGTGAGCATCAGCCCAAAACTTCTCCCACCCCCGCCGGGAAAAAAAAAAAAGAATATGATATTTTGAAGTGAACTGAAAAGGACAACTTAGAATAAATTCCTCTTATTTTGAAAAAAAGACTTGTATGTATGTGTGTATGTGATAAATAAGGTTACATATTTATAGGTGCAGGTGGGCAAATCCAATAAGCAACACCCTTCTTTCTTTCTTTTTTTTATCGGCTCCAATAAACAATACCTATGTTAGCACATCTACTGAACTTTCATTCCAATAAAGTAAAATAGTACTTACTTAAACACAATGTCAACAGCTTTGCGTATATCCCAGCAGATTATGTAAGGGTCCTATAACAAATTTGAGGATAATTTTTTTGGTCAAATGCATGCATTTTATCCAGACGTTAGCATATAATAACCAACTATAAAAATAATGATAAGGTTCATTAAAGGGTAAGCTGCAACTAGATAGCTCATGGAGGACAAAATAAGAGAGCAATTACAAGGTTTAATAAATATCTTGGAGATGAACATAAAAACAAATCCATTTGCTTTAATTGAACAACTAAGACTGGAAGAAAGTCTGCATTAATTATTTGAACTCCATTATCATTATATTATGACGGTGTTATTCTATTTTATTGACAATTGGCATAATATAAGATCAGCAGGAGTGCAAGTTATCTAGAATTGTTTCCTGAATCTAGCTTGTCTTTGTACAAGATGGAGCTTAAGAATATCATATTATGGATTTATTTTATCTTTTTTATAACAAATATTAACCACCAAAAGACAACAAATTTAGAAAATATATGTGTCCTTATCTTCCCTATAGATTGCAGTAGTTTGACCATAGGAACCCGTAGCAAGCATCCCACCTAGCCTATAGTGTACATTTCATGTGAGGAAAAAACAAAAAAAAAGAAGAAGACAGAATTCAAAAAGAACGACACAATAATTTACCTTTCGACCCCCCGTATATAAATAGTTACCATCTTTTGAGAATTGCACCTGACAGAAAGTTGTGCTTGAAAAGGTTAATTGTTCATATTGCAGAAAGAATTCAAAATGAATGACAATAATATGAACACTTACATGTGTAACCCCACCTTGTTGGCCATGTAAGATGTACAACGGTTCCATATTATCTTCCCTATAGATTGCAGTAGTTTGACCATAGGAACCCGTAGCAAGCATCCCAGTATGACTTGGAGAAAAAGCAATTGAAGATATAATACCTGAAAAAACACACACACACAAAACAAAACAAAAAAAGGACAGATAATTTGTTACACAACATTCCTTATAAGGAGGTTGGTATAATTTTTGGAACCACATGGATGCCGAGTGTATCAAAGACAAGGAGAGCAGAACTCACTCCATGCAAGACACTAGACCATAGCTCTATTGCTTATTTCATCCTTGGTAATACTGCATTATCTTATTATTCAATAAATAACTTTAATTTATATATCAAAGTTAATAACTACCTGGTTGTTGGTTATTTCCTTTAACAGTTGAATGATGTACAGAATCTCTACCAGGGCGATGAATATCAAATATTCTTAGAGATTTATTGTAGCCAGCAAAAATCCTGCAACATAGTTTAGAAGTCCACAGAAATTATTCAATTTGAATCCCGAATCAATATATATATATCAAACATCTACATATATTAAAACCCTACACAAAAGAAATAGGGGATTTGTGGATGACAGCTCACAGAGACCAACAGTGGAGAACATGATATGACCTAGGATGAACTATACCACAGTTCAGATTTACTTATGGGCCTCCTGTAAGCTGTAGGAGATTATTTTGTTTAGAAGTGAGTTTCATTTTCATTTTTTTTGTCTAAACTGAGACATTTGGGGGAAAAAAAGAACATATCAGACAATTATAACAATAAAGTAATAACAATTTACAACTTTGCTGATAATTTGCGAAGTAAAGCACCAATACTACCATTATGCAAAATCAAGTTTGATTACATAGGACACTTTAATGGTAATAAAGTTCAATTACATAAGACATAATTTAATGGTAAATTGATAATTGATCGTGTATGTGCCATATTACTTGGAATATAAAGACATCTGCGTGCATGAAGACGACACTCATCTTCTTGCCTCATATCTGGATGATTCCTTCTCAATAGTGCTAGCCTGACTTCATGATCAAAGAGGCCATTTGGTATTTGTACCAAAAGGTAGATATTCCCTAGGTAAGTCTCATTCAATATTTATAAAAGACTCATACACTAGGCAAAAGATTGATGATGCGTTCATGTCAGAGAATCACCAATCAAAGAAAACTCATTTTTGCCACCACTTTGTGCAAAGAATTATATACCAAATTCAGTCAGGATTGCATATTAATAGTTCAAATTTGAAGTATCACTATGGTCAACAAGGCTGATTCAGGATGAATTTATACAGAGAGAAAACTTAAAAACCAGCACTGTCTTCGATTTGAATTTGAAACTAATACATAGGGCAAGTTATAAACCCGTTGAAAAAACTAATACCTATTACTTACTTGGTCCCAGCAGGGTTAAAACCAATGCAGTAGGCAGCAGTGATTTCGTCCACGTCATTATAAGCCCGATATGTGCAACGAAGCTGCAATTCCAGTTAAAATCATTGGTTACCAATATGAAGTCATAAAAAATGCACGACACACCATAAAGCTGTTCATACAATCTATTACAGTAGCATGATAGAATTTTTTTCATAAGTTGCCACTGAGCATAAAAATTCATGTTAACAAATCAGACTCAGCAGACATTCATAGCTCGGCGAAGGATAGGTGTAGCCATGGGATGGCCATTAACTTCCAACATATTACAAGATCAGAATTTAAAACTTTATCTGGGTAAACAAAACAGATTTTCTTCTCTAAAGAAAAATGTTAAAAATAATGACACAGAACCTCGCCCGAAGTAGCATCCCAAAGATGAATAGGATGATCACGAGTGGTACTTGCAAACACACATGTAACTGGATCTGAAATCTCAACCATTATAGCAGTTAAACTTCCATTTTAGTATCATTACTTGCTGTAAATCCATCTCACATTAATGGACTATATACTACATTTTTATAGAACTCCCTTGACAAGCAAGGTAAGAGATGAACCTGAAGCAGACATATATGGGTACCAGCAGAAATCATAAACAGGCTCCCCCTCATTCAGAACAAGATTTGCACTATAAGAATCTGCAGCTGTTTTAAAACCATAGGAGAAGTATAATGAAAAAATAAAAATAAAACCCATAAGAGTTTAAAGTACCTTATACACAGAACCTACCTAAATTTAGCTTAGTAATAAAGCAACATCATGAAAAACAATGACAACAGTGAGGAAAATGTTGTAGTACCAAAACCATTAAGAAGGGCATTTGGTATCAATTTATTCACAAAAGTTTTCACTCTAAAATCAAGAATAGACTTAAACAAGCTTACCTACATCAGCAGCAAAAGAACAAGAATTCTCATGATAGACACTTCCAGCATCTGGTCTAAAGAGGAACAAATTATAAAGTCATCAGATATATTACATGCCATAAATCAATTAAAATACCAATTTGCAACAGAAGTCCAAGAAGCACCGTTCCTAACTGTCAGATTAGAGTGATCTTATCACATTAGTCAGCTGCCTGCATCATTACCAAAGCCATGGCACAAACTCTACTTGAATTAACTCAACAAACATCGTCCCAACTATGACCAAAGCATACAAATCAAATTGTCTCTAAACTTGAAATTCAAGATTACAGATGAAATGCATCAGTACAGTTTATAAAGCTAACCTTCAAAAGGGAACCTATCAACCGAATCGACTCATCCAAACTCAAATTTTCACATTTTTTCACCAAGAATATATATATATATATATATTGAGATGACAAAACCCTGCTATTTGGATCTCCACTAAAAACTTTTAGCTAGCCTCGTTTTTGCAAGGATTAAAACCCATTACTGATATTGAAAAATTTATCCAATAATTCCCAATATCAATAGCCATTGACTCGATTCTCGATGTCATCTTCATTCAATGAATTTAGATTACTCCTGATTTTATAAACTTCAGACAAATTTGAGGTGAAATTCAGATAACAAGACTCTCATTGGGATCCAATTTATTAGTTATATTTCTAGCGTACCACACATAAATAGTGGCCAAATTTGAATACTAAATTTTGGATAGCATCTCATGTGTTGTCAAAGCATTGGTTTATGGACCTCAACTCTTTCATGTGAGTGACACACATCACATCAAATCCACAATGTGATCATCATAGCATCACTATGAATATATATATATATATGCAAAGTATGTATTTTGTTGCACTTTAGTTTCTAATATTTTTATTTTGTCAGTTTCGACCTCTAACTACCAAATGTGAGTTTAAATGGTCCCTAGTCCTCACATAGTCAAAATTGATTAATGGAAACTACGGTATTTGTGTAATTTTACACATAGACTTGAAGAAATCAAAATGACCAAATACACACGTCTCAAAATTTGTGTTTTGTTGCCTTTTAGTCCCTAATCTTTTTAGGATAAAGTTCTGAAAATACCACACTCCCATTAATCAATTTAGACAACTGAGCATTGGGACTATTTTCTCACATTTTGTACTTAAGGGACCAAATCAACAAAATAAAAAGATTAAAAACTACAATGCAACAAACTTGTCATCATTAGTACTATGTTTGTGTGTTTGTATATATAAGGTTAGCCCCACAGTTTTGACATAATCACACTTGTCTCACTTGAGATTTTGATTCACAATATAGTTAGGTCAATTTTTTGTCAATAATTCATTGATAATTCGTTAGTTATATGAATGAATAAAAAATTGATATATTCATCTATTTTGACTAAAATGTATAATTATCTTTAATTATTTCAGTGTCTATCTACCATCATTAGTTTCCATTGTTTTAGCCGCACTAAAAGTTAAAAGAACAATGTAATTATGTTCAAAGTGTGGGACTAACTGTATTTTCTCCAAATGAGTGTAATTTACCCTACATATATGAGAAATGCTATGGTATGCACCCCTCTATAACAAAATGTGTAATTTTACCATAAAATTTTATACCATGAACCGCAAAATACATAATCTCACCGCAAATTGGCATAACAAAAAAATATCATAACCCAGCCACAAAAAATTTTTGAACATTTTGTTATGCCAATTTGTAGTGAGGTTAAAAATTGTATTTTGCGATTAATGATACGAAATTTTGTGATAAAATTACATATTTTTGTGATAGGGTGCATATCTAAAGGTGTGCATAGGATTTCCCTATATGTAGGGAGAGAGAGGGAGAGAGAGAACTTACAAGGGGAATACACGAAGGGACTTTTCGTCGGTGCATGTAAGAAAACAGGAACCGTCGGGAGACCTAGAAAGAGAATGTTAGAGGGAAGCAGATCGAGAGCGAGAGAGAGAGAGAGAGAGAGCAGAAACAAACCATTTGATGCCATAGGGGAAATTGTTAGGGTTTGAGGAGGTGTTCCTGAACTGGTAGCAGAAGTGGTAGGTTCTGACGGGAGGGACATCGAAGAGAATCACAGGCCAAGAGTAGTCCTCTACTACTTGCTCTCTTGATTCTTTTGCTGTCATTTCTTCCACTTCCTTTTCCGAATTGGATTGTTGCTTCTGCTTCTGCTTCTGCTCTGCTTCCTCTTCCCCCATTGTTAGGGACTCTGACTGAATAAGACTCACTCAGCTCTCTCTCTCTCTCTCTCTCTCTCTTATTTGTGAATGGCTCTATTTTAGCGCCCAAAGACAACAGAGCAAGAGGAGGTAGTGTTATGGACTTTCTGGGGTATAAGGTTGAGTTGGACAAAATTTTTAGCCCAATATTGATATGGGCTGGGCTTAGGGACAGGTCAAGCCCGGTCTAGTCTTATTCGGTCCGCCCATAAACTATATTATTGTTAGTAAAAATTCTGTTAATCCCCGATCGATAAACAAATAATTGAACAAAAGATCAACCAATTATGTAATTGATTCAATGCCTACAAGGACTTTTTTGAAATAATCACAGTTACAAAAAGGATGTGAACAAAGATAATTTTAAATAAAACTACTAAGGTTCATAAGATTACAAACTATAAGATTTTATTGTGGTTACTCCTAAATACAAGCAACTATTCCTAACAGAGCCTTTATACTTCTCATTCTTTCTCTGACCCATGACCTCACTTTCTTTAGAATTCACGGACCACCTTCTTTTAACTACTGTAACTGCCTCAACCTCTCTAATGCTGTGTTTGGTTGAGAGATTTGGGAAGGGATTTAGAAAGAGAAAGGGAAAGGGAAAATGTGTGTGAAATTAGGTGAAATATAGGCATATTTTATATACATTTCACTTATCTTTTTCATTTTCCATTCAAAATCCCTCTCAAAATCTCCCGACCAAACATAACATGAGTCTTCCATCTTCAATACATCTCACTTTCCAAACACAAGCAAACTCCCAGCCACATTGTCTCGTGTCCTCTTTTAATTATTAAGCATGATTGACAAACCAAACTGCCATTCTTGAGCACAAATGCTTTCTAAAAATCAGCTTACCAATCCAACAACTGCTCTACTAACTTCATTCACAATAAAACCACTACACGTTGCACCACATTGACTCAATAAGTCAATCACACTTGGACTTTAATGCCACGTGTCATGATCTTGCCTCTCATTCCCTGTCAGACAGACAAACCAACAAAAATGAGTGCAAACAATTATATGGGGTTAATTACACAAACGTCTAACAATTACAAAGACTTTTCTTGAAATTTTTAAGATTACACTGGTGTGGTCAAAAAAATTTATTCAACGGGATCAATTATTAGATTTCACATAGTCTACAAATAGGATGCACCAATATCTCTCCGTAGATCGTGTATTAGTGTTTGATAAGTGTTCGACACAGTCACGCAATAAAACATGTTAATAGAAGTGTCCTATTTTTATTTTTATTTTTTTTTAATTGGTCATGCTAAGGACGCCTAGTGTTTCATTTATTATTATTATTATTATTATTTTTTTTTTGAAGTAACATATTCATGGTTAATAAATTTAATAAACTTTTATGTCTATTTTGAAACTTCTTGAACAAATAAGAATTTATCAAAATTAATATATCGTTTATAAAAATTCCAAACTTCTTGTTAAAGTCCTATATATACTCTACAAAAATAATATACATTAGGCATAGCTCTGCCTCTGACACTAACCTCTTTTATTTTAAACAAAAAATAATATACATGAACCTCTCATCTGTTAAATACCTATTAGAGGTGCTAACAAAATATTAGACGATGAATCCCTTTAAAATTTTAACCTTAAACTTCAATTCATTAGTTTAATTTAAATTGAACATCGGTATTTTTTTATGAAACATCTTCAAATTGTGTTTTGATTTAAATTATTTTAACATGATTGTTAGTATTTTTTTTAAAGAAAAAATCTTTATTTTATTTTTATATTAATACATGACATGACAATATTTATGACAATATAGTATGACTTCAAAAAATAAATGATCAAACAATAATCGCGTTTTAACACGATGCTCCTATCGTGCCAAAATGAATAATATCATACTAAATTAAGCGCAATAGACAGTGCACTAGTGTGTTTTTTATGTCTATTTTGCTAAAAGCTGGAGTCCAATCCAACTGCCAACATTTACTGATAAACTTTAAAATTCAAATTATTCTGCACTCATCAAGTAGATTGATTGTCATCATACAATTCAGTAGGTATTTTTATCCCAAAAAATATATATTATTTAACACTTGTCGAATATGTTATTTTACTTCATTTAATCACAACAATCAGTCAAAATACACAACTGATCCAATAATTGACCCTTTTTTTTTTCTTTTTCTTTTTTTTGATGTTTCGGAAATGAAATAATTGACCTACAACATAGTTTTATCACGTCCATTGAAGTTCATGGAGTCGTATAAATTAAAAAGTAAAAGAATATAACCAATGTAATGACAATGAGATCCACAAATCAGTTTTGCAGAAGCAAAGGATGACTGCCATCCCCGTGCAACGATCTTTTCAGATATGGGTCGTCCTGGTACTTTGAGTACAGGGGAAGTTCGAGGGCCGTCTCTGCAATTCGCCTATCTTCATGAATCTTATCTATCAAGCTCTCGAGAGATGAGAAATTGGCCTATCATGTTCCAATACATACTGTCAAAAATGCTGGGGCAGGGGAAACAATGATACTTGTACTTTGTTTCGCAACAGCTAAGAAAGTTGCAAATTTTTTTCTACTTCTTTTTGTCTATAATGATTTTTTTTTTTTTAACTTTCGTCAAAATTTTACTTTTCAAGTCCATTTAGTCCAAAAGAAACTAAGAAGTTTTTTTTGGAAAAAAAAAAATACAAAAAGAAGTTCACTTGAGACGAACCCAAAAAAAAAAGTCAACTTTTTAGATGTTTTTATTTTTATTTGTTTAATGGATTTTTTTTTTTTAATTTTTTTTTTTCCAGCTCCATCTAATAGGTTCTACCTTGAAGTGAAAAGTTTTTTGAAAAAAAAAAAATCACAGAAGACGAAAAAATAGTTGCTAAAAAAGCAATTGCCAAACTCACTCCTAAATTGATAAAACAATAATCACAGTTTTATAATACCTCGGGCCGTATGTACCCAACAATGGCAAGACGCAATTCCTCGCCATAGAAATCCTCGTCAAAGTCATAAAGCAACCACGGTTCCTGTATTACAACCAAGATTAGAGGCTAAAAAGGAAAGCTCACCACCACTGATCCACATTGTACTCACCATGGTCTTCTCAGCATTGTTGAAGTAGGGATTCCAACCAATACTCATGACCATCTTGTAAACGCCTCGTGTTGATAATCCAGCCCAACCAAAATAAACCCCTGAGGGATATTCTGAAAGGACAGTTGAGTAGCCTTTGGTTGATAGATTAGCTGAAAGAACAAGTGATCCTACTAGATTAACTCAATAATGAAATGAAGGAACAAAATGCACACAACTAAATCACTAATTTTTTCCCCCCAAACCACGCAATCAAAGAGAGACCACAATGTGACATCATGATCAACCACAAAACAAACAACTAATGAGTTAAATCTGGACAAGAAACAAGAGTTTTACACAAATATAAAATAGGTAAGCTGCAAGTCAAAAAGCGTTGTAATTTCATGCCTACGTCATCCAGAGTTCAATATTCTCATTAAAACTCTATTTAGTTTAACCAGGGGAGAAAAAATCTTGGGCACCTGTAGGGATTCCAAGCACCTTTGAACCACGACCAAATCCTTTAACAACCGGACCACCAAAATACCAAGGTTCTATTGGTAAAGTACCCTGTATCCCTGCAATAACAGATCGATTGACTTCATAAAATTAACTGGAGTAGACACAACCTTTATTGTAATTTGAACAAAACAGTGAGAGAGGTTTACAATCTTCAAATGGTGATAGGCCCCATCTTTCTGGTTGCAAATCAAGAAGAGAGTTGATCACCTCATCTGCCGAAGTATAAAGATGGGATAGTTTTGGTAAGGATGGAACAGCAACAACTTCCATTCCGGCAGCCTTACCAGCCATCACACCTGGTCTGACATGTCACAAAAGCAGTTATTCATAAACAACAGAAATGGTGTTTCTTCCTTCATCAACTATGAAAACATTCTAATACCATGTCCCACAGGGCGAACATGAAAATCTAGATTTTTGACTTAGAAAAGAAATGAAACTATTACTAAAAGAAACAAATAAACTGAAGGCATCAATTTCTTCTGAAGCTGCAATGAAACATTTCACTCAGTTGATTGTATCATTTCATTAAGAGGTTACACATCCGCTGCATAGACAATGAAGTTGCATAAATGTCCCCTGTTTTATAGAAAACTTCAATGCCACCCAAAAAAAAAACAAAACAAAACAAAACAAAAAACAAAGAAGAAGAAGAATTAAGGGCGGTTGCTCATCTTTTTTTGTAATTTCTCGTATCTAAGAACTAAATAGACTAGCAACCAATGAGGCCTTTCAGGTAGCCAGGGCTAAACATTTGGTTGGGGACCCTCCCTTTCAGCAATCACCCTTTTTGTACTTGAATAAGGGAAAGTTCTCTTATTCTCGTATTGTTTTGTACATCCAGAACACTTGGGCACATTTCTATTTATCTCTCCATTTCATTAATTCTTCACTAATTTGTATCACAAACAACAATAATAAAACTACAACTAAGCATGATGCCTGCCTCAAATCAGCCCAAGTGCCAAGCTTGTTTTGACTCCAATAAATTCTTTTATCCTTGATTGCATTTTATTGCTGTTAGGCTTTTCCATGTGCATCATTAGCACACTTACGGAGGAAGAGTAGTTTCAGGAAGTTAAGCGATACTTGTGATTTGTTCTTCAAATATGTTTCAGTGAGTAATTAATCAACAAGACTGCTTATTAGCAGCACTAATACAATTAAAGTAAATAGATCTCTGTCTATGTGAATGCAACCTAGGCAAATTGTACTTCACATTTACAGAAGAAAAGCAGATTAACTAACAACACATCTTCTGAACATCTAAAATAAACTCAAAACTAAATATCTAGTCGACTTCTTACAAGAAATAGTTTACAGTTAAGACGTCAAACAACAGCATAAGAATATGGCATACATCAGCTATCCAAACTATTTTCTTCCACGCAAATCTTATGGAAAGCATTCACGAATCACAACTTTGAAAGACATTTATGAGGAAAGAGGATATCATTCAACAGATAAATATTATATATAGACAATCTTTGGGCAGGACAATTTACTTGAAAAACAGATCCAATTTCACCTTGAACCAAAGTCACTTACATTGAATCTTCAACGACTAGGCACTTCGAAGGATCAATATTTAGCTTCTTAGCTGCTTCAAGGAATCTTCAACAATAAAATGCACAAGGTTAGATTTTTGGAGAAACATATGTATGTGTATCTGGATAAGAAAGGTAAAACTCTCATGGAGTTGCATCTCACATTTCTGGAGATGGTTTTCCTGCCGTCACTTCATCACCACCAATAATGACAGAGAAGGATTCTTTCCAGCCTATAAAAGGAAATAATGAGCACGTAAGTTCACTTCTGAGAAACATAGAACAAGATTTAATTTAAAAGCATGGCAATCGCCAATTGGCTTATTTTCTTATGTTTAGAAAAGAAAACAACAACAACAAAAAAAAAAAAAAAGAAAAATCCATAGTTTAGGGTTGAAAACAAATAAAACAAACCTACCAGGATGATAAGAGATTTTGGTTTCAATGTTTTCCCTGGGAGAATTTGAAGCCAATGCCATTTGCACATCATGACCCCTCAAATGGTTGATTAACCGGTTTGCACCTGGAAGAGCTTTGATACTGCACCATCTACAGTGATAATTGTAATAGCAGATTCAATACAATGCAATACAAATTCTAAACTCCAACACACGCACACACAAAACTCTGAATAGCAAAATTGGAAACAATGTACAGTTTACAAAGCAATACACATACATTCACACATAAAACTGTATACTATAGTATAAGGTAATAAAAAAATGACATGAGTCTGTCTAAAGAAACATTTGTAACATGTCCCAAGTGTGAGTTATTTTTTTCGGCTAGGAAATGAAAGTCAGAGTACAGTATATTACTGAGCAGAGAACATTGGGGTAATTTCTGAGACAAATTCATCGATTGATAAGGGAAGCCCATAATCTTCCACAATAACAGCTGCAGCTTCCGAAGGTGTCTTTCCCACTATTTTATGAGCTTCCCCCCCATCCCATTGCTTTCCATACTTAACCAAGTAAACTTTTAAAACTTCACTCACTATGCCATCTGTCACAAAATAGAAATTAGGTCACAATTGGAAAAGGTAATGTAGTAATGGCAGTGTGGGATGTTTAGTTTTGTAATCTAACTTAAGAGAAATGACGGTTGAACCAAACAGGAACAAGAAGCACGATTCATTTTTGTGTTGAATATGTAGCCCATATGCAGAGGCTGAAACCCAGTAGAAAAAATCTCCAAATTTGAGATTGTTTAGCTGGGATAAAAGAAGTAATGCGGAAAAAGATAGCAACTCACTCACAAATCCATAGAGTGGCAATCCTTTTAAGGTACAGTAAGAAGAATTTTGGAAACTGTATCAATGAAGACACCATGAATGAACATTCACTTTCCATGGTTTCCACTCTATAAACCAATATGTTCATGGAACAGTTGAAATATGTTGGCTACACAATGGATTTCATGGGAACCATCATATGCAACTATGCAAGACAGGATGAAGAAACATACCAAATTAAGAATTAATTCAAGAACACAAATATACCTGTGTTCAGAAGTGTACCATCCAAATCAAGTATGACACATGACACTAACTTCTTTAAAGAATTTGCCATCGACATTGTAATGAATATATGGATTTCTCAAATGATCCAATTTATTATATATAGCTGAAATGAAAACAATGAATAGAGAAAGTAACTTCAATATCAATATATCATAAAAGTAATAAAAGATTCAGATTTGTATCATGTCTAATCAGTACTTATAAATACAAGATATCAAATAAAGGGAAAATATGATAATGGCAGCAAAAGTTTCACATTCATTGCAAATCAAATAGGAGCACCAAGATGAAGCATCATTTAGTCATCAGACAAAATGGTACGACTACATACTGTACTCTAAACATCTTTGTATCTTACATTTATCAACAAAACATACGGTGTTATGTTTTTTTTCAAAAATGTAATTTCCTTGTAAATAAAATTCTTCACTTTACAGTTAACCAAAAAGAAGGAAAACAAGAAAAGAAATATGTAAACTTAAAAGAGAAACCAGAAGATCAATTTATATGTCATTTACAAATAGCAGTCCTACATAATCAATAATCAATAGTAGTACTTCACGAATTTGTTCGTTCTTTCTTAAATAACTTTTCTCAATGATTCTAGTTTCCAGATACAAGAATGTAGATTTAAAGCTCACGGTCAGATTTAGAAAGGGCTAATTACACAAACCTCCCTTGAGGTTTTTGAAATTACACTAACCTCCCCCATTTGATCTATTCTTATCTCCCCAGCCAAACAAAACTCCGTGTTAACTAATATCTCAATATCCAAACACTACCTTTCTTCTTCCCCAAACCCACTGTCCTTACAAACCCCAAAGATTAGCAACAGTACATAGATTAACAACAGTACCACCACCACTCAATCAAAGCCCACCATAACCTATTTGATATGTTTCTCAAGCAACCAACAAGAAAAATCACAGTAAAAAATCCGACCAACAACCACAAGAACCAATCGCACATATCCATCAAAATTCATAGATATGATATGACCCATCGCACATTGCCAAAGAAATTTTCATAGATCTGTACCAAGAACTAATGATACCAAATATATGTATACATTAATCTCACCCAAACCGTCTCTTATACAAAGTCAAACCAAAAACAGTTTCAAACTCAAACCCAAAGCAAAACTACAACTCATACGACTCATCTACCAAAAACAATTTCAATTTCCAAACATTTAAATACCCACTGGGTTGAGTCTAGGGTTACAAATGAGTCTAGGGTTACAAATTTAAATATATATAAAAAAATAAAAAATAAAAACTCTTCAAATCCATATTTTATCACATTGAAGCATTTTGTTTCTGTTTCCTCACTCTCTCCAAATCAAACAGATACTAATTTTGGAAAGTTTTGGAACAACAAATGGAATTATATTCAAATTCAAACAAGACTGAAAACCCTAATACTAATCAGTAATTGAAGACTTACTTGGAGGATAGAGAGGAATCGATTAATTGGTTGAAACAACCAATCGTAGCCAATTTCTTACTCGATCGATTAACAGAAACTATACATGACTAGAGCCCAAAAGACTGAGAAACCAAGGCCAAAGCCACTCTTCTTCTTCTTCTTCTTCTTCTTCTTCTGTCTTTTTCCTTGGATTAGGAGAGAGAAGAGAGGTTGGATCTTCTGTCCCACTTGTCTGTCTTTACATCCTGTCCCTTTATTCTTCTACTGACACGTATCATAAAAATATATCTCAAATTTTACTTTCTTTTTTTAAAATTTGAAAAAATATATATAATTAACTTTCAACAATGCTAGGTGACTCAAAATTTTGTGGTTCAAATAGCTCAAATCATTTAAAACGACGTCGTTTTGACAGGTTTTGACAAATTTAAACTATTTAAATCACAAAATTTTGAGATACCAAATATTTTCTATTAACTTTACATTCTCGATATTCTTATACTCATCTCGCTTTAGTACGATTAAAGAATATTTTGAGAAGATGACGAAGAATTATTTTTTTGACTTTTAATTAAAAATTTTAATTTTTTTAAAATTTCATTCGAGAAATTGATTACTTTTTTTTATATTAATATTTACTTAAATTGTCACGTCAACATGTCTAAATATAAATTGATTAAAATATCCCTACCCAATCTACAAAGTATTCTTTCACCCATGTCCAAACATATATCATCCTCATCGTTCCATAGGTCCAGACATGTGAAGATAGAAATACATGACAATTTGGAAGTGGCACTGCAGCAGAGTGTAATAACGGAGGCCTAGTCTGGTGTATCATCGTTCTGCTGCTTTTTCTTCTTGGTCAGCAACAGCTTAACTCACTTTTGTTATCAATTCTACAGGACAACCGACACAGGGAGCATCGACATATGCAAAACAGGGACAGACCGAAATCTGTGCACCATAACACTCCCCAAACATGAAACACGTACACGATCGACAAATCGAAGGCAAAAACGCAAAAATAGACGACTCAGCAAACACGCATGAAGAACAGGCTGGTGTATTTGCTACAAATTCGTCAGGAAAATGAAAAATCTGGATACCTGATTATGTGAAGACACCGATGAAGCTGACCTGGAAGAGTGGCGTCGGAGGTGTTATCGACGGCCGACGATTGCTACGTCACTTTGGCGAGGCGAACCCACAGCAGCGTCGCAGCGGGGCGGAGAGAAACAGTGAGTCAAGCGGCGGGAATGAAATGGAACCCTAGACAACTTGGAGAGTAGTTCCGTAATTTCACCTTTGGCTTATGATAATACAGTTCGTTCTCAGTGGATGGGTCGGACTGATCCAAGTTCTTCGAGCTTCAGTCCAAATGGTCGAACCCACCAAGTGACCTGCAAACAAGTTCAACGGGGAACAGGGTAGTCCCCCAGTGAACCCTTCGACGAGCAAGTTAGTAGTGGAAGTAGGGAGTATAGAGAGAGAGATGGGAATAGAAAGCTTAACCTTCTTCTTATCTTCGATGCTTGCTTATATCCTTTGGTAATCATTTCACTGTCCCTTCCGACGTGCCCACCTTGCCGAAAGTCTGTGCTGTAGGTTACCTTGTTCAGGATAAGGGGGCGCTGTTCCGACGGGGAGGTGTTGTCGTAATAAATGTTGTGATGGGCTGCATTAATGGTGATGTGTTGTGGCAATAACTTTGCAGATCTTTGTCTGCTGATGTGGTCTATCCTACACCTGCCATATGTCCGAATGCCATTGGCCCTTCATGCCCAGTTGGCCTCCAGCTGTCATGGATTTTACCAACCGAGTTATGCAATGGGGTCCAAATGGTGGGCTTGGGTTTGTTCACTATGGGCTGTGGCCTTTATGGGCCTATCCATGTCAGTAGTCCCCCATTCCCAAGTGCAGCTTTAGTCCAACGGAGGGAATAGTAATGAGAAAAATGCGCCCGACCGTCGGGGGGGTCGAGTAGGAGGGTCGACCGTGAGGTATGCCGACCGCGAGGGGAGCCGAGCGGGAGGGCCGACCGTAAGGGGGCCGACCGCGAGAAGGGTCGATCGCGCGAAGACCGAGCGGGAAGGAAAACCGCGAGGCTGACCGCGTGAAGGCCGAGCGGACGAGCCGACCGCGTGAAGGCCGACCGTGTGAGGGCTGACCGTGTGAAGGCTGAGCGGACGGGCCGACCGCGTGAAGTCCGACCTTGTGAGCCGACCGTGAGGAGGGCTGACAGTGTGAAGGCCGAGCGAAGGGGTGCGGGGCTCAAGAGGCGGCGTGTGAAATGAGGATTTGAAGTAGAAAAGACAGGGGAAGGTGGAGAGGCAGTGCATCGTGGCCATATACGTGGCAATATCGTGGGGGGAAAGTTAGGCGTTGGAGCAAAAATGAAACGATAGGTCATTATGGGGTTGAAAAGACAGTTTTGGCGGATGATTTGAAAAGTTTTCAAACTGGCGAAAATTAATTGGGATCCTTGGAATACGGGCAAACCGTGGGCTTTTGACATCATTCGATTCACCTACTTGTGTACAAAGAACCAAAACATTCCAAGTCTTACTTCATTTGTTGCTCACGATACACCTTTGCGATACTTCTTCGATTTTCTTGCACCTGCGGCAGAAGCGATTCGCAAACATACCCTAGAAATGGCACAAGAAGGAGCTGTGAATGTGAGGGTGGACCCACTGGGTGAGGATGACGCAGAGGAGTTAGCGGCACGATACAGGACGGAGACGCGAATGGTGGCGGTGGGGGAATCGGTGGTACGATCTCAGGTGTCCACCATGATAGCGGCTCCAAGGCCAATAAGCCAAGTAGAGCCGGATCATTGGCATACTAAGGATGACAAATCCACAATTACTGCGGCGGAGTTGGAGGCTATCCGGGAAAAATATCAGATTCCGGCTGAAGTAGAGTTATTGCTGCCCACATCGACAGAGAGGCCATCGGACGCCAGGCCAGGGCAGTTTTCCCTTTATGAGGAAGCTCTGAAGGGGGGCTTGAGGTTGCCATTGCCACAAGTGGTGGTGGAGGTGCTTAACCGTCTAGAGGTAGCACCGGGCCAATTGATGCTCAATGCGTGGAAGATCCTGCTGGCCTGTGCGAGTGCCTGGCCAAAAACGAATGACGGGGAGGCCATGACAGTGGACGAGTTCTTCGCGTGCTACAAGGCCTCGGGGCAGCAAGAGACTTGGGTGACTCTTCAGGCAGCAGCTGGGAAAGGGCTGGTGGCGGGGCTGCCCTCGTCGATCAAGGGGTGGAGGCCACGGTGGTTCTACGTGGGTGCTAGTGGAGGAGTTGGAGTGCGCACCATTTGGAAGGTGCCCACGAGGTCGATGGAGCCAAAATTGGGGGCAGAAGCAGAGGAGAAGGTGAAAAAAGTAAAGGAGTGGAGGGAGAAGGAAAAAGCCAAGTGGGACGAGCTTGTTCAGCCGTCTACGCTGTTTGAGGCAGGGTTGGGTCCGCAGCCGATCGGTGGGGACCTCGACCGAGTGGAGTTGGAAGCAAGGAGAAAAACTCAAGAGGCAGAGGATCAGGTCATCCTTGCCAAAGCCCAAAAATTCAAAGAGTCCCAGGCCGGCCGACCACCGCAACCAGTGGCAAGGGAGAGGATTCGCCCTCGCCCTAAACCTTTGGGAGAGAAAAACTTAGGTGAGTTTGTGCCACGACCGCTCCCAAAAGACCCTTTGAAGGAGAGGTCTTTGAAGGAGATGGAGGCCTTGGGGATGGGAAAGAAGAAGAAGAGGGCGGGGCGAAGTGAAGAAGAGCGCGCCCAGAAGAGGAAGAAGGGAGTGAGGGCAGAAGAGGCCAGTCTGGGCAAGCAGGTAGAGGGTGGAGAAGTGGAGGAGGCCCCAGGAAAGGTGATCTCCCCTGAGGTGGTGGACATCGCCTCAGAGGTCAGGGAAGTCGTACCAATAGTGGCGGCGATCGGTGTAGAGGTGGAGAGGAGCGCCTCTGAACCAAGGAGGGAGGAACAACCCCAGGGGGGTCCTGCACCCCAGGAAGGGGGAATTAGTCTGAACACGGCAATTTACCATGCTCGTGCGGTGGCTGGACGGCTGGAGGGAAAAGAAGGCCCAGCCAGGGCAGGAGCAGACCGCTTGGTGAAGATCGTAGAAGAGGCAACCCTACGCTCGGCGTCCAGATTCAACGAGGCAGACCTGCTGAGGGGGTTGTGCTCCGCTCAAATGGAGGTGACTACCTTAGCAGGGGCCCTCCTGAGGAAAGCGGGGGTTGCCAAACTTAAGACAGAGGAGGTTAAGGCTCAACTTGCAAAATTGAAGGAGGAGAGCGCTAGTTGGAAGAGTGCCCACGCTGACCTGCAAGTGACCAAGTCAGAGCTAGAGAACACACGTCGCCAGGTTGTGTCGTTCGAGTTCCAACTGGCCAGCGAGCGGAAGAAGTTGGAAGAGGCCCAAGCAGCCTGTGTGGTCACTGTCGAACGGCACGAAGAGGCGATGACCAATAATGAGGAGTTGGTGAGGCAGAAGGATGAGACAGACGCTAAGGTTGGCGTTCTGCAGAAGGAGTTGGAGACCGAGCGGGGTAAGGCAGCGGAGGAGAGGGAGAAGCTTCAGAAGGAGTTGGAGGCAGAGAGGGCGAAGGCGATGGCGGAGAAGGAGGGCTTGAAGAAGGAGGTGGAGGAGGAGAAAGCGAAGGCTGCATCTAAGAAGGCGATCCTTCAGAAAGAGCTGGACCAAGAGAGGACTAAAGCAGCTTCTGAGAGGGCGACTTATCCCGATCTGTGTGTCGCAGCGGTGGAGCAATTCAAACGGTCTGCTGAATTTCAGATGGCAGTTGATGCCGCTGTCGCCAGCAATCTGGCTAGGCAAGAAGCTAGGGGGGCGGGCCCATCGAGGACGACTGTTGGGGGCAGAACCGAAGCAGAAGTTATTGAGAGTTTCCAACAGTCAGACTTCTATAAGCACGAAATGGCTGAGTATTGGGACAGTGGCTGGAAGATGTTCAAACGCAGAGCTGAAGAACTGTTCCCAAACTTGGACCTGAGTAGTGTGACAATTGGCGAAGACGATGTGGCCCAAACCCCCCTTGATGAGGGCATTGAAGAGGAAGACCTTGCGTCCAGTGAAGAGGAGTGACTGGGGAAGGTCTTGTTTATTATTTTTATTATTATATTTTTTTTTGAATTGATGTAATGAACTGGTGTATACATTTGTGAATGAATAAAATGTCAGTTGCGTTTTCATTCGATTGCTTTTACTTGTGTATGAATCAGTGTGGACTAAATTCAGGAACTCCTTGACACAAAGTGGAAATGGAGTTGTAAAAAATTCAATATGGGGTAAAGTTGAACTCGTATAACAGCTCAACGCAAAGTAAAATTGGACTTGTATAAAACTCAATGTAGAGTAAAATTGGACTTGTATAAAACTCAATGTAGGGTAAAATTGGATGTGCATAAAACTCAATGCAGAGTGGTTTGTTGAAGTCATGCCTGGTGGTTTATTAAACATGGGAGAACATCTATGGAATTTGACTAAGTAAAGAGCCATGTAAAAACTGAGACCTGGAATTGCGACTAAGTATGTTACTTTGGACTTTAACTGAGTTTCGTTGGTACTTCAAGCAGCTCAATCTGGACTTGGAGTGGTGGCAGTCAGTCTGGTTGGGACCTGTTATGCTCCGTCTAGCTGAGGATTGGTTTGGCCGAGTGCATGTAGCCCATCCTGGTAGAAGTGTTTGGTCGTTCATGTGGGTGAAGTTCTGGGTGTTTGGTCTGGGTGAGGCTTTGAGTGCTCAGTCTGGCTGAGGCTTTGAGTGCTCAGTCTGGCTGAGGCTTTGAGTGCTCGGTCTGGACGAGGCCTTTAGTGCTCGGTCTGGTTGAGGCTTTTAGTGCTTGGTTTGGACGAGGCTTTTAGTGCTCAGTCTGGCTGAGGCTTTGAGTGCTCAGTCTGGCTGAGGGTTTTAGTGCTCAGTCTGGCTGAAGCTTTTAGTGCTTGGTCTGGACGAGGCTTTGAGTGCTCAGTCTGGATGAGGCTTTAAGTGCTCAGTCTGGCTGAGGCTTTTAGTGCTCAGTCTGGCTGAGGCTTTTAGTGCTCAGTCTGGACGAAGTTTTTAGTGCTTGGTCTGGCGGAGGCTTTTAGTGCTCGGTCTGGACGAGGCTTTTAGGGACTGGAACCAAAACGTCATTGAGACACCATATAGATGACTGAGATATATATATAAATGTCAGAAAGTTACATTTCAGGAAAAGGATGACAAGAATGTTCAAGTGTGCGACTCTCCGAAAAGAAAATACAATAACTGAGCAACACAAAAGTAGTAGTTTATTGAAAGTAACGTTTCAAGTGTTCGGCGTTCCAGGGGTGCGGGAGGTCTCGACCTTCCAGATCCTGAAGTCGGTAAGTGCCTGGACGTGGTCTGGCTTTCACAATATAAGGACCCTCCCATTTGGCTGCCAATTTACCCTCAGTCGGATTCTTGGTGGCAAGGGTTACTTCTCTCAAGACTAGGTCCCCAACAGCAAACTCCCTTGGTCGGACTTTACGGTTGTAATGTGTTCTCATTTTCTGTTGGTATGAGGCCAATCTGACAGCAGTGGTCTCCCTGAGTTCTTCAATTAGGTCCAGGTCTGCCCGACGGAGTTCTTCGGTGAGTGCTGGATTTTGATGTAAAACTCTGGGGGTAGGTAGACCGATTTCTACCGGAATAACCGCCTCGGCGCCATATGTTAGACGAAAAGGGGTTTCCCCAGTGGGAGTTCGAGCGGTGGTGCGGTAAGCCCATAGCACATTCAGTAGTTCCTCAGCCCAAAGTCCCTTAGCAGCTTCAAGTTTAGTCTTGATGATCTTCAGGAGAGAACGGTTGGTGACCTCAACTTGGCCGTTGGCTTGGGGATGACCGGGGGAAGAGAAACATGGTTGAATCCGGAGGTTGGCGCAGAACTTCCTGTACTTGGCGTTGTCAAATTGTTTGCCGTTGTCGGAGACAATGGCCTGAGGGACACCGAATCTGTAAACAATCGATTGCCAGATGAATTTGGTTGTGTTCCGCTCGGTGATGGTCGCGAGGGGTTCTGCCTCTACCCACTTGGTGAAGTAATCAATGGCGACAATCGCGAACTTGGTCTGGCCTCGGCCAGTGGGAAGTGGACCAACTAGGTCGATCCCCAATTTGGCGAACGGGGTAGCACTACAAGAAATGTCACTTTTGGCTACCAAAATATTGGTCGCCAAAAGTCCAAAATTTGGTCGCCGAAATCATTTAGCGACCAAAATTTTTTGTCGCCAAACTGGTCGCCTATACTCTGTCGGCGATAGTATTGGCGACTAAATTATTTTTGGTCGCTGAAAGTGAACGTTTTGGCTACTAAATTTTCGTTAGTCGGCAAAGGTTATGTTTTGGCGACCAAAATATTAGTAGCCAAAAGTAAGCATTTAGCTACTAAAATTTCGTTAGTCGGCAAAGGTTATGTTTTGGCTACCAAAATATTAGTAGCCAAAAGTAAGCATTTAGCTACTAAAATTTCGTTAGTCGGCAAATGTTATGTTTTGGCTACCAAAATATTAGTAGCCAAAAGTAAGCATTTGGCTACTAAAATTTTGTTAGTCGGCAAAGGTTATGTTTTGGCTACCAAAATATTAGTAGCCAAAAGTGTTCAAATAAAATTAATTAAATTTTCAATGACTAAAACTTTTTGTCGTAGATAAGTTTTAGTCACAACATTATTACATTTAGGGACTAAAGAATTTAGTCGCCAAAAACTTTATTTTGTGTTTTTTTTTTATTATAATTAATTTCTTCCCAACCTGAAAAAAATTCCGTGCAACCTGCACCCTGTATTTAAACAAAATAATACATATATCTATTTCTATTTCGTTTCAACAATACAAAAATTTGATATTTTAACATCAAATTCTATAAAAATCAAATACAATCCAACCCAAAATAATAATTCCATACAAACACAAAATCATACAAAAAAGATGTCCTCTGTACAAAAAATTCTACATCAAATGTCATTTACAGAATATTTTGAAGGTGTAAACATGATGGGAAAATTAAATTTATTTACTAAAACACTTTGCTTAATTTTAACAATGAAGCCATTGATCTAAACGCTTCTCATCCTTCAAGCTTCCTTCATATAGTTTGGTACCTTTCTTTCTGAAGACACCAACTGCAAAATAATGCAAATGTAGTAATGCAATCAGAAAATCGAGAAATGGAATGGAAAGATGCCAGAACATTTTCCAATACACCCATTGCCCACGTCTCATAAAACATTGTAATAATCGCACCTTCAAATATAGTAGGAGGCTAAAAATCAAATATAGTAGGAGGCTAAAATAATTCCAAAATAATTCCACATAGGAATGATCTAAAAAATGATTAAGATCCATAGGAAGAAATTCAAATAAAATGAGACCCTAGCATGAATGCTCACTGATTCATATGCACAGCGGGGAATGGTGATAATGTGTTCTCTTATAAATTATGATCAAAGGTAACTGCCAGAGTAGACTAACATCACCTGACAGTGACTATAGATTTTAACATAATTGTAAAAATGTTAGCATTCACAGTACCGTAATACTAGGTTCTTTGTCCATGAATTGTTCAATGGTGAAATAGAACAGAACTCCCAGGATCAATCTTTACCAACTTTGTTTCCTAAATTCCTACTAAAACATTGTTTTGAAACTAAGAGAGTGGCATAGCAGATCAATTTTAAAACAAAATTCCTATAACAAGCAAAATATTCAAATAGAGTTTCTATTAAGAATGAAAGCTATGACACTTTCAAATTAGGCTGCAATAGACTATCATTTCTTCTGAAGTAAAAGGTAACCATAGAAACTTAGAGAGAGAGGTCACCATGATTCATTAATATGTAAAGAGAGAGCAAGAGAGACAGAGACACAGAAATTATTCAAATAATATATGAATCATTAATATCTAAAGAAAGAAGAAGAAGAAGAAGGTTTTAATCTCCCCCTTCAGATGGAAGGGAAAAACATAATTTGAAACATGTTTTTGTAATTAACTTCTAATTTTCCATCCATGTTACAATTATTATTGATACTCCACATTTTCTAATAATTTATATTTTTTTCCCTACCATTCTTCTATTTTTAAAATATTCTTCTATTTTTTAAACTTTTAATAAACAAAGAAAGAAGAAGAAGAATGGTCATTATCCCACATAATACAGTAATTATTCAGTAATCTCGAAATATCATAAGTGATTACCTATGTAATTCTTCACATCAATCATGTAAAAAAGAAGTTTACACTACATACACACGTTGATTCTTTATTTCTACATTTCAACAATGCTATGTATTCATAAAATTGTTCAGATAAAACAGAATCAATGATTTATAGTGATTGTGGATATAGCCCACATCTTATCAATTTTAAGTTTACACTACATACACACGTTTATAGTAATTTTTGATAAAAATTTTCATTATCTATAATATTTCTTTCTATATATTGATGGCGTAGTGATTCTTATAGCTCTCTCTCTACAATTCTCAATTTAAAAATATAAGTTTTAGTCAAAAAGTCATTATAAGTTTTTTTTTTCCTTTTTAACTAAAAAGTCACTATAAGTTGTAATATCACTTTTTTTTATTTTTCTACAAATCTTTTTATAAAAAAAATTAAAATCTTAAATAAGTCTGAAATAATATCAATAAGTTTGTAATCACATGAAGTGTTTGTAATCACAGCACTGGGCATTGTGAAGCCATTTGAATTATTTGTTTAACATTTGAATTAACCATCAAATTCATCGCATAAGAAAAACATTATTTGTTTAACAAATAAAGTTACCAATGTACAAAATCACATCTTATTAAGAAAAAAAAGATACCTCAATAGTCGGGTAAAAAACAGGAGCTTCATCAATGACAGGACTGCACGCTCCAACAGGATTCCATCTAGCCAATATCTGCATTTACAAATGGAGAAGATCTCAATTAGATAGCTATCATGAGATGAAGCAGTTAAACAAAATTTCAATGTCCCCATGGATATGAAGCAGAAAGCATGTAGGAAGCACAGAAAAAGCCAAAAGCAAGCACAACCAGGAAGGTTTTAGAAAATATAAAACTTCAAGAAGGTTTTAAAAATAAAAAATATATAAAAAGGAAATCAAGAACAAAGTGCTAGCTTGGTGAACTTAAAAGAATAAATTACTTCAACTGGTTCAACCTCAAACTTTCTTTCGCAGTACACTGAAAACATAGTTACCTTGAAAAAAAAAAAGAAAAATTATATCACCCAGCTGTTGACACCAAGTAAAAATGACAAACAAATGTAATTGAAACTTTTAAGTCTTACCATTGTATTTAAAACAATCTTAGCCTTTGTCAAATCAGTGGCTGTGCATTCAATGAAAACATTCTTTGTCTTCAAAGTAATGGCAGAATGAGCACCATTGATGATTGGAGGCAATGACAGAACAGTTCTGCAGAGAAGAAGAGATCTTTTCAAGAATAGGAACCAAAAACATAATAAAATGAATTATGAAATAGAACTTAATAAACGTCAACAAATCAATCCAACAGCATTCCAACTATATATATATATATATATATGTATAATACGACTTAAATTGACCCTAAACAAGTTAATCATACATCCAAATTGTTCTCCATGAAAAATTTCATATTTGTCCCCCTTTTCCTTTCCTAGCTCCGCATCATGACAGTGCTCATGCTATGTTGGAAGATGAGCTTCATTTCAAATATTTGTATACCAAACAGCAAGATTAAAAAATAGAACTGCTTACCTGTTTCAGTGGCACAAAGTTTATGTCTGATGGTGGCAGAGCCTGGGAACAAGAAGCAGCATGTAAGTAATAATGTGCATCTTATTAAATCTTGCTTAAATTTCAATCATTGGAAAGAAGCTAGTATAAGCATAAAAATCATTTTTGATAAAGAATAATATGAATGAATTCTAACAGGGTACGCAAGAATTTCTTATGAATTCATAATCAAGCCCAAATGAAAATTGCATGTCTCGGAATAATTGTAGAGCCACTACCCATCTCTCACTCCTCAAATTCACTAAAACTGCCTCATTCCACAATAGAACTTCTTCATCAGGCATTTCATCAAACATCTGATCTGCATAATCTATGCCCCAACACCTCCCATAGAAATTCATCAATGCACACTTTGAATAGACATCCATTTCAAAACCTTTCTTAATCAAACATCCATGAACTTCCATACCCAACCATATACCAACAATGCACACTTTCGTTATGCAACTCAACAAAAACCTCAAGAATTTCAAACGGATACCCCCCAAAACTCAAATGCCAATTACCACAAAACTGACCTTGATAAAATTCAGAATATTGCAATGGATCTAAATTCTATAGAATAATAATATTAGAGGTGTTAAACTGGTCTTCAAAACGAAACCAAGACTGGGTCAATAGAACTGACCACCAAAAATAACTGACCACCAAAAAGGCAAAAAACCCCAAAATAACTTTTTTTATGGCTCAGAAACAACTAATACAAGCATTACAATAATAGAGGCAGGCACCAAAACTGGAAATAGCATACCTGGAGAGGGGAGACGGCTCCGTTTGCTTCGTTTGAGGGTCTTCGTCGAGCGGAGGGAGAAGCCAAGACGAACTGGGCTGCGAAGGAGGTAACTCTGAAGGACTGCTCTTCGCTCTGAAGGACTGCTCTCTCTCTCCAGCTGTGTTGTAGTTGTTGCTCTGTTTTTCCCCCTCTTTTGCTTTAGGCAAAATTTAAGGAGGGAATTTTAATTTAGCCAAAATTTTGGACGGTTTGTTTTAAATATTGAGAATAAATTTCAATTTAGGACAAAATTTTGTAGTAAAATTTGATTTGGCCTTAATTTATACATTTTTTAATTTTTATTATTTATGTTCATAATTTTATCTTTATTAAAGTTTAATTAATATATATAATAAAAAAATAAATTAAGAGAATTTTTTGATTTTAACCAATAATCCGGTATAAGATATAATGATGATGGTAGTCATGTATTCTTTATCTTTCAATCGCTACCATACATCGTTGTCAATGGCCCTGTTTGACAAGTTTTAGTTAGAATATCTAATAAAGACAAGCAAAATGTCACATTTAATTCATAATTATAAATATTTTTCCCTCACAGCCATCAAATTAATTATAAAAAAAAAAACCATCTTCTCAAAAACAACTATTTTAGCCTGACTAAAATAGCCAAAAAACCAAATAGTGGTGAAGGTGGTAGAGGAGATGGGTGGTGAGAGAGAGTGATAGACAGAAAAGAGACATACAGAGAAGAGAGTTGGACGAGAGAGACAGAGAGAGATAGAGAGAAGAGAGATGAGCAAGAGAGACATAAAGAGAAGAGAGATGAGTGAAAGAGAGAAAGAGAAGAGTGGTGGTAGTTGAATGGCATTTGCAGTAGTGGTAAATGTGGTAGAGAAGATGGGTGGTGAGAGAGAGAGATGAGTGAGAGACGAATAGGGAAAAGAGATAGAGAGACAGAGAAAGAGACAGAGTGATGAGCGAGAAAGAGACAAAGTGGTTGCTAAAAGTGCATTTTCTTGTAGTGGATCGATAAATCGAAAGGGAGCTCAATAAATAAAGAAGACAGATAATTCAAAACTCTTTTCAAAACTTAATTCAAATCAATTTTTTAAATTTTTTAAACAGAAAAAGAAATAGAGAGAGACAGATGGAGAGATAGAAAAAAAGAGAGAAACAAGAGATGAGCGAGAGATAGACAAAAAGAGAGAGAAATAGAGCGAAAAGAGATGAGCGAGAGAGAGACACAGAAAAAGAGAGAGACAGAAAGAGAAGAGAAATGAGCAAGAGAGATAGAAAGATAAGAGAGAGAAGAGAGATAGGCGAGATTCGTATTAAAATCTGAAATAATATCAATAAGTCTTACAAATCAGATTTATTTACTTATAAGTCATGAGAGAAGAGAGATGAGCGAGAGAGACAGAGAGAAGAGAGATGAGCAAGAGAGACATAAAGAGAAGAGAGATGAACGAGAGAGTGAGCAAATTATCAAATATTAAATTATCTTAAATATTTATCCTAATATTTTTTTTACTGAAAATTATAATCACAAATTGAGCTTTTAATTTTATATTCTTATATTTTATATATAAGAATATATATATATATATATAAAAAATAAGAAAGAAAAGAAAGAAAGAAAATTTTAAAAAAGAAGGATACAACTGAACTATCAATTGTTATAATACATTTTAATTTCTTTTTATAATACAATTATTACATTTTAAAAATTACCTTTTCATAGTATATTTTTTTAGAAATATCAATTGTATAATTGTAAATTTTTTATTATTAATGGATTTAAAAAAAGGACAAAATAAGAAATTCATATTATTTTAATAATTAATTTTTTAAAAAAATTAATATTTTTGGATGGTGGGTGTACAACCTCTTAATAAAAAAAAAATAAAAATATAAATAAAAATAGGTTTACAAAGATTAAAAATATAAATAAAAGATTAAAAATTAATTTTTTTCATTTTCATTCGGCTACCAAAGATTTAGTAGCCGAAAGTAGGTTTTTAGCGACTAAAATAAATTTGGTCGCCGAAACTTGACATTTGGCGACCAAAACTTTGGTCGGGAAAGATTAAAAATTAATTTTTTTTTTATTTTCATTCGGTTACCAAAGATTTAGTAGCCGAAAGTAGGTTTTTAGCGACTAAAATAAATTTGGTCGCCAAAACTTGACATTTGGCGACCAAAACTTTGGTCGGGAAAGGTTAAAAATTAATTTTTTTTATTTTCATTCGGCTACCAAAGATTTAGTAGCCGAAAGTAGGTTTTTAGCGACTAAAATAATTTTGGTCGCTGAAACTTCACATTTGGCGACCAAAACTTTGGTTGGGAAAGATTAAAAATTAATTTTTTTATTTTCATTCGGCTACCAAAGATTTAGTAGCTAAAGGTACCTCTACGGCTACTAAATTTTTTTTTAGTCGCCAATTGTGATATGTTTAGCTACTAAAAATTTTTTTAGTCGCCAATTGTAATATCTTTAGCTACTAAATTTTTTTTAGTAGCCAATAATCAACATTCCCCTACTAAAAAAAATTAGTAGCTAAAAAGTTGACTTTTGCTGACTAAAATTTTTTTTGGTAGCCAATTCCATGACTTTTGGCGACTAAATTGGTTTTAGTAGCTAAAAGTGGTCGGCAAAAATGCTTTTTCTTGTAGTGTAGGGGCTGGTGAGTGTGATCAGCTCAGTGGGAGGAGCATGGGGGATGTTGGCAAAGCGCTGACACTTGTCGCATTTGAGCACAAAATTAGTGGCATCTTGATTGAGAGTCGGCCAGAAATAACCAGTACGGAGTATTTTGTGGGCTAAAGACCTGTCGCCCGAATGATTGCCACAAATTCCCTAATGGATTTCTTACATTACATAGGTTGCTTGGGCCGAGTTGAGGCATCGCAGATATGGTCGTGAAAAGCCACGTTTGTACAAGACGCCACTAACCAGAATGTAGTTGGACGACCGAGCCCTGACCTTGGCGGCTTGCTGTTGGTCATCTGGGAGTTCTCCTGTTGTCAAAAATAGGATGACGTCGGATGCCCAGGGGATGGGTTCATTTTGGAGGAACTACACTTCTTGAAGGTCGGGTGAGATGGCCGGGTGGGCTAGGTATTCAAGGCGGACTCCGTGGCTGAGGTCGGACTGGTCTGCAGAGGCCAACTGAGCCATCTCGTCTGCCTTGGAGTTTTTCCGCCTGAAGTATGTGCTTGATGTGAAAGGTATTGAAGAGGCGAACAAGAGGGAGTGCCAGATCCCTGTAAGCCCGCATTGTGTCCTCCTTGGCGTCGAATTCTCCCGTGATCTGGCCGACAATGAGCTGGGAGTCACTGAACACCCGAATGTGGCTGATACCGATGTCCTTGGCAAGGCGGAGTCCTGCTATCAAGGCCTCATATTCGGTCTCATTGTTACTGGCATCAAACAAGAGGCGAAGAGCACATTTGAAATAGCCACCCTCAGGGGAGGTGAGGATGAGGCCAGCCCCACTACCTTCCCTACGGGATGACCCGTCGACGTTGAGAGTCCAAGAATGGGGGTCTTCTGGCTCGGCAGGAGTTGGTGGGGGCGGAGAGGCAGTGGTTGGGGTAGGGTTGGTGAATTTCAGGATGAAGTCGGCTATGGCCTGTCCCTTGATTGCTGTGCGAGGGCGGTAGGAGATATCAAATTGGCTGAGTTCTACTGACCACTGCATAAGTCGGCCAGAAAGTTCTGGTTGCTGCATGACCTTTTTCAGGGGTTAGTCGGTGAGGACCACTATGGAATGGGCTTGGAAGTAAGGACGAAGTCGTCTGGAGGCAGTGACCAAGGCCAGGGACAACTTTTCTAGCAATGGGTAATTCTGCTCCGCTCCCCTGAAAGCTCGACTGATGTAGTAGACCGGCCGCTGGACTGAGCCGTCTTCCCTGATAAGAGCTGCGCTGACTGCGGTATTCGACACTGCTAGATAGAGGAAGAGGGGCTCGCCCGTAACTGCCTGTGAAAGGAGGGGAGGGTTGGCCATGCATTGCTTTAACTGCTGAAAAGCCTCTTCGGATTCGGTTGTCCATTCAAAAGTCTGCCGAAGGACTTTGAAGAATGGTAAGCACCTATCTGTTGCGCGGGAAATGAAGCGGTAGAGGGCTGCCACTCGGCCGGTGAGTCTTTGAACTTCTTTGACAGTTCTGGGTGACTGCATTTCAACCAAGGCCTTGATCTTCTCGGGGTTAGCTTCAATGCCATGTTGGCTGACCATAAAACCCAAAAACTTTCCCGATCCTACGCCGAAGGCGCACTTCTCTGGGTTGAGCTTCATTTGGTACTTGCGGAGAGTGGCGAAGGTTTCTCGGAGGTCAGTTAGATGATCAATGGAGAGTTTGCTCTTGACCAGCATGTCATCGACGTATACTTCCATGTTCCGGCCTATCTGGTGTTGAAAAACGGCATTGACTAGCCGTTGGTAGGTGGCCCCTGCATTCTTTAGTCCGAACGGCATCACGCGGTAGTGGTAAGTACCTCGATCGGTAATGAAGGAGGTATGTTCTTGGTCGGATGGGTGCATCAAGATTTGGTTGTATCCAGAAAAAGCATCCATGAAGCTGAGCATCTGATAACTGGCTGTGGCATCGACCAGCAGATCGATGCGGGGAAGAGGGTAGCTGTCCTTGGGGCAAGCTCGGTTCAGGTCGAAGTAATCGACACAGAGTCGCCATTTGCCGTTGTTTTTGCAGACTAGGACCACGTTTGACAACCATTTAGGGTAGTCCACGTTTGTGATGAATTGGGCCTCAAGGAGCTTGTCGACCTCTGCTGCAATAAGAGTTTTGCGCTCCGGATGGAAGATGCGCTGTTTCTGGCGGTAGGGTCGGAAATGGGGTTCGATGCTGAGGCGATGGGTTATAAAGGATGGGTCAATACCCGGCATGTCTGAATGGGTCCAAGCGAATACATCTTTGTGTTCGGTCAGGAGGGCAGTAAGGTCGGCCTTGGCTTGGGGGGATAGCTGACTGCCAATCTTGGCAGTTTTCAGTGGGTTGGTGGGGTCGATGGGAACCTCAACGAGCTCCTCAACAGGTTCTCCTCTGACCAGCTCATCTTCGTCTCGGACGTCGAATCCTTCAATAATCATGGCCTCCTTCAGCTTAGCTTCCTTGAGTGAGGCGACATAGCATTCTCTGGCCACAGTTTGTTCTCCCCTCACTGTGCCGACCCCGAGATCAGTGGGAAACTTGATGGCCAGGTGGTAGGTGGAGGTGATCGCTTGGAAAGTGTTGAGGACGGTGCGACCAAGGATGATGTTGTAGGCAGAGGGGCAATCAACAACAAGGAAGGTAAGCAACTTCGTGGTCTACCGTGGATATTCGCCGACGGTGATGGGGAGATCAATAGAGCCGATGGAGATCACCCGGTCGCCAGTGAAGCCAACCAAAAGGGTTTGGAGGGGGGACAGACTTTCCTTCCCGATCTTGAGCTGGCATTGTCGATGAGAACTCGTCTGAAAAGCTTTCATTGTCGATGAGAACTCGTCTGACCTTATAGTTGGAAAGGATGGCAGAAATGACGAGAGGAACATCATGAGGATAACGGATGCCTGTACAGTCGACGTCCGTGAATGTGATGGGCTATGTCCACTGCTTCGGTTGTTTGGAGGGTCGGTCTACCGTGGTGACTGCCTTGTCTGAGCCCTGCCTTATTTTTCTGAGTTCTGCCCTCTGAGCCGAGCGAGATGGTCCCCCGCAAGCAAGTCCACCTGAAATGACTCTAATTTCACCAACGGGTGGGGGTGGATTACCTTGTGGCCGAGGTTGTTGCGAAGATCGATCATGGGCTTGATTCGGTTGAGGTGGCTGCCGGGGTGGGGTGCGCCGGCGATTGTCTCTGTGGGGTTCGGTTCTTTGCCTCTGCTGAAGGCGCGTGTCCGTGAACCGGCTTAGACGCCCCTGACGTATTAGGGTCTCCACCTGATCCTTGAGGTTGATGCAGTCATTAGTGTTATGGCCATGGTCCTAGTGAAAACGGCAATATTTGGACTGGTCTTTCCGATTGGAAGGGTTCCGTGGAGGTGGAGGCCATTTGAGGGGGTAGTCGCGCTGGATCTGGTGGAGGACTTGTTCCATGGGAGAATTAAGGGGTGTGTACCGCTCAAACCGACCGGGCGGTCGGGTAGGTACCGACCGGTCATCGCAGGGAGGGCGGTCATTATAGTGGGGTGTTGGGCTAGTATGCTGGGTGTTTCTAGGGTCGGGGTCTTTTCTATTTTCTCTGGGAGTAGGGTTTTTGGCGGTTGGATCCTGCCGAGCGGCTAGTGAATCTTCGGCATTCATGTATTTTTGGACTTTGGAGAATAGGGCTGCCATTGAGGTCTGGGGGTTTTTAGAGAGGGAGAAAAGGAAATCGGACGACCGCAGACCGGCCATGAAGGCCGTGAGGATGACCTTGTCATCGTTTTCTGCCACTTGCAAGGCTTCGGTATTGAAGCGAGTGACAAAGCTGCGCAGTGACTCCCCCTCGGTCTGACAAATGTTGAGGAGTTGGGTGGCCGGGCGTCGTTGGCGTTGGGCTCCAATAAAATGGCTCAGGAAAGAATCACTGAGATGCTGAAAAGTGGAGACAGAGTCTGGTGGCAATTGGCCGAACCACAGTCGAGCCGACCCCTTCAGTGTCACGGGAAAAGCTCGGCACATGATCTCGTCAGGGAAGGCATGGAGGATCATGAGGGTGCGGTAGGTCTCCAGATGGTAGACCGGGTCTGTCGTTCCGTCGAAGGAGTCGATGGTGGGCATTTTGAACTTGGCGGGCAGAGATTTGTCTCGGATGGAGGCAACGAATGGTGAGTTTGCCGTAGTGGAAGGTTTATGCTGGATGTTCTGCATAACCCCTTGGAGTTGGAGTTTCATGGCGCGGAGTTCAGCATCCCAAAGGGGAATGTTGTCGCCACCAGAGGGAGACAGGTGTTGGACGCTGCTGGCTTCTCCCTCGGGGGCTGGTGCTATGACCGATGGGTGTGGAGGTGGAGGTGGTGGATTTATATGTGGGTGAGGAGGTTGCAAACCTCCTAAGTTAGGTGGATTGGGTTGTGGAACAGTATGGTTCGGGGTTCGTTCTGGATTGGGTGGAATATCTGGAGGTGGTGGAGGAATGGGGAGGTTTCCTTGGAGTAAAACATTTATCAGGGCCTAATTTTGCTCGGCCATACGATTAATGCTGTTGGTAAGCTCGATGAAATACTGTGGTGGGTTGTTTGGATTGGGAGGGTCGGTTTGATGATTGGCAGCATTACGGTGGGAAGCCATGGATCTAGTCGTGACCATACACCTTGATGGATGAGATGAGAAGGTTGCTGGAACAGGGTCTCCGGTGGCAATGAACACAATTGGCGCACGGACAAACCAGTTCCCACAGACGGCGCCAACTGATAATACAGTTCGTTCTCAGTGGATGGGTCGGACTGATCCAAGTTCTTCGAGCTTCAGTCCAAATGGTCGAACCCGCCAAGTGACCTGCAAACAAGTTCAACGAGGAACAGGGTAGTCCCCCAGTGAACCCTCCGACGAGCAAGTTAGTAGTGGAAGTAGGGAGTATAGAGAGAGAGATGGGAATAGAAAGCTTAACCTTCTTCTTGTCTTCGATGCTTGCTTATATCCTTTGGTAATCATTTCACTGTCCCTTCCGACGTGCCCACCTTGCCGAAAGCCTGTGCTGTAGGTTACCTTGTTCAGGGTAAGGGGGCGCTGTTCCGACGGGGAGGTGTTGTCGTAATAAATGCTGTGATAGGCTGCATTAATGGTGATGTGTTGTGGCAATAACTTTGCAGATCTTTGTCTGCTGATGTGGTCTGTCCTACACCTGCCATATGTCCGAATGCCATTGGCCCTTCATGCCCAGTTGGCCTCCAGCTGTCATGGATTTTACCAACCAGGTTATGCAATGGGGTCCAAATGGTGGGCTTGGGTTTGTTCACTATGGGCTATGGCCTTTATGGGCCTATCCATGTCAGCTTATATCCACAATCCCAAATCAGTCTTGGTGAAAAAAGCAAACCGTCTCGCGTCCGCGTTCAATGTGTTTCCAAAACTGACCTATATCAGCTAAACTAATACAGATGATATGTACATACTGAAATACGCGTATTTTTATATAATAAAAATAATATTTTTTTAAAATTTATTTATTTATTTATATAATTTTGAATTTAATAGTCTATATATTTTTATATTAAAATTTTATTTAAAATAAAATAAAATATTTTTAACTTTATATTATTACTCAATATTAATTTCTGAACCTTATGATATTTTTATTATATTTTTTTGTAACCAAATTATACTAGAACATAACATTTTAACCTAATTAAAAATTATGGATTTGTTCCCCACGTTTTCTAAGGATGAGCATGGTCCGGATTGGACCGGATTAGGATAAAACCAGGATCAATCCGTTATCTACGGTTCCTAAAAAATTAAAACAAATCCAATCCGTTTAAATCATGGAACCAATCCGAACCAATCCATTTAAACACGGATTGGATCGGTTTAGGACCACGGATTCACATAATTAAATAACAAAAAAATATATATATAACATTTTAATTTCATAAAGCATAAACATAACGCTATATTAGTTCCACAATAGCAATATGTTTTTCTATAATAGCGACATACTGTTCTAGAATTTAAACAACCCTAAGAAAATTGGTTTCACCATAAAAATTTAGACCATTATAAATTAAAACTAAAAATTAACAAACAAAAGTAATAAAAGAAGATATTATACGGGTTTAGGTTTGAGTTTAGGTTTTATATAGAATAAGAGAAGATACTATGAGGGAGGATGTATAATAAAAATATAGACTATTTGCATACGGTCCGGATCGGTTCTAATCCGGAACCATGGGGTTCAATCCGGAACCAATCCGTGGACTACGGATTTTTAATTTTTCAATCCGGAACCGAACCACCGATTCAAAAAACCAATCCAAACCTATCGGATTGGACTGGATCGGACCGGATTACAGATTTCACGGATTCTTTGCTCAGCCCTAATTTCTCGCTTCCCACCTTTCACGTGCAATCATTTTCTGTATCGAAAGAAAATGTGGTGAACATGCACATGCCATACCACCAGGTGATCCATTTCTTTTTATCCATTCTTTTTAATTTCTTTTCATTTTTATCTTCTTTTACTCTCTTTCATTTTTCCAATAAATTAAGCCTAACTTTTCCTCACATTTCTTCATCTTTTGCTTTTCTTCCAGTTTCATATCTCTCTCTCTCTGTCCATTTCATCTTTCTCTCTCTCTCTCTCTTTCTCTCCACTTCTCATTCTCAAAACTCTTTTTCTTTTTCTTTATCTCTGTTTTTCCTTCTCCTCCTGACCTCCATAGCCACGACCTTAACCCATACTATCACCACCTGAACCACCAACTCGCGAACTTCTCCACCACCGTCGCACCATCGAACCGCCACCACCACCATCACCGAATTCCATTATCATCTAGAACCACCATTCACAACGTGTTGTAGGTGAAGAAAGAGAAAAAGAAGAAAGATGGAGGAGAAAGAAACAAAGTTAGAGAAGTTTATTTTGAATTTCAAAAGTTGGTTTTCGGCTTACTTTCGGCATGCCAAAACCATCCATTCCGGGAAGAAGTGAGAAAACTAGGTCATGTAACATGAAGTACGAAGTAAGTTGAAGAGATTGGTGAAAGAATAGAGTAAAACTGTTAAGAATCAAGAAAGTTATGGAGTTCGAAAGATGGTTCGAAGAAAAGTCGGAGACGGGAGAAAAAATCTTATTTTTGGTAAAATTTTAGAAATCTGATGACATGCATAAAGAGACGAAACAAGGCTTGTGAGCAATGAAACAAAAATTAGGCCGTGAGGTAAATCCAATAATGTAAAGATAAGTTAAAACGGAGTTACGACGAAGAAGATACAAGTATTTAAACTAGAGGCATTGAAACTAAATTTATGGGTCTTTCTGTTCGAGCATGCCGTGGCAGTTGGGAGAATATGAACTGAAGTTTATCCAGCGTTTCTCGGCTCATGGTGCTACAGTTTATCCTAATACATTTGGGTTAATCAAGTGGTTCTATGACTTCGGGGATGACTACCTTTAGGTTTTTCAACGTGTAGAATCCATTTTTGGGGTTAGATCTTGCAAATTCTGAGTCTAAGACGATGATCAACAACTGAAAGTTCTTAGAGAATCAAATGAAAGATCAACAGTGAGATTATGTCCGATTGATGTGAAATTTCAGCAAGAAGATCATGGAGCCAGGATGGTCATATCTTACAATCAGAATCATAAATTAAAATCAGACGATAAATCGTTAGCAACCTAACATAGTAAAAAAACCCTCTCAACTCTCTTATTCTTTTTAATTGTTAAGTTTTCAGATTTGAGTTCATATGTTAAAATAGCTAAAAATTTAGATAAAATCTTGTTTATAGTTGTTTGTAAATTTGTGATTTGTATATTAAATATTTGAAGGTTATTTTTATATTAATAGCCTTAAAATCATAGTATAATTTTGGAACTTGACTTGCATGTGTAGTTTGTGCCATTAAAGAAATGATTGAAGATTTGATTAGATTTGATTGTATGACTCTTACATCTCCCAGAAACTTGTACGAATTTTTAGACGATTTTATGCTCAAAATTTTGAGATGATTTCTTCTACAAAGTTGTTAAGAATAATGTCCAGTTCATCCAGGATTTTCTGTAACAATTATTATAGTTTTGTACGAACTTATACAAAATTTTAATTAAATCTGAAACTGTAGACAGATTTTACTACCTATTTGAAATATCATTAAAAATCCTATATTAAACCAAATATGGTATTTTCTAAATAAAAAATTAAATTTGGAAAGTCTAGTTTCATAATAAATTTTTAGATTATGGAATTGATTTATAAATTTAAGTGTGGAATTATTTTAAGAAAATGTGATGAATCTGTGTTATGAAATTTCTTGAAATTTTATAGAATTATTTATAACTTATTTTTGGGAACTTCTTTCTGAAAAATGACCATAACATGTTTGTTGAATATCTCATGTAGTTACATGAATTTTAGAGTTATATAAATAATTTATTTATAATTTCAACTTCGAAAATTATGTTCTGAAAATTCTGGGTAGAATGATAAAGAATCAAGATTACTACTTCAATTATTTGTTAGGACTAAAAAAATTAGTATTGTGCTAGTCTATTTAATTGAATCTTGCAAATTAGTAGTCCATGCATGTGTGTGTTGTGATTTATTTTAATATTTAAAATTATTATTTCACAACGTGGCTTGATTAAACTGTTCACAATAATTTATACACATTGATGGATTGTTGTAGAACGTATGTGTTGATATTTTTTGTTAAAAATTGTATTGAAATGGCATAATATCGATTGTGATCTAATTTGTAATTATTAGTGATTAGTATGAAAATTAATTAAAATGATCAACAAAATGTCCGAAATTAACGATTGACGGTTAATACCGGTTGTTCAGGGTGAGTCCTGGCTTTAAAGAGTGTACGAAATTAAGGGTTGACGGTTTGTCACGACCTAAACCCGCCCCTATGAGTTTAGCATCGTAACCGGCCAGTAATCCTTGGATTACCGAAGGCTTTAAAGAGTGTACGAAATTAAGGGTTGACGGTTTGCTAGATTCTTCTTCTTCTGCACGCAGCTAGTGAGTTTCTCCCACAGAGGGGCTGTGCTACAACTGGGTGTGTAGCAAATCTGTAGCTGACATCGATTGATGATGCTCTGCTTGGAGTTCGGACGTGATCAGATCTGTCCAGATGAGGGAATGGAATCTCTGGTCTCATTCCAGTTCATGCTTCGCACTTGGCTTGATACCTCGTTGCTCGGAGGATGTGAGAGCTTTCAGCCTTTTGTTGTGCCCTTCAGTTGTGCCTTTTCTGGCAGGTAGAGTGCCCTGCTTGGCAAGTATTTTGACAAAGGGGAAAAGACAGAACTCCTGACTCAACTGCGCCCCTAGTTCATCATTTTGACCATTTTTTTTTTTTTTGCTTTCTACTAAAACAATTTTGACCCACGTGAGAGTTAGATTAACATGCTTGTTCAATTTTTGATTTGAAATCATGCAAGTCAGGCTATGAGCACTGAAAATTTTCCTTTTTTGGGTCCAAGAAATGGTCCAGTTTTTGGAAAAGATGGAACAATTTTCGAGAAAATTAGTCAACCTCAGTAAAAATTCTCAAAAACTATTTTTGCAAACGGCCACTTGCTCAACGAGCATGAAACCTACTCCTGAGATGCACAACCTCGGATTTAAAGGAAAACTGCCCCGTGCTTGAAGAGAGTTGCATGGCAACGGAAAGTTGCTCCTTGTTTGAACGGCACCGCGGCGCATTGAATGGCAACGGAAAGTTGCCCCTTGTTTGGATGGCACCGCAGCGCGTTGAATGGCAACGGAAAGCTGCCCCTTGTTTGAATGGCACCGCAGCGCATTGTAGTCAGTCCTCAGAGTGCTGAACGCAACCAAACTCTCGGATACAGTGAAGACAAAAATGACTAGAACCATTGCATGGACACAATCAAATTTGAAGTGTTTTACAGCTGGACTTCAGAATGAAGTTGCCTACATATCCCAAAGATGGGAATCAAGCCTCACGTAGTTCGGGGTTAAGGTACACTCGAGTATTTAACCTCTCCTTTTATGCTCTAACTTTTGCCAAGGCGCCCGTTGCAGGTTTTCAACCTTGCGAGCTTTGTTCTTCTTTCTTTTTCATTTCTTCTCTTCTCTTTTTTTTTTTTCTCTTCTTTTTTTCTTTTTTTTTTTTTTTTTTTTCTTTTTTCTCTTTTCTTCTTTTTTTCTTTTTGCTTTTTGTATATATCTTTTCTTGCTCTAACTTTTGCCTGGGTCGCCCTTTCCGGATTTTCGGCCCAGCGAGCCTCTCAAAGGGTAAAAGTGTAACAAGTCCATGCCAAATGGTTTTAGGATCTCGAAGCCATCCGTATCCAAGAGAGTGGCTGTTGTTTTGCAAGAGGATTCATCTTCGGCTCTTCGAGCACATCTGACATCTTTGCCCCTAGTTCAAAGGGTACTTCTGTTCTAGCTTTACAAGCTTCTTCTGATCTTCTGATCTTCTTGATCTGACTTTCCTGGCCTCTTGTTCGAGGGCTGCTTCAAATCTGGCCACACAGGCCTCACGTCGTAGTTGACCGTTGAACCTTCTGAATTCAAGTTCAAGGTTTGGAAGCAAGGGGGTTGAGTCTCGAGGCTGAGAGCGATCCTAGGCTGCACAATCTCAAGAGCGATTCCACATAGGTCTTCGCAGGACCGCGCAAAACATTTTGTTTTTGAAAATTTTTAAGAAAGCGACAAATCACTCGCGCTGAAGATAGTGTGAAACCAGTCTGGATCAAGCCAGGGTCCTTCTCAGTACTCACGCTAACGAGCATGATTTCATTCATTAAGGGCTTAGCACGCCTATCTTTCTCTCAATTGATCAAAGTTTTGCAAATCCCGAGAAATTCCTTCCTCTTCGTTTTCACCGCAGTGTTCAAAAAGTTTTGAAAAACTTAGGTCGTTACAACGACTTCAAGGCACAGAAAAGACAAAGTTCTTAGTCAAATACTGCTATCTCATTCAGAACTTCCGGCATAACTGGCATACGGCAGAAGCGAACGCGAGAGCGTAAAAATCACTGCTGTTCATTCAAAATCTGATGGTGTAACTGGCTCCACGGCAGAAACAGACTCAAGACAAAATGAAAAGACAAAAGCGAAACAAAATGATGACGCCCGAGGTAACACCCCCCGGAATCACCCGACCTTTGTACAACAGGACTGACTCGATACAACAAGACAGACCCTACTGACTCAATATGAAAAGACTGACTCAAAACAAAAGGACGGACTCAAAACAAAACAACAAGACTGACTCAATACCCAAGTCAGAATGTAGCAAAACTGGTATTTGCATGTTGCTCAGAACAGTGCATGCCATCCACCATATCTGGAGTTAATTGAGTGCCGCCCGCAGGTGGTTCATCCCCCGATCACATCACATTATCCCCACAAGTTCACTGATCAAGTGCCGATAGACTTTGCAGAGCTTGGCGCGGCAATGACCCCGTTGTCAAATAGATCTTGTACTTCATGGCGAAGACGGAAGCAGTTGTCGGTAGTATGGCCAGTTTGCTGATGGAAGGCACAGTACTGGGCAGCATCATGCGTAGCCGGAAGAGGATTTGGGAGAGGCCGAGGCTCAAAAGGTTTGAGATGGCCTTGTCCAACAAGGATTTGGAAAGCTTTGGACAAAGGCATGTGAAGGGCATGGAAGACCCTCTGACCTCGGGGTTGGTACTTCTGGGTTTGTGGATTTTTGCTGGACGCACCAGTAAAGGGATTGGCGGGTGCTGGCCTGGTTTGTTGATCTCTTCTGAGTGCAAGATTATAGCTGAAAGGAACGTTTCTGATACAACGACCCTTCTCCTGGCTTGCCCCTTGATTCAAACTGCCCCCAACTTGAGTGGCGAAAATGTCGTCCACAGTTTTTGCAACAACTGCGAACACTTGCTCTTTGTTCAGTCCCTCGATTTTCAAAGCCTCAACAGCCAACAGAAGATGTTCATGGGGATCCATGCCCGCCCCTATCTTGATCTTTCCACTCGCCTCCACTTTGCCAAGGGATTGGCATTCCTCAAATGCAGCCCGTTCCAAGACTGGGGAGCCTTTTGTCGTGACACTCTTAGCATGTGCTGTGGTCGACGATGGAGCCAATGTCCCAGAGGCTAGATCTGTCACAGTTCTTTGAAGATCTTCGATCATTCTCTTTAGCTCAGAAGTGGTGGGCTCACGGGTTTGAGATGATTGGGGTCCAGGTGCATCCATCATGCATAAGTCCATGCTTTCTGGAATGAACACCTCAGGCTTGGGTAGATGGGCTGGGGTGATGTATATGCTGGGGTCGAAGGTGGATGGTAGTGTATGGATGAGGTTGAGGTGGAGAGGTGACGAGTCAGTACTAACCTGAGGTCCTTTGGGTGGAGCTAGGGTTTCTTCGTCAATAAGATCCTGAATCTTATGACGGAGGCGGATGCAACGGTTCGTATCATGACCGGGTTGTTGATGATAGGCACAGTATTTAGATGGGTCATATCTTGTTGGAAGAGGGTTTGGAAGGGGTTGGGGTTCTAGGAGTTCTAGGTGCCCTTCTTCTTGCAGCTTTTTCAAAGCTTGGGAGAGGCTCATGTAAAGAGGATGGAATTTTCGGGCTTGGGGCCGAGTTGAAGTGGTTGGTTTTCGGCCATTGAGGGAAGTGGTGATAGTGTCTACTTCTGAGCATTTCGCAGTTGTGCTACCATCAGTAGTAGCATTGGAACTGCGAGCAACATTCTTCTTCAAAGGCTCATTATCTTCTGCAAAGATCCCTTGTCTGATGGCATCCTCGATTTGAACCCCCATCTCATACAGATCTGAAAAGGTAGGGAAGGGAAGAATAATCATCTTCTGCATAAGCTTGGGCTGGAGATTGCGCACAATCATCCGAATCTGATCTTTGTCAGTGGGCCTAGTGGTCATTATTGAGGCTTTTGCTCTCCATCTCGTCACGAACTCTGAGAAATCCTCCTTTGGTTCTTGGCGGGTGACTTCGAGATCACGAGTTGTGACCTCGATCTGTGTGTTGTAGGAGTATTGAGCAATAAAGGCCTCAGCCAGCTCTTCCCAGTTCCATTTCACAGAGCTCAGAGCTCTCCAATTTTGCATACCAGATTGCGGCTATCCCAGACAGGGTTCGGCCGAATAATGACAATTTTTGGGCTATGGTCAAACCCATTGGCCTTAAGATATCAGAAAACAGTTGGAGGTGCACCATTGGGTCTTCAGAGCCATCGAATCGATCGATATGTGGCATCTTGAACCGATCTGGTAATGTCACCACTGAGTCGGTATAACCATCCTCTATATCGAGAATAGAATGGGCCCCCTGAGACTTTTTGAACAATTTCTCAAGCTTGCTCACTTTCAATGCTGTGGGGTCCGTCTCGAGCTCAAAGGGGGAGTCTGGTAGGTTGGTGGGTGTTTTAGATAACTGGAGTAGAACCGGGGGCGGAGCTGGCCCGCCTGGAATGTCCGTATCATCCTGGACGTGGGTTGCCTCCCCAAGTATGGGAACTCTTGGCGGGGGAGGAGCCTGGTGTGAAGTAGATACTCCGGTTTGCTGCTCTAACTTGGCAATTGTCTCTGTCTGTTGGACTATGATCACGGCTTGTTGCTTGGCGAATTCCGCTTGACGGACAGCGTCCTCCTGCATGAGCTTCATACTCTCTTGAAGCTGACGCATCATTTCTTCCATCCCTGCCATACTGCCCTGACCTAGCTGAATAACAAGTGTAACTCCCTGAGGTATCTTAACCCAACTGCACATAGGTGAGATGGATAATGACTGCTAATCTGAAGATTGTTAAACTGATGATCTATGCTTGATTGGCCTTTTTACCCGGCCTCTGGCGAAGGAACACTGATTGCCCTTGAATGGAATCTCTGACCTGACAAAGTCTATTAACACGCGTCCAATGAACCTGGGGTATCGGAGCCTTCTGAAGCTATGAGTCTAAGACTACCTAGCAAAAGGGAAAACAGAGAGCATCTCAGCCTGATTTCACGATAACCCATATGAGCCGACCTGAATGACTGTGCCCCTACAGAATTCTACCCGTAAACTGATACCCTCAGGTAAATTAAATCCCAAAATTCTGAACTGGTGCCCGCAGGCCTGATGCCCAGACTTGCAAACTGATACATGCATTCCTGTAGAGACGCACTCTAAAAGCACATAACAGATAAGTGAGAGCCAAAACACCCCTATGTTGGGGTAGGGTTTCCCTGTCCTATTTTGTCAGGAGCTAGGGTTTTACTACGCACGCAGCGGTTTCAAACAACCTATATCGGGTAAGCAACCTGTCCTAGTTTGGAATGGTCACTACGGATTTCGATATGCACTAGGTCGAATGGTCAAAGAGGGTGCCCCGGTAAAACTGGGGTTTGTGTTTCCATACTGGCAGAGCCCACAACCGGTCAGCCTTATGGTCATGCCTTGACAAGACAAGCCTCCGGCAAACCGTTCAGGAATAGCAGATGGCAAACACGGTGTCCTAGGCGCACCAATGCAAATGCAATGCAAAGAAACACACAAGTGTAGTCAAAACCAGATATCATGAGTTCGAGTCAAGCTCTCTAAATCCCCAGCAGAGTCGCCAGAAACTGTAACACGTCCCCGAACGCCCCGGGAGGGTTAAGTCTCGTTCCGTTCATATTGGGGTCACTACAGTTCTAGGACTCAAATGTCACGGTTCTTAATCTTGAACCAAAGAGTCCAAATCCGGCAAATCGATTTTGAAAACAGATTTTCTTGAAAAGAAGTGCCAAACATGGACTGCTTTGCCAGATATAGAGTCGCCACCTAAATATTTTATTTTGGGAAATTTAGGAAACCCTGACTCGTTGCCTAAGGCCACGTGTCCGTCATCACCAAAGTTGCCTCGGCTCGGGAACTTGGGTACGATTGGGGAAGGTCACTTCGTGAGCACCCCCGCTCGCCCGATCAAAGATCGGCCTCTACTAACCATGATATCTAGTTTTGAAAACATTGTGTGCTCTTATTCCGGTTATTAGCCTAGATTTACTATGTGATGCGCACAGCATACAAGTATAGACTGAGTCGTCTGAATTGGAACAAAACACTTCATGTTTGTTTGTTTGAAAATGGTTTGATGGTGCTACCCGTAGGTAGGCTAAGACGTGGATTTGCCACCCTCGGGTGGGCTTAGAAAACATGATTTTGCCACTATCTAGTGGGCTTAAAACACACAGTCAATGAATTGTTCCAATCCAAATAACCCAACCTCCACCCACAGGCATTCAAGGCAGTTATATCACATAAGCAGTTAGCCTCATGGTAAGCATGCTATTCATGGCAACACTCACACGCATGCAAGGATGCTAAAGCATAAAAACTCACCGAGTACTCCAAGCCAAAACAGAAACTCATTAGAAATCCATGCATGATCCTAGATACACAGAATTGCCTAATGCAACACATGCAAAAATGCAAACTATAGCAGGCTCGGCTATTCTAAACATGGCATGTGGAATGCTACAACTAACACGTATTCAATTTGGAATTGAAATACAAATGCAGTTTGTATGATGCGCCGAGCCCGTGCGTGCAAAACAGATGAATGATGCAAACATGCTGTCATACTGTATGCTAATTGAAATATGCCCTAATCTAACCATCATAAGCAGGTAAATAAAAGGGAAGAAAGACGTGGGGTTGGAAGACATACATCACACTCACCCACACTTATTACAATTATGCCCTCGCACAGAGGGTCCAAATAAATATACAATCCCGAATAAAAGAATAGTACAGTCCAAATAATACAGTCCAAATAATACAAATTCCTAATTAATTTACAAATTAACTAAGAAAAGAAAAGACTGGCATGCAAGCCGGGGACTGCCTTGATTCTAATCCGGGTGATGAATGATGCATGTTCGGGTTGCCTTTGTGCGGAAATCCATGACGATGCCCCAATTAGCCTATGTTTGCACCTGTTCTTGAAATGCGTGCCAAGCTCCGAAAAGTTGTTGATTCTTCATTTTGCTGCAACAGAGAGCAGGAAAGGGGCATGACAATGTATTTTCACAAATGTATGCATGTCTCGATCCTCGTGCCACCAATCACGCATATCGATGCATGATGGCCGAGGAGTCGATTTGCACAATTCAATATGGAATGAATGTACATGAAAACACAACAAAACCTAACTCCATCATGGATGATCCGGAGTGTCGGTGACTAGGGAATTGAGACACGTTCCGTCACTCGGAGTACGGAACGTACCTCGTTTCCCGTGCCCGGGCTAACTCCTATCCCGAACATGATGCAATATGCATGACATGCATGAAATGCAACTAAGATACAATCCTAACATTCACAATGTTATGGGATGACATACACAATGCACGAGGTAACATGGCATACACAATGCACTAACATACACCCTAGCATACGCAATGCTATGAGATGAAATAGCATACACAATGCATAATGGACTTACACCAACATGAGTGAGCCTCAGCCACACTCACATAGGAGGCCATAAGATGAAAATGAAACAACTCGAGATGCGTGCACGCGTGCACGCAAATCGAAGACCGAACCTACGGCACGGAATGCCATTCTAACAAGACATGGCGAAACATGGAATATGGCATACTATAATGCAAAAATCAGAGGTAATAAATGATGCAAAACAGCCCCGAAACCCGGTGAAATGAAACCCGATGCATGGAACGAGTCCCGAAACACGGATTTTGGCGCATGAAATGGCCTATAGCTATACAATGCAAACATAATTTGAACATGAAATGAAAAGAAAGAAGCAAGGTAGCCCCAAGACAAGTATTTTTATAGTTTAGAGTGAGGCCAAACAGTGGGCCCAAGTTGGGCTAAATTAGCATACAAAAATGGCTCCGCAAGGGGGGCAATGAAGCAAGTGGTAAATGTAAAGCCCAAAAACAAAAAGACCCTTCTACAATGTTTAAGAGGGGCCTAAAATATGACCACTTATAGTTTATGGAAACCCCCAAAACAAAATAAAAATATGCTCAAAATGTCATGCAAGATAGGGCCTGAAAGAGGTTATAACACAAAGTATACAAAGAATGCTTCAAACAGGAAAAGAACCTTAATAAAACATGACAATGGGGGAAAAATATGGCCACTTTCAGTTCGGACCAAGGTCCAAAAACAGAAGCTCAATAGGCTAATAAATCATGCAAAAATGGGGACCAAAGAGGGGTACAATGGCAAGTGATACATGGAGGTCCCAAACAGTAGTGATCCCTTCTTCAATGTTGAAGAAGGGCTCAAAATAGGCCTATCTACAGTTTACCTAATGCCCCAAAACAGATTACACATAGGCCAAAAATATCATGCAAAAATATGGCATACAAAGGGTAATGAAGCAAGTACAAAATGGGGGTCCCAAACAGGGTAAGACCCTTAATGAAAGATGAAATAGAGCTCAAAAAAATGTCACTTTCAGTTTTGGTCGGAGCTCAAAACAGCAAGCAAAGAGGGATAAGAAAACTTGCAAAAATGAGCTAGAAAGATGGAGAAATCAACTCACCCTTGAAGACCAAGCTTTGGCTGCCTCTTTGACTGAAAAATGGTGCCCCTAGCCTCTGAGAAGAGCTCCAGGCTGCTGGAAATGGAAGTGGTGGAGTGGTGCTAGGTCGTGGTGTGATAGGTCGTGGTAGTCTGCACAGCTCATATAAGTCTGCACAGCTCAATGGACGTTGTATATTATTATTTGCTTCCGCTAGCCCCTAATATTTTGTTAATCTGTTCAGAGGCCGTAGGTAATCCTCGGATTACTGGCCGGTTACGGTGCCAAACCTATAGGGGCGGGTTTGGGTCGTGACAGTATCTCCTTCCCCTCTTTCATTTTCACCCTCTAAACATCCAAGTCCAACCCACTCCAAGTCACGTGGTAGTTTAGGGCTACACTTTTAAATTTTCCTCAAATCATTATAATTAGCCAATCAAAATTCTCATGTTCCCAAAGGTTCCTTAAGAAATATGCGCTTGTTATTCTAACGATTTTTGTAAATTGGGTCTTCCCTTGCTAACCCCCATAGGTTTCAGTCTCCTAATGTGAAGTACCATTTTCTTTCTATTCAAACAAGGTCCCAAAAACACATAGCTTTGTTAGACTAAACAGAAATCCCAATTATTTTCGATATTCATCAATTGGTCAAGTCTTGCTCATATTCTTCTAATTTTGACAATGCCAAGTCGAGTCTTAGCGATGTATTAATCATCTTAGCAATTTCAGGTTGAGTTCTAAATGGTCCAACCAATGGGTTCCATCTATATCAAACAACACGTAACCTTGCTTGTAACAAAACATGGGATGAATCAAATTCATCAATCAAATCTTTCAAAGCTTCTTGGGGTGTTTAACAGCATTTACATAATACTTGGGGTGATGACATTCTGGACAAAACAAAGGAACAATCGCCTCGGAATCGGGCACACCCGTTCATAGACCGTCGGTGGCCGACCCAAAATCGATTAGACAAATCCACCCGTTCATAGACCGTCGGTGGTACCATCCGTACATGACCGTCGATGGCAAAGAGATATCACAACAAGGTGCTACATAAGCTTAACGTCCCCTAGCACGAAAGGACCTTTCAAGAATATCATCAAAACAAAGCGAATACTTGATACAGAACTAATGGATCATCATTCCTGCTTGATCAAATACTTTTTCAAAACAAAGCAAAGCAAAGCTTCATCAAAATACTATAACATAGCTTTATAAAAAGAAATGTCACTCACACATAAACTGTTGACTTCAAACAGCCCTACTTGTACTTAGGCACTAACCTTAACCGATTAAATTATTTAAGCTTTCTCTTAGATTTGGAATAGTCTTCTATTTAATGCCCAACTTCTCACATTTCCAGTAATTCGATGACACAGTCCCCAATGAATCTTGTGACATATTGGCATACTAGGATAACTTACTTCTTTTACAACTTTGCCTGGAGTTACTCATCTTTCTTACCACAAAATTTTTAGTTTTCTTCTTTGGTTCACTTTTCACTTCCACACTTAATTCTTCATTTGATCTTGCCATAGGGTTCACAGTTTTCACCACGATCTCTAGTACTTCTTCTACTTCACTTAATCACTTTGATAAAGACTCAATTTCCACTCTATTCACACTTTCACTATTTATTTCTAATGATGGAAGAGGAGGGTTGAACACAAGAAAATGGTTGATAACACTTGGGTTAATTTAATTGACTTAAGTTCTAACACAAAACACGTATCATATACAAGTAGACACACACATATAGGCATATAAGGACACTGGTAGGGTATCCTATTCATTCCCCAGGAATTTACCAAGAACTTCCGATTCGAAGCTACGCTGGCCGAACGTGATTCCAATCGGACTTTCAAGGTCATTCGGCAAAGGCATGAGACTCTACGGTTTGACATTCCACAAAATAAGTTCCCACCAAAATGTACTATCTTACATGTCAAATGACTCTTCTCATCCTCAATTACCATAGCTCCACATATTTCATTGATCAACAACTTCCTCAATTTCAAAATATTCTCATAGTTTAATTTAACATACAATCCATATAGCTTTCAAGACTTTCATCAAAGATTCTAATTTCTCATAACACCATGTTTCCAGAAATCAACATACTTGTACTCCTCAATGTTCTAGCTAAAAAATTTTGATTTCCTTATAACATTTGAAATTTCTCAATGTCTCACTAATTCTTAGCTTTTAGCCTCATTCCCAAACTACGTAAACACGTTCCAGTTTCCTTATAATCACCACAATCCCACAATAGCTCATACTACTTAGTTCCAATACTTAGGCATATTACACAAACGTATATACATATTCCTAAATGCACAACTTCTTACTTACTTACTAGATGCATGGAACTTAAATCTGTTCTAGACATTCTAGTGCTCAATGGACAAGTGTGTGAGAAATTAACGCGTGCTCTGATACCACTCTGTCACGACCCAAACCCGCCCCTATAGGTTTGGCACCGTAACCGGCCAGTAATCCGAGGATTACCTACGGCCTCTGAACAGATTAACAAAATATTAGGGGCTAGCGGAAGCAAATAATAATATACAACGTCCATTGAGCTGTGCAGACTTATATGAGACAGAAAAATTTTAAACTTTTTATACACATATATACACATCATCCTCGCATCATAATATATATATATACAGATTAGGCAGAGAGGGACTTAGTCCCTTTTTCGAAATACACATGACTTGCTGGACCAAACAAGAAAACAAAACTTAAACTTTAAATCTCATAACAATAACACTTAACACATCCGGAACCTCCCCGGGAGGCATATAGGTTGGCTGACAAAACAGATTCTAGACAGATGCCTCTAAGCCTGGTCACGCGCCTGATCACCTACATACATAAATAACACAGTGAGCTAAAGCCCAGTGAATAATAACAGAGTAAAGGGTTTAATGAATAATGTCCATCACAGAGTTTATAACAGAAACACAATTATATCAGAAACAGAGTCTTATGCATATTCAGATTTTGCATAAGATCGTATGTGGTACACCCATTAGCTAACAGATCCATCGGCCACGGTATTGTTACCCCCGGGCGAGGGCCATCGGCCACGGTATTGTTACCCCCGGGCGAGGGCCATCGGCCACGGTATTGTTACCCCCGGGCGAGGGCCATCGGTCACGGTATTCTTACCCCCGGACAAGGGCCATCGGCCACGGTATTGTTACCCCCGGGCGAGGGCCATCGGTCACGGTATTCTTACCCCCGGACAAGGGCCATCGGCCACGGTATTGTTACCCCTGGGCAAGGGCCATCGGTCACGGTATTCTTACCCCCGGACAAGGGCCATTGGGACTAAGGGTGCCACAAATACTTTTCAGAAAACTGGACATTCATTCATAGTTCATAAAGTAGCTTTCCAGAAAAACCGATCATATCATATCAGAAAATACTTACGGTTAAACATAACTTTACAAAGTTATTACTCACAGAGGGCTGCAGAAGCAAATCAGACAGACTGGACATATCAGATAAATCAGGCAGATAATGGCGCGCGACCTACATAAGCACATAACATGTACACATAGAAATACAATGTTATTTCCTTGATCAAACTTGACTTTCCTGTCTTTTCTGCCCAAGTAGTCTGAGATTCTACTACGTTTATTCTTTCTCATTCAAATAAACCGAGTTCTTATTTCACATATTCTTTCATTACTAAGTCCTTCTTTTCCAAATAGATTGATCCTTTACTTGGCTTATTAAACAATTACCACTAGACCAATGATTCATTCTTTAACTAACTAATCTATGTTGATTAGTAGCTTATTATTCTTTATTAAGTCGTAAATCATGTCTAAAATGCATTGGAAAGAGATGAGGATAAAAGTGTGAACCAATGTAATTTTCCAAAACATGCTGAAAATGGGTCTTCGCTCGAGCGCCACTTTGGCCGCTCGAGCGGACTGTAAAGTTTGAAAACTACTGGAGGTCATTTTCACGCTCGAGCGGGACTTCCCCCGCTCGAGCGGACCACGAAAATTCAGAAATTCTAAAACTGAAATTAAAGTTCAAATTTGGTATTTAAAGTATCAAAATATGTATTTTTAGTACACAAAATGGAGAACCATTGAATAATTTGGTAAACACTTTCAGTTAGAAAACATTCATTCAAAATCATGTCCCAGTTGCCAATTTTTGTTTTAATTCATTTTCTCCCCATCAAACCCACAATTTTAAAACATGAAATAGACTCCCAAAACTCTTAAAACTAATGATGCATGTGTGATTGAAACTCAATTTCGTGTAGGACAAATAAATTCAAACCCAAAATGGTTATTCTCAAATTAACTTCCATGATTTGAATCTAATTTAACTTCTATACCATTTTACTAATTTCTTTTAATGTAATGAAATTGAAGTTATATGATTCTTAGGAAAGCATTTGCATGTATGACATTAAGATTAAGACTAATTAATTTTCTATAATCAAAATTAAATCAATGCTTAATTTTCCATAAACTCATGCTCTTTAATTTGAGTAAAACTCTTAAATTAAAATTAAATCAATTCCTATCTTTCATAGTAAAATCAAGAACTTGTCTAACTTTAGGATTAACCCCCAAATTTCCAAAAACTTAATTTTAGTTCCAAATCATCATTTCCTTACCAATTTCCTTCTAATCCCATAAAATTGATTTCTAACTATTTTCTATCTCCTTAAATTATGAAATTGAAAATATAAAACTCCTAGAAAATATTTGCATGGGTGAATACATGATCAAAATCAAACCATCTACATCAAAATCCCTTTTATTCAAAATTAAGCTCAAATGTTCAAGAATTTATAATTTACCACCACTTGTTCTTCTTATAACTGAACATGAAATTAATTCCTCAAATCTCCTAAAATTCCATTGATGCATGTCAAGTTGAAGCTCAAATTCATGAGGAAAACACAAATTAGACTTAAAATAATTAATTTCCAATTTATTTCCCATAATCTTCCACATGCATGCAAGGATGAGTCTTAATTTGTAAAGAATAAAATAAATCAAACTCTAACTAATTAATTTCTAAATTAATTTCCCTAATCATGAATCTAATTTAATTTCATCATCTTATTACTAATTTCCTTCATCTTCTTGCTATTAATTCCACATGCAAACCCAATTTCTTACAAACCCATGGAATTAGTTCCATAACTTTCTTAATTTTAGCTTTTAACTAAATTATCTACAAAATTTAAGACAAATAATTACCTAAAATATTATTGAATTCTTGAGCCTTCTCTCTTAACCCTTTATTTTCCTTCAGCTTTCTTTTCTTCTTCCTTCCCCACGGCTTGCTTCACCAGATTTGACCACAATGCATAGATAAAGAAGCTCTCCCTCTCTCTCGGCTCTCTCTCTCTCTCTCTCTCTCTCTCTCTGCGTGCATTCTGCCCAGCACACACATGCATCTCTTTTTTTTTCTTTTGGTTTCATTACTTTCTTTTTCTTTTATGTTTGAGTTCCAGATTATACATTCACATTTACTCACACACACACTTCACTTCTTGGCTAAGCACTGGACACGTGCACACATGCACTCGCTAGATTTCTAACACATACACACACATGCACAGATTTCTCACTACACCCACACCCATTTACACCCACAATACTAATTTGGTCCAATTAATCATATTTAAATTTATCGGTACGAATAAGATTTTTAATCAGACTCCCAAAATGCTCCAAATAATAAATCGAACTTATTTCCAACCTCAATTTTGGTTTCTTAAATCATTTAGGTCTTCAATTTCTGATAAGACTCCAAGTTTCCGTCAATTAAATTATATATTCAAATTGGGCACACCAATATTAAATTTAATTCGCAATATTCATAATCCTCAATCTTTCATAATTTAATTAACTTCAATTAGGACCTAATTAATCGAATCTCAATTCCACTAAACTGAATCGAATATTTAATTAAACTCCCAAATGGGTCCGTAATTAAAATTAAATTGATTCAACTTCCTAACCTCACTTCCTTAAGCCATTTGGACCCTTAATTTCTAATTCCAAAATAATCCTTCAATAAAATCATATACGAGTCAGATTCCACAATTCTCATAAATCCCAAATAAATTATAATACTCGGCAATTAAATCTCAAATCCTCTTAATTAATCGAGTACTAATCATTACACTCGATGGGGCCGTTACAGATACAATGCAAGAGCTCCAAGGGGGATTTTTCTAACCCAAAAACCAGAGCTGGAGGCTCTATTATATAGGCAAATGAGGGGGAGAAAGATGGGGAAAAAATAGGGGGGAAAACATTCAAGTTTCCCCCCAAAATTTTGGCCCTCCGGATACAAAATCTGGGGAGTCAAAGAGGTCAGTTTTGAACTAAACAGGGTGCAAGGAGCAAGGCCGGCCAGCTAGTGGAGTTGCAGGTGGTCGGCCGGCCACCCCCCATGGCCGGCCGGCCAGGGATCAAAAAGGCCAAGTAAGATTAATGGCCGGCCACCACAGATTGGTGGCCTCCCATGTGTCCTCAACAAAGCCTTGTGGTTGAAAATTGGCAACTGTGAACCAGGAGAGAGAACAACCCACTTTTCAAAGGGGTTCAAAAGGGTCAACTGGGATTACTGGCCGGCCACCACATATTGGTGGCCTCCCAGATGTGTACATCACAAATATGGGGGTTAGGGTTGAGGAAAGTGGCCCTAAGGTGGTCAACATTGGCTTTGAAGTGAGAAAAACGGGCGTCGGAGGGCAAAAATGGAATATAACTGGTTGCCGGAACAATTGCTGGCCTCCCACCCTCCTATGACCTTCCTGGTGATGAAACAGAGGTCACTGCCAAAAATGAACGAAAACCGATGCAAAATGAAGGTTCGGGGGCCGAAACGCGCAGTTCGAGGCCCCGAAAACCGACTGTTAAGCACCGGGATTGGTATTCGACCATGAAGTGGGTCTCTCAGACCACAGTGTCCCTCAAAAGGGAGTAAATAAGATGCATGCCAAAAACCGGAGCAAACGGAGGTAGTTAGGCAGTCCCGAACCGAGGCACACGGCCTAACGGCTCCAAAAATCGGGAACCAGGCTCCGAAATGGGCAAAATGGCCTACGACCACGAAATGTAGCCCACGGCCACCGAGAGATGGTCTACGAGACCTCTCCCTCCCTCTGGGAAAAGAGACAGAGAAAGCTGAGTCTTGTTCGCAAACCGAGGCAAGGCACAGAAGAGGGTTCGGAAGTCCGGAGGCAGGGCTTACGGCCGAGACTCTGAGACTTCTGAACGAGCACAATATGCAACATCACCGAGCACTCAATCGGTGACGTCTGAGTCTTAAGGTCGATCAAAAATGGGGTGTCTACACACGAATTTCACGCTCGAGCGCCAGTCACCCCGCTCGAGCATGAGTCCAAAATCTGGAATTTCCAGATTTGAACCTTAAGCTCAAAATCAACTTTTAAAGCATCAAATTCGATCCTTTTGGGCTAATTTTCTGGAAAACACTTCGAAACCCATAACATAACATGTTTCAAAGCTCAATTTGAGAAATTAAAGCCCAAAGGTAGTTCAATTAAATCCAATTTCAAACCAAAGTTCAAGAACATACTTCAAATATGACATGCATGAGTTTAAACCAATTCAAAGCTTCAATCACTTGCTCAATGAGCCAATCCTTTCAAAAACATGAGGAATTCATGGTCCAATGCAAAAATATGAACATGCATGTGGAATTTCATGAACAATAACTTCAAAACTCAAGAATAGCAACATGCATGCATGATACAAGCTTCAATTCAACACTTTTAGACCAAAACTAGACTTACATCACTAGAGGCCCATGAACCATGCAAGAATCAACTCAAATACACAATTAAAAGAGTGATTCTCTACCTTATGTCTTCAATTCAAGTGTGGGAGACTAATTGTGCAATCTATGCTTCAATTCATCCAATTTCTCCCAAGCAATTCTCAATTGAAGCCAATTCTCCTCTCCTTCTCTCTCTAGTCGGTTAAAGCTCTCAAATGGCTGAAGGAATGTGTTTGTAATGAAGCTTAAGTGTTATATAAAGTGGGCCACTATCATGGCAAAGTTGTAAATAAGGCCAACTCTTGTAATTTACATTATTAAATCCAATTCAATCATGCCAAATCGCATTTTAATTAAATATACCATTAAATCACATAATTTCTAATGATCATAAAACCTTAATCAATTTCTGGTTCGGCCGCCGATAAGGCCTTCAATTTACAGTTTAAAGCGTAAAGCATGAATAGATAATTTGGCAGTCAAACAGATATTTCCACACGTAACAGATAGAAAGTCAAAGTCATGCAATTTACATAATAAACACATAATTCATTTTTAATCCTCTCATTAGCATGATTTAATACGGATTAGTAGCTAATTACGGATCGGGGTTATTACACGATTAATACCGGTTGTTAAGGGTGAGCCCTGATTTTGAGAATTCTTATGTAAATTGTATCGTGAAAACCCTAAGATGACACGACACTTATTTGAACCATTTTCAATATTCGATTTTGGAATAAGGGTGGATGTGCAGGTGGTACACAGGGTGGTTATGTACCCTGGCAGACCGTTTCCTTGGGTAGACCATGGATGCCACTACTTTGGTATATAACTCCGGACGTGGGCATCCCTGGTAGTTACGATTGGTAACACTTGAATATTTAACCAACGGGGGTTTCAAATTAACCATGGCCATGGCTTAGTGGTTAGTAAGTTAAATTTATTTGGTGAGATTTTTAGTGTCACCTAATTTATTAAAATTATTGAAATTATTTTAATGGTTATAATTTATATTTACAATTATATTGTTATCTCATGCTTATAATCACATTATTTTTCTCTTAAAAAGAAAGATAGGTTTGTTGTGTTTTCTTACTGTGTTGCGAAACTCATGGCATATATTTTGTTACCCTGGCGTTTTATGCCAGGTTTTGGCTAGGAAATAATTGAAGCTGAAATGGAGTGGACGCTAACGTAGAACTTTGGCTAACTTGAAACCATGACTAGAGCCGAATAACTTTTATTATCTTATGTATTAGCTATTAAGGACTATATAATTTTATTTGATGTTGAATTTGGATAATTTTAAATTTTTATTTAATGTTGTTTAAACCTTTGGTTATGTACGAAGTTGGAATGTCCTATTAAGATGTCAACTTTTTTATTTATAAGTCATTTTGTTTATTTGGTTTCCCTTGATGCTCCAAAAATTTGGGACGTCACATAAATAAAGATAAATATATGTTTTTTTAAGAAAATTTGGTCAAAACTCTCTCATAATAAAACTTTAATGCATTAAGGACAGGTACAAAAAGTTTTTTTTTGAAAAATCTAACCCATGTCCCTATTACCAAAATATTAAATTTTAAAATAATATAATTTTTTATGTAAATGTCAATTTTTAATAAAATTAGTATTTTTTTAATCCTCTCATCGAGATCTATTAAATAAGATCCAAGTTGACTATTGAAATTCTTTAAAAAAAAGAAAAAAAAAATACCGTTGAAATTAATGTAAACAGTAACATGTTACTTTGGCAATATTGTCCAAGAAAAAAAAAGTAAACTACCAATAAGTCCTAATAGTTTGACTTAATTCCCATCAAATCCTATTTAAAATATGTCACTAAAAATAATTTTTTTGTGCTGATTTTTTACACGTCGCTAAAAATTGACAATTAATGACTAGTTTATCACAATTTTTATAAATTGTCGTTAAAATTTACAATTAGTAACATTTTTTTGTGACAATTGTTAAATTGTCGCTGAAAGTTGTAAATTAGTAACCTTTTTTTGTGACGACTATTTTAAATAGTTACTAAAACTTATAATTAGTGACATTTTTTGACAAAATTTTCTAACTGTCTTTGAAAATTAACAATTAGTGAATTTTTTTTAAATAGTTTTTAATAATAAATATCATTAATTATGATAGGACCTATTAAATAATAAGTTCACTTATCTACACATCAGTCCCTCCAAAAAAAAAAAAAAAAATTTGAATTGAATTATCTTTTTCACCAAACAAGGGTCCAATAGAGAGATTTTAGCTAAATTTTTGATTTTTTAATTAAAAATAAATAACAATATTATTTTTTCATCTATATGACCCGCAAATTATTTATGAAAAATGATTTAACTATTATGTAAATAAAAACTTAAAAAGAGGTCAATATAAATATGTCAAAATATAAAATAAATTGTATTTTTTTTTTAATCTCAAAAAAAATGTGAATGTAATTTACCTTTTTAAAATGATTAATATTGATATTTGTAAGCCAATCTCTTCTACAGTATGAAAGAAAATATTTAATCAATTTGATAGATGACACGTGTTATGTATGTATGTATTTACCTTACTCATAATAAAATATAAAATTCTTGGTAAATTGAAAAATGTATAAGAGAAAAAGTCTGGTCATGGACATGGATATCAATTTTTTTTTTTTTTTTTCACTCGTATATGCTATCTGAGAGATCGTCAAGATCTGCTGCTGAAAGCTGATCGTAAAAATCATCTCCCATAGCTAGTTCATTCCCCCCATTGGTTATCTTGGTCATCTTCTCCCATTAGTGGTGACTCATGAGAGACGCTATGTTAATAGTTGAGAAACTGACTTTCATCGACAAATGTTTCTTTGCTGAAGGGATAACTTGGGATAACTAGGTTACAGTATATCTTTTGATTTCTATCTTCGCAAACTAGATGTCCATAATTTCCATTACACGCTAATAGAGGATTATTAGCAAATTTCCTCCATTTATTGAGCTGATCTCTGAGTGAAAATTTTCTTCATGGCCAGAGTCTCTGATTAAGAAGTCTTGGGTATCCTGGAAATGTTGAAATTCCTCTAAGGTACATTTTATGCTTGGCTGGGATGCACCTTATTCCTTTCCATTCTGGTAGCTTGCTATCAATGTTTCTACATAAGGATGATGCTCTTCCATTACACAAAGTACTGCATGAGCAAGTTGATTTCCAAAACTATCTGTCTGATCTGGATTTGAGAAAATTATTCTAGAGACAAAGCCATAATCTAACAATTGTGAGGCTATTAGATAACGCGTTTTGCCCCTAATTCTATCTTCAATGGCTCGAACGTTGCTAGATTTATCTGGCAAAGGTAAATACTGAAATCTAAATCGCACTGACATTTATCATTCATATTATAAAATTTAAATCAATGCTCATTATACCATACCTTGGGTAAAAAATCACAAATGGAACGATCTTATTTATGATCCTACTTGCAATCTTGCTATAATATCAATTTCACAACAATTTAGATCATTTTAACAAGATCTTACAATCCGGATACCAATTTTAATAACTATATACATAATCATTTATATGAATAATGAATAAAATATTGCTCACACAATTAGTCGGTTACATAAGTTCAAGCTATTGACATAAACAAAATAATATCTAACAAACTACGGGCTGCTTTAGTTCCAAAAAAAAAAAAAAACTACAAGCTGGTTTACAAAAATGAAAAACACATGATAATAACAATAATAGTAGTAGAAAAAAAGTACACTATTTCACTAATTTCAAGCAATTTCATAAATGTAATTTCACAAAAATAAATACTTGGAAAGGGGTTTGAAGTTTCTTCATCTTCTTCACTCAATTTTGTCCTCTTCATCTTATTCAGATTGTGATTTTGTTAAACTTTTAAGATGAAAGAGATGAACCCAGATGATGATGATTCGAACAAACCGTGATGGATTGAACAAACTTCTGCCCCCTTTTGGCCCTTGATGGATTCGAACAAAGCGAAATGAAATGAAGTCTAACCCAAAGTGAATGAGAGAGACGGAGATGCGCACTAGAGAGAAAGAGAGAGCTGAGATGTGAGTGAGAAAGAGAGAGAGAGAGAGAGAGAGCTGAAATGAACTGAGAGATGAAAGAGAGAGAAAAAGGAAGAAGTTTATGGAGAAAAAGAGCAAGAGAGAGCTCTGGAGATAAGAGAGAGAGAGAGAATTTGGAAGCCTTAGAAATTTCTGAAAAGAAAGAAAAAGAGACTATTGTAATTTGTTTTTGGAAAAATTAGTCTAAGGTCCCTCTCCCATATTTAGTAATGAAAAAGATTCACAATATTATTTTATGATGTCTAAGGTCTTTCAACCCCTACACTTAGGCCTCGTTTGGGAACAAGCTAATTTAGTAACTTTTTGACTATTTGGCTAAAATATGAGCTAAAAAAAACTAGTATGTTTGGGATGACTTTTTGGCTAATTACGAAAAGATGTGCAAAAAGTAGAGAGAAAAGAGAATCTTTGACTTTTTGGTATGGGTTGTTGGCTTTTTGGCTAATTTAGTAACTTTTTGGCTTTTTGGCTAAAACAGAGCCTTCCCAAACGAGGCCTTATATATCATAGAGAAATTTCTCAAATCAAACCTCATTTTGTTTTTTTTCTCTCTCTCTCTCTCTCATTCTAAACTCTTCTGCTAAATTCATCTCTTCTCCTCTCTCTCTCTCTCTCTCTCTCTCTCTCTCTCTCTCTCTCTCTCTTATCTCTGCGTCTCTTTCTCTCTCTAAAATGTTCTCTCTCTAAAGCAACAATCTTGATCTTCCAGATTGTCCCCATTCCTACTGCCATGCCCATGCTCGTCTCCAATCTCTGCTCTTCTTGCCGGAAATTTCCATCTCCGACGGTTGTAATTGAAGCTTTGTGATGAAGATGATAAAGAAGATGAAGTAGGTCTAAGAGGCCGGAGCCCTATTCGGGTTGGCCCTGTATCAAGCCTAGACCCACCCGTTGGGTTCTTTCTCTAACGATGACCCTTCCAACAAGCGAATTAGCAGTGATTCTGTTTGATCCCCAACTTTAGGTCCACCAATCCTTCTCCCTCCCTCGCCCTATTTTCAAGTGAATTATACACACATATATATGTATATGTAACTATGAAGATTGATGAATTTAAGTGCTATTTTAGATGATGATGATGGTCATTGTAAAAATTGCGCAATTGGATTCTTTATGCTTTATTGATTAGTTGATTGTTGTATCAGTGGTTGCTTGTTTGGTTGTTGAGAAAATGTGTGAAATGGAAAGAAACTTAAAATTTGAATATTATTAGGTTGAAGGTCTGTGATGAAGATGATGAAGAAGATGAAGTGAGTCTGAGAGATGCTGGAAATCACAAAATATGGAATTTCTCTGATTTTGGAGATAATTTTTCTGAGTTTGAGAGAATTTCTCTGGAAAGGTTTGTCTGGAAATTTCTTTGGTTTTAAGAAAATTTCTCTGGGTTGGGGGAGTCCAAGAATTTCTCTGAACTTTGTATCAGTGGTTGCGTGTTTGGTTGTTGAGAAAATGTGTGAAATGGGAAGAAAGTTAAAATTTGAATATTATTAAGTTGAAGGTCTGTGAAGAAGATGGTAAAGAAGATGAAGTAGGTATGAGAGATAAGTAGAGAGCTAGAAAATGGAATTTCTCTGATTTTGGAGAGAATTTCTCTGGGTTTGGGAGAATTTATCGAGAAAGTCCAGAGGAGAGAATTTCTCTGTGAAGTTCAGAGAATTTCTCTAGATCCAATTTTCTTTGGATCAATTTAAGGGACCTTAGACATTATGAAAATATTAGATGTTCTTTATGCTATAAAATCTTAATATCAGGGACCCTAAAAAAAATCTCCTTTATTTTTCAATCTAATTTTAAATTTTCAAATTTTAGTATTTTTAGTATTTTTGGTATTTGTAATTTTTAGTATTTTCTTTTCAATGTAATTTTTATATTTCAATTTTTAATGTAGTTAATAATCTTTTTCTTTTTCTTTTTCTTTTTCTTTTTCTTTTAAATTTTGTAGTGGTATCAAATGGTGGAATAAATTATATTTATATATTTTGTTTTCAATTTTTTAAAATTTTTATATTTGTCTAGTCTGATAGAATGTAAATATTTAATTTTTTTAGAAATTTTTTTCAAAATGTCATAAAAGACAAAAAATAAACAATAAAAAAATCACTAAAAACTTATATCCAAACAATACGTACAAAATTAGAGGCAAAGTTTGCTGAGATTTGCCAAAATGGCGTGTGGCCATTGGAGCGCCATTAAAATATTTTACTTTCTCCTTAGTCAATTATGTGTTTCCTCCTTAGGGTTTTATGAAGCAAAATAAATTGGGTTGTCTTTTTCATCAAACAAGAGTCTAATAAAGAGATTTTGGCTAAAATTTTCATTTTTTAATTAAAAATAAATAATAATATTATTTTTTCATTCATATGACTAGCGAATTATTTATAAAAAATGACCAAACTATTATGTAAATAAAAACTTTAAAAAGGCTGATGTAAATATGTCAGAAGTTATTCACCCAAAAAAAAAGTATGTCAAATGTATAAAATATATATATATTTTTTAAATCTCAAAATTTGAATGTAATTTACCTTAATTTGAATGTAATTTACCTTTTTAAAATTATTAATATTGATATTTGTAAGCCAACCTCTTCTACAGTATGAGGGAAAACATTAATCAATTTGATGGATGACACATCGTATGTATGTATGTATTTATCTCATTCATAATAAAATATAAAATTCTTGGTAAATTCAAAAATGTATAAGAATATTTAGAGGTTGTTTGGGATGTCCTAAATAAGTGCACTTTTTAACTTTTTGGACTAAAAAGTTGAGGAAAAAAACATGATTGTTTGGGTTAATTTTTTGACTTTTTATGAAAAAATATGTATTAAAAAATTGTATAAATTAGTGTGTAGAAAAAAATTAGGATTGGAGTTGTGCAGCTGTAATTTTTAACTTTTGGTGAATAGTGATAACTTTTTAACTTTTTGAGTAACTTTTTAGCTTTTTAACTTTTTGACCACATGCCAAACTTAGCCTTAATCAATTTGATAGATGACAAGTGTCATGTAGGTATGTATTTGTCTCATTCATAAAATTCTTAGTAAATTCAAAAATGTATAAGAGAAAAAGTCTAGTCATGGACATGGATATCATTGATGTTTATCGAACTATGAATTTTTTAGCTTAATATTTATAAAATTATGAAATCAATGCTCAATATACCATACCTACCGTGAAAAATCACAAATTGAACGATCCTATTTATGATCCTACTTACAATCCTGCTGTAATATCAATCCCACAACAATTTAGATCATTTTAATAATTTAGGAACTTACCACCAAGATCGCGATTTTGATAATCATACACATAATCATTCATATGGATAAAATATTGCTCACACAATTAGTCGGTTATATAAGTTCAACCTGTTGACATAAACAAAATAATATCTAATAAACTACAAGCTGCTTTAGTTCCACACACAAAAAAAAAAAAATACAAGCTGCTTTACAAAAAGCAAAAAACAAACAAAAATGAAAATACATGATAATAACAATAATAGTAGTAGAAAAAAAGTACACGATTTCACTAAGAAAGTGGAATTAATTGAGTCGTTCATTTCACACGCAGAACTCAACTACTGCATTGGGGGAGGATCTTGGAAAGCTTAACAACAACTTTTGATCTGCTTGGGAAAGTTTTTTCGGCTTTTTAGCATGTTCCCATCGTGTATAGACAATCATCTTTTGCAGCACCCTTGCATTCTTTAGCAGAAATTGTGCAAAAGAAAAGTTTAAGTCACAGTAATTCCATGTTAAACCAGCAAACTTGATTGTTTTCAGATGCATCATCAAACACTCGAAAGTCTTCTTCTGTGATGTCCAATATTGTTCTCCATTAAAATCGTATAAGTCGATGAGTTTGCCCCAAAAATACTGCAGATGAAGAATATATTAAGCTGAAACTGTACAGATTTTATTGCACATTGCATAAATGTAAGGGCATCAATGGAACTTACAGCAAGAAATGAGGTTTTATGCTCATTGAAATCCATTGAACGATTATTTACAGGGAAACTTTGAACACATAAACATGATGGGTAAGCTAAGAAGCACAGACATCTATAGAGAGGCGTATAGTGTTGGTCACCGACACTCTTTGGACTTTTCTAAATGTGTCTTAATTAAGATTTTAAATTCGTAATATCGGACACTTTGTAGACACTTCATAAACATTTCTTAAACCTTTCAAACACAACTTATGTGATGAATCTCTTCACAGTAGCAATGTTCCACATTCTTCGAAATGCAACTCATAAACTCAATATGTCATGAAACATTTAAATGATAAATGCATCATGTGTATTTTAATGTTCTACAATTGTTTTGCATTATTTAGAAAACAATTATTACATGAATAATATCTTGGCGTTTAAATTATGAATAAAATTTTTTGATTTTAATTATTGTTATGTTACCCTTTTTTTTTTTTTTCATTACATTTGAACAAACTATTCATATATTTGACATATAACAAAATGTGTACAAGGCATATCATATCCTTTATTTTTGAAAATTGTTGTGTCGTGTCTATGCTACTTAGTGGGAAAGTAATCTCCAGAAATGGATCATCTATCTAGTGATCACCAAGCACTAGAATTGATTGGAATTATCAGACAAGATACAGAAAGATAGATTAAAGTAATTATGTAATGAAGTCTTTCATTACACAACCTGAGTAACTTAAAGAAAATAAATAAGGAAATATTTCTGAAAACACACACCTCCCTATTGCTGGAAGAGGACATGGTTATGACTAATGTCTCGAGAAAAGGTGAACTTTCCAACAGACTTGCTATTCCAGGGAGGACTGATCCTTTGAGGGGCGTATCAAGTGTCAAATATTCGCACTTCGACCGTGGAGAACACAAGCCTTTTGTTTCCATTATTGATAGTACCTTGGTATCAAAACAAGATGCAACCAATTAGAAGATTGTTTTTTTTAAAAAAAAAAACTACAACACCACATTTTGTGTATTCCAAGACGAACAAAACAATATGAAATTAATGCATCATTGTTTAATTTTCACTTCTTACAGTGGAGCAAAAGTAACTACAAAGTATTGAAGAGCCAAGATTGGATTACATAATACCTAATAATAAAAGAATGCACTTTGCCATTAAACATCATTTAACACAAAAACAGGGCAAAAAAAATGGACAAGGTCTCGGTTTACTTTTTTTTTTTTCATCCACAAACTCAATATCTGGTCCACTGAGATTTCTTGGTTGTTGTATCATAGAATGAATTGTGATATAGTTAATCAATTAAATTTGGGTCTGAATCAATGACTTGGCAAGAGATATATGAAAACAATTGCAACCATAGGGGTAATAGGGGAGAGGGGGAAAAAAAAACATAAGACCATTTTTCAATTACTTGTAGAAGTTAACTGTGCTACAGATTAATCGTTCATAATGTAACCTTCTAATTTGAAAAATATGCACAAGCATTGATGACTTGATTCCAAATTGAAACAGCTGTTCACAATTTGAGAAGTCTTGAAATACCCAAGACATGATTCTAGCCACAAAGAAATTGTTTAATTCTCTATGAAGAGTTACATAAACTCAACAAACATATAAAATCAATGTTATTGGCAAGCTTAAACATAAAATTGTATTTTGAAAAGTAAATGATACAATATAATATGTAGTCCATAGAATTTAATGGCACAAGAAAATGTGTCGAAAGACCAACCTGTAAAGCCCAAGTACCTAATGTGAGATTCTTGACATGAACAAGACTCTCAAGAAGTCCTCTTAAAGTATATTGAAACCACTCATAATCATCATTGCAATCATCAGCACAGCTTATGAAAAAACAATCAAGGGTCGCATCAACCAAAGACGATACATCCTCCAGCCAACAATTCTTCCTCCCAAAACAACCCGAAATCTCCAATGAACGAACATGAGGAGCCCAAATTTTCAACCCAGAGCAGTCTTCTTCAATTGCATCAAATCCATAGTCAAAAAACCAATATCCTCTCAGGATCAATTTTTTCAAGTTCACATTATCAACCTGTAAACGATCCAATCCATAAAAGTCATACAATTCCAAGGTCTCCAAAACAGGACTACCCGACAATATATTCTGAATCACATCTTCACTCAAATTCACATACCCAATTGACAATTTCTTCAGCGAATTCCATGAAACAACTTCTTTAGGCTTCACAATGCACAAAGAAAAACCCAATTCTCTGAAAAAAGAATTGTTATACAAAATCTGCGGCAACACGAAACGATCATTCTCACCCAAATACCCCTCCGCAGAGCAGAATTCAAGGCGAATCTGTTCCGTCCCTTTGGATATTGCTCGGAAAATCCACACGTTCACATTATGAGCAAAACGAGACTCGTAATCGAAATCAACCCAGAATTTCTGGATCCTAGAACCGTTGTAGAGGACTAGGGTTTTGGTAACAAAGCTAACAAAGTCACGAATTTTGTCTCCGTCACCATAACAATGTCGGTAATAGAAAAATAGGGATTGAACACAAGTCCAGAGAAATCGCCATCGTTTCGACAAAACAGAGGTTCGAATCGCGTGTTGGATTGGTAAGAAAGAGAGAATGGAAATGAGTAAGGAGTCAGGCAACGTACTGATTTCATCGACAGTGCTATTCTTCCTCGGCCGTTTCGACGATAGATCGTCGTAATCATCATCATCGTTGACGGTTTCTGAGGTGGTGGTCGGAGAGTCGTAATCTGTGCGGCGGTCTTGGCTCCATTCTGTGTGTGTTTGGTTTGAGTCATTTTCGCTTTCTGGAGTGGTCGGAGAGTCGCAATAATGGCTTCGAGAATCGAGGGTTTGAGGTGAGTCATTGTCGGTTTCTGGAATGTTCGGAGGAGAGTAGGAATTTCTTGAACTGGGACTTGGGCTTGACATGATTTTCAACTCTGCTTCACATTGCTTGCTGCTGCTTGAACAAATAAACTGGGATTTGGGGGAGAATGATTGGCAGTTGTTTGAGTTAGCAGTGTTTTGGGTGTGGTGTAACTCGGCAGTTCAATTGGGTTATTCAAGGCCAGGCTAAATTATGTTGAGATTTGTCCGCTCAAGTCCAAATTATAATTTGAGATTGCCTGACTTGAGTTAAGCTTAAATTGCCTAAATTATATTTTTTTAATTTTTATTTAAATTATTAAAATTTGACTCTATTTACGTTGTTTTTTTATATATAGAAAATTATTAATACCATCAAAATAAATACTTTATATAATGTAAGAGAGATGTCTCTATAATAGTTTTTATAATTTATGAGTAAAAATTAAAAAAAAGATAAGATTTTATGTTATTTGTATATATAATATATATTCAATATGATTTAATAATCTAAATTACTTTAATATTATGTAATGGCTAATAATTTATATATATATATATATATATATATTTTTATATATCTATATATGTATAATTCAGGTTTCGAGTTGTTTGATGTCTTTGTCTAAATCTTTCGAACTTCTGAATTTTTGCTCAAGCCCATACCACATTTGAAAATATCTTATCCAAATCCTAAAAAAATTCGAACTGGGTTCAGATTGCTCGGGTTGAGGCCGCCCAAGTTGCACCCCTAGTTTTGGGTAGTGTATTTTTTGTTTTTTTGTTTTTTAAAAAGTTTTCGTGAGTTTTTTTTATAAAAAAAAAAAATTAGGTTTTTAAATTTAGCTCGACAAGATAAACTTAAAAATTATATTTTTTAACAAAGTTTTAAAAAAAATTAGAAAAGATAAAAATAAGTCAAAATGAGTAATCTTTTTTGGCTTAATTTCATCTTTAGTGATTTTTTCTCAATTTTTTTTAAAAAAATATAATTTTTAAATTGGTCTCGACAAGACAAGACAGACTAGAAAAAGAAAAAAAATTGACATAATTTTGAAAGAGCACACTAACAAAACATATATCTTAAGGCAGCAGCCATATGTGCCTGTTTGGTCCAGCTTAAAAGCTGCTTATTTCAGCTTTCAGCTTAATTTAAGTTATTTTGATGTGTTTGGTTTAGCTTATAACTTATACCTTATAGCTTTTTGGAAATTAGAAATCAGCTTATTCTTTGAGTGAGGCAGGAGATGCTTAATTTATAAGTCAGAAATCAACTTTTGTTCATAGTTATAAGCTATAAGCTGTTTAGGCATAAATTATAAGCACTTTCTTACAACTCTACCAAACAGGCCAATATATTGAATTGCCAAATCAAAAATGATTTAAACCTTTAAAAGAGGAGCTCTAAATGAGCATTAATTTATCTTTTTCTTCTTCTTATTTTATCTTTTACTTATTTTTAAAATTCTTTTTTTTTTTAAAATGGAATGTCGCCTCAGTAGAGCTGCTCTAAAAACAGCTCTACTAGTGCTCTGTAGCACTGCTGTTGCCAAATATATGTGATATCAGCAAATGATCAAGGCAGGATTTCACATGCAATCACTTGACCAAACAAACGTATGGAAAAAGAAAATTTCAACGAAAAATACTTTTTATGAAAAGAAAATATTTTTTTACATTTGATGGTGGTGGCAATGATAATAGCAATGGTAATGTTACCGTGGATAGAATAGCAATAATAGTGTGGTGACATTAATAAAATTTTAATTAAAAAATGTTTTTCACTTTTTAAAAATGAAAAATATTTTCTATTAATTTTTATTTTTTATTATACCAAATGTTAGAAAATAAAAAAATATTTTCAACCCAACCAAACACAGCATTAGAAGAAATTGCCCTTGGAACATAGTTCACACATAAATTTATTTATGGGTTATGCTATAGACCCCCAGTACGGGGACCCCCAGTGCTGACCCCCACTGACGTGTCGCACTGGGGTTGGCCGGAAATCCCAAAAAAAAAAAAAAAAAAAAAAACAGTGTTTTTGCCCAATAAGAACCGACCCCAGCACCCCCAGCTGGGGGTCCAAGTCATTTTCCTTTATTTATATATTTTAGTAGTTCACACATAAATTGAAACATCGAATTTACTCTTCCTATAGCTCTAGCATTTGGAAAGAAAAGACCCGAGCTGTACTCCAACTAGTCATGAAGGACCATGTGCCAGTAAAAAGAGGTCTCAGGTTCGAGTAAATAGAGTAGCCTCAACCCAGTGTGTCAATTTCACTCTATTAACCTACTAACATTCTAACGTAAGGGAGACCCACAAAATAAATATAAATAAAAATAAATAAGTAAATATGGAAAGAAAAATAAAATTGTGGCTCTAATTTTTGTTGCCATGTATATTAACAGTGTTGCAACATACATAATTTTCATGAACTTCATATTTTAGACCAGAATTAAGTACAACAAAAGTGTGCAAAAAGGATGGGAGTCCTTAAAAATACATTCCTGAATCAGAGGAGCATAAGCTAATTTAGCTCGAGTTTCTGCTTCGCTGTCGACAAAAGAGAGTTGGAGGTGGTGGTTGAAGCTACCGCCTAAACCAGAGTCTGGTTCATCGCCTTCTTGGTTGTTGGGTATACCTCCTTATTGGAGTGTGGGACCCAATTGGTTTTAGAAAAAGAGTTTAATTTGGTTTAGTATTAATTATAATATATTTTTATATATTATATTTAATTTGTGGAGATCCAATCCAATTTAGAAACAACTAAGGTTTGATAAAAAAAATCCTAGATTCAATATATTATTGACATTGTTTTCCCAAGAAAAAGAGGGAGTACGGCTGCTATAATTTGATTAATCAGTTCGTGCTTTTTGGAGTTAATGGAATAGTGCTGCGGTTTGCTATACTATAGTAAATCAATCAGTTTTTGGTTTTGGGATTTTGTGAAGCAGCAGCAAATTAATTTCGTGCATCTTTGTTTGGGTGTTTTGGTGGAGTTGATTTGGTTCGTTATTTTGGGTCTTCTTCAACTCTGATTCTGAAGATTTTGGTTCATCTATTTGGTGAGGTCTTTCTTCTTGTTTATTTGTGATTATTTGGAATTCACCTAAGGGTGGTTTGTGAGACCATTCGTGTCTCGTTTGTAATCGTTTGGAACTTATTTGGTTGATAGTGGAATCGGATTTTGATCCCGTGGACGTATCTCACATTGAGGAAACCACGTAAAATTCTTGTGTTGCCTTTGATTTAATTTTTCCGCATTAGTTTTTATTTCCATTGATTGATTTACTTGTGGGGAATCACATATTTTCCCTAACAACTGGTATCAGATCTTACGGTTTATTTGGGGTTATTTATTTGTGTAAATCAATGGAGGGGAATGTGGGTCATATGTCTAACTTCAATGGAAGCAATTGGGTAACTTGGAAAACTAAAATGGAGGACCTATTATTTTGTAAAGACTTATATGGACCCATTGAGGGTGATAGTGGCAAACCTACTGATATGAAAGATGATGAGTGGAAGAAGCTTAATCAAAAAGCCGTTAGTGTTATCCGTCAATGGATTGATGACAGTATGTTTCATCATGTTGCTACTGAAACTTCAGCACATGATTTATGGAAAAAATTAGAGAGTCTTTATGATAGAAAATCAGCCACAAATAAAGCCTTTATGTTTCGTAAGTTGGTTAATTTAAAATATAAAGAGGGCAGCCTTATTCCGGAACATCTGAATGAAATAAAGAGTATTGTTAACCAACTTGCTTCTATGAAAATTGTTTTTGATGATGAGTTGCAGGCTTTGATGCTACTTAGTTCCTTACCCGAAAGTTAGGAGACTTTGGTTGTGACAGTTAGTAATTCGGCGCCCGATGGAGTTGTCACTATGGGCCAAGTCACTAGTAGCTTGTTGAATGAAGAAACTAGAAGAAAATTAGCGGGTTCCTCTCATTCAGAAGCATTTGTTGTGAGAGGCCGAAGCAAAACAAGGGGGAGGAGTAAGACTCCTCATGGTCGTGATCAAAGCCGTGACAAATCAAAGGATGGTTCTTTTTCAAAGAAAGACATTGAGTGCTATTATTACCATGAGAAAGGGCACATGAAGCGGGAATGCCAAAAGCTCAAGAATAAGGAGAAAAGGCGTGACAAAAGTGTGGATAAGAAGCAAGAAGACACAACGTTGTGGGAGCCGAATGAATAGAAGAGTTAGAAGGGATGTATCCCAGAAGTCAGAGACTGTTCGGCTCCGTACTAATCAACTAAGATACCGAATACATTGAGATCGCCAAATAGACGGGGAGATGTATGTTGGAATAAACAAAAGGATAATAAGTAAAAAGTGGGCTCTGGACCCGAGGTCCAAAGAATGAGTATAAATACAAGAGCTTCAGATTTAGAAAGTTATGTAAGAATCACTTCACTAAACTTAGTAAACAAGCTTTCTTGAGTATAAGAACTGACTTGCCCGTCGGAGTGCTAACCCTAGCACCCCCGACCGGAGTGTTTGTCCTTGCAGGTGACTAGCTGAGGATCAAGAGCGTCTCCCAGGATCTGAAGAGTATTTCCAAAATCATTTCCCCACAATTGGCGCCGTCTATGGGAATACTCAAGTACATCCATGGAAGGCGTGACTCAAGATTCTCCAATAGCCACCGACGCGATCACACAGAGAGTCGACCTCACTTCGGCAAATATGCTCGAGAAGGAAATCATCGCTGCAAGACGTGCCTTGAATGTCGATTCACAAACGACTTCAGCACAGGAGACGACGCTAGCCATCATGGAACAAGCCAAAAAGACCAAACACAGTTTAGACAACACCATCGCTGAGAACGAGCGCCTTCGCCGCGATCTGGCCTTGGAAATAGCAAAGTCCAAACAAACAGTGCGCCAGGTTTCTAAGCGACCCCAAGGGCAGGCGATCTACGGTCTCGGGCCCGACAGCAAAACACCGACGCTCGTTGTGCTTCAGCCGATTACTTCGAGGAGTTGACAAAAGACGAACGTCTCCAGCGAAGTGTTCCGCGTGATAACATCCATATGATATACAGCCTGCCGAAAGCCCCGGCCGTACATGCAATCCAGTCCCTCCCAAGCCCTCAGCAGCAACTCACGCCAGCAAAGCGACCCCGAGAATCGCCAAGCATCACCTTCGACGACTCTGATTTGATCGGCGTAACACTCCCTCACATCGATCCATTGGTTGTCGCGCTACGCGTAAACCGGTTCACCGTCGAACGCGTTCTTATAGACCAGGGCAGCACTTCGGAGGTCATGTATTATAAAACCTTCATCAAACTCGGGTTCACCGAATCAGACCTGACTCCGGCCCCTTATCCACTATTCGGCTTCAATGCCAACCCCGAATACCCACTGGGAAAGATCAACCTACCCGTTCGAGCGGGTTCCAGAACGGTGGATGTAGAATTCCTGGTCGTCCGGCTGCCATCGCCGTACAATCTCATCATGGGGCGATCGTGGTTGCATACCTTGCAGGCCGTCCCAAGCACCTACCATCAATTGTTACGTTTCCCAACAGAACACGGCATTGAGCAGATCCGCGGCTCCCAAAAATCGGCACAAGCATGTTACCTCCTGGCCGCCAAAATGCCAAAGGAATTGCAGGTAAACTCCATTGAGGTACCCAATCGGGAAATCCTGGATGACGTCGGGCGGCAGCCAAGCGAAAAGGCCACAGAAGGTTTAGACCGAGTTGACATCGATGGAAGCCCGGAAAAGTTCTTCATGATCGGCACCTCTTTAAACCAAGCCGATAGACAGCAGCTGATCTCCTTTCTACTCGCCAACCTCGACGTCTTTGCGTGGACTCCGTACGAGATGCCGGGTATAGACCCATCAGTTTCACAGCACCACCTGAACGTCGACCCCACATGCAAGCCCATCATTCAGAAAGGCCGTCGGTCTGCCGCAGAGCACACTGCTGCCGTCATAGAAGAAGTCGACAGACTGCTTGACGCCGGGGCAATTAGAGAAGTCACCTACCCCACGTGGCTCTCCAACACAGTGGTGGTGAAGAAGAAAAATGGAACTTGGCGAGTGTGCGTCGACTTCACGGATCTGAACAAAGCTTGCCCCAAGGACTGCTTTCCCTTACCTAGAATCGACCAACTCGTCGATGCAACGGCGCGCCACCAACGCATGAGTTTCCTCGATGCTTACAGAGGCTACCATCAGATCGCCATGCATCCAGATGACCAGGACAAAACTGCATTCCTCACCCCAAGAGGAACCTACTGCTACAAAGTTATGCCTTTTGGGCTGAAGAATGCAGGGGCAACTTACCAAAGACTGGTCACCGTTATGTTCAAAGAACAACTCGGCCACACTATGGAAGTCTACATCGACGATATGGTGGTCAAGTCCAAAGAAGAACAGGATCACATAGCCGATCTAGAGAAGACATTCGGCATCTTGCGCAAATACAGAATGAAACTGAACGCCTCCAAGTGCGCGTTTGGAATCGGCTCCGGCAAATTCCTGGGTTATATCGTCAACCACCGTGGAATCGAAGCCAACCCGAGGCAAGTCACAGCAATCTTGGAACTCGGTTCCCCCCGATCAGTGAAAGAAGTCCAAAAGTTGATGGGGATGGCCGCTGCACTCAATAGATTCATCAGTCGGTCAACAGACCGCTGCAGACAATTCTTCCAGACGCTACGTCAAGGCAAAGCTTTTGAATGGTCCGCCGAGTGCGAAGCAGCTTTCACCGGGCTCAAGACTTACCTCCGGTCAGTACCTCTCTTGACAACACCAGCTGCCGGTGACCCCCTCATTCTGTATCTGGCAGTCTCCGATAGGGCCGTCAGCGCCGTACTATTAAAAAAGAGGAAGGGCAGCAACGGCCAGTGTATTATGTGAGCAAGGCAATGGTCGATGCCGAGACACGTTATCTTCCGCTGGAAAAACTCATCCTAGCCTTGGTCATGGCAGCAAGAAAACTGATGCATTACTTCCAGGGGCATAGCATTGGGGTGATAACAGATTATCCCCTCCGATCAGTACTACGGAGTGCAGAAGCATCAGGACGTGTTTCAAAATGGGCTCTTGAACTCGGCCAATATGACATTCAGTTTTTACCCAAAACCGCAATCAAGGGACAGGTGCTGGCCGACTTTGTTGCCGAATTCACAGGCGGGCTTTCCGACCTTAAACCTGCCGACGTTCTTCCAAAGGCTGAAGTTCGATCAAAGCCGAACTGGAGAATTTATGTCGGGGATATTTGGCAGCTATACTGTGATGGATCGTCTAACCAACGGGGCTGCGGCGCCGGCGTAGTAATCATGTCTCCCGACGGCGCAGTAATAGAGCAGGCCGTCAAGCTTGGCTTCGAAGCATCAAATAACGAGGCCGAGTATGAAGCCCTCTTAGCCGGTCTACGAAATGCACATATTCTCGGCGCTCGGCGTTTGCTAGTGTTTTGTGACTCAAAATTGGTCATCAACCAGCTAAAGGGGGAGTACGCTGCAAAAAACGACCGTATGGCGGCCTATATGAAAACGGCCAACTCTTTGCTAACGAAGTTTGACCATCACGAACTGAACCAAATAACACGTGATCAGAACACACACGCAGATGCCCTGGCATGCCTAGCCTCCGCCATCAATTCTGAGCTCAAACGGACCATTGAAGTAGGTTTCATCCCGGAGCCGAGTATTGGCCCTTCGGAGGAAACCCACGTCAACGTTATAGAATCCGCATCAAGCTGGATGGACCCCATTGCCGGATTCCTCTCTTCTGAACAACTCCCAGAGGACAAAAAAGAAGCACACAAGCTACGCAATAAGGCCCTGCGATACTATCTGGATCCACAAGGAGGGCTTTATAAAAAGTCCCTCTCCGGTCCCTATTTGGAATGCGTACACCCGGATAAAGTGGAGGAGCTTCTAACTGAGATACATGAGGGCAGTTGTGGTGCCCACTCTGGCGGACGCTCCCTGGCCCATCGAGCTATAACACAGGGGTATTATTGGCCGACAATGAGAGCCGACGCAGAAAATTATGTTAAAAGATGCGAACAATGCCAAAAGTTCTCCCCACTAACCCATTTGCCCGCCGAAGGGTTGAACTCTATCACCAGTCCCTGGCCGTTTGCTCAATGGGGCTTGATATCGTAGGACCGTTGCCAAGGGCCCCAGGAAACAAGCGATTCTTAATCGTAGCAACAGATTACTTTACAAAATGGGTCGAAGCGGAGGCTCTAACACATATACGAGATGCCGACATAAAGCGATTTGTATGGAGAAACATCATTACGCGATTCGGCATTCCAAGAGCTCTCATCTCAGACAATGGCACCCAGTTCGATTGTGGCGTATACCGAGAACTGTGCAGCAAATACGGTATCGTGCCTTACTTCTCTACGCCCGCGTACCCCCAGAGTAACGGTCAAGCCGAAGCCTCTAACAAAACCATCTTGGACGGCATCAAAAAGAGGCTGGAAAGAGCTAAAGGCAAATGGGTCGAAGAATTGCCGAGTGTATTGTGGGCGCATCGCACAACGCCGAGGAGGTCCACCGGAGAAACGCCGTTCGCTCTATGCTTCGGAACCCAAGCAATCTTACCCCTGGAAATCGGCCTCCCGACTTTGAAATCGCAAGCCTTTGATACGGGCCGAAATGACATGATGCTCGCCCTGGACCTGGATCTAATCGAGGAACGAAGAGACCGCGCCTGGCCTCCATGGCACGGTATCAGCAGCAGCTCGCTAAGTCGTACAATCAACGAGTTCAGTTGCGCCGTTACACTCCAGGAGAGCTGGTCCTGAAGAAAGTACTTCCAGCCGACCGGAGACCGGCTGACGGAAAGCTAGGTCCGAACTGGGACAGCCCCTATCAAGTAGACTCCATTGCAGGAACAGGGGCATATCGGCTCTCGGACATGTCAGGAAAAAGCCTGCCACGGCCTTGGAATTCAACGCATCTACGAAAATTTTACCAATGACCCGATTTGTGGGCTTGGTACTTGTACATACTCTGTTGTAATGCAAAAGTTTCTCGTTTTTATGCCTCAGCTCATACGCTTCTTGATGGCCGAATAAGTCTCCGGATTCAGAGCGCCCTTCGTGGATACCACGATTGGCCAAACGAGTCTCCGGATTCGGAGCCCCTTTGGGTGCATGACATCTAAGGGCCGAATAAGTCTCTGGATTCGGAGCGCCCTTCGTGGATACCACGATTGGCCAAACAAGTCTCCGGATTCGGAGCCCCTTTGGGTGCATAACACCTAAGGGCCGAATAAGTCTCCGGATTCGGAGCGCCCTTCGTGGATACCATGATTGGCCAAACAAGTCTCCGGATTCGGAGCCCCTTCGGGTGCATGACACCTAAGGACCGAATAAGTCTCCGGATTCGGAGCGCCCTTCGTGGATACCACGATTGGCCAAACAAGTCTCCGGATTCGGAGCCCCTTTGGGTGCATGACATCTAAGGGCCGAACAAGTCTCCGGATTCGGAGCGCCCTTCGTGGATACCACGATTGGCCAAACAAGTCTCCGGATTCGGAGCCCCTTTAGGTGCATGACATCTAAGGGCCGAATAAGTCTCCGGATTCGGAGCGCCCTTCGTAGATACCACGATTGGCCAAACAAGTCTCCGGATTCGGAGCCCCTTTGGGTGCATGACATCTAAGGGCCGAATAAGTCTCCGGATTCGGAGCGCCCTTCGTAGATACCATGATTGGCCAAACAAGTCTCCGGATTCGGAGCCCCTTTGGGTGCATGACACCTAAGGGCCGAATAAGTCTCTGGATTCGGAGCGCCCTTCGTGGATACCACGATTGGCCAAACAAGTCTCCGGATTCGGAGCCCCTTTGGGTGCATGACATCTAAGGGCCGAATAAGTCTCCGGATTCGGAGCGCCCTTCGTGGATACCACGATTGGCCAAACAAGTCTCCGGATTCGGAGCCCCTTTGGGTGCATGACATCTAAGGGCCGAATAAGTCTCCGGATTCAGAGCGCCCTTCGTGGATACCACGATTGTCCAAACAAGTCTCCGGATTCGGAGCCCCTTTGGGTGCATGACATCTAAGGGCCGAATAAATCTCCGGATTCGGAGTGCCCTTCGTGGATTCCACGATTGGCCGAATAAGTCTCCGGATTCGGAGCACCCTTCGTGGGGATCACAATTTAACTGACCAACTACATGGTTCCTAATTGGAGCCGATCAATGCATGTTCGAACGTTTACATCACGCAATACAAAAGCTGACAATAAATTGAGATAGGTTGTTTAATTACGCGCAAAACATTTCAAAAGCTGCTAATAAAGAAATTCTATTTATTCAAAAGCCGCCAAACATTTCAAGCATTTGATAAAGTAATCACTAAGTCGGCATCTTCGTCGTCGCTTTTCTCAATTTCGAACTCGGGATACGGAAGGTAATGCCGATGATATAGGGGCGAAGTTGAATTTATGCCCACGGACCCAAGAGCTTCCACGGTTTGAAGGGCCTTGATCCAGCCATGCTTGAAACCACGATTTTCGCATCGGCAAACTTCATCAGCTAGGTCTGTTTTGGTCTTCTTGATCCCGGCCTTCAAGCCGTCCTGATATCCGCTCTCATAACCCGAGGCCTCTCGGTTCGCCCTCTCCCCATGCTTTTCGCTTGGCTGTCCACCACCGACTCGGCCGCTCGAACACTCTTCAGCTCCCGAAGCTCACTCTCAGCCTTTTTCGCGCGAGCCTCCAGACTACGATTCCTTTCGTTGTTTTTCTCACTCTCGCGTCGGGCTTCGCGCAGACGCATCCCGACTTCATAAGCGCTATACAGTCCCTTGACAGCCCCATGTATGCCATCCCGAAATACTTCGAAATCTCGACGTCCGACCATCGACTGTTGGACCTCCGGCGAAAAATCTGCCGAGCGAACTCGACTGCCACATCTGGGTCTTTAATTATAGAATCCGCCTCCGTCATTGGTCTATTCTTCACGAGAACCGCAAAACTCAACGGTCGTGGCGCCGCGTCAGGCTCAACGAAGGGTCGTGGGCGCGGGGAATCTCCCCGTTGTCCGTCCTTTCGGGGTGATCTGCTTCGACGACTAGGGGCCGCTCTTTTTCCCGATCCATGGATGCTCTTCTTCCCGTGTGAATAGGCTCGCTTCTGCGATTCATTTTGACCTCTAAACCCAGCCAATGTTGGCCCCTGCCAGGTTTGGATTAAGCCTGAATAAGAAATGAGTCAAATTGTTGGCATGAACTCGCCCATTTATTCTGGGGCACATGCAACTCCCCCGAGAAAACTTTAGAAAGACTGAGCGCCAAACGTCGTATGCCCCTCAACCAACCCTCGCTTCAGAGCCATCGGCTCATTCGGTTCCTCAGGCTCGCGCCCTGGCTAAGGCAAGGGCAGATTCATTAATCTATTCGACTATATTTCAAGCGCTATCGCCGGTATCGCTGGGGCAAGGGCTAGATTCATTAACCTAGCCGGCTATATTTTCAAACGATAACGCCGAGTAATTTGCGCCTCAGCCATCCCACGATTCAGAGCCATCGGCTCGTTCGGTCCCTCAGGCTCGCGCCCTGGCTAAGGCAAGGGCAGATTCATTAATCTATTCGGCTATATTTCAAGCGCTATCGCCGGTATCGCTGGGGCAAGGGCTAGATTCATTAACCTAGCCGGCTATATTTTTAAACGATAACGCCGAGTAATTTATGCCTCAGCCAGCCCTTGATTCAGAGCCATCGGCTCATTCGGTTCCTCGCTTGCACCCTGGCTAAGGCAAGGGCAGATTCATTAATCTAGCCGGCTATCTTTTCAAGAGAACGCCGAGTAATTTACGCCTCAGCCAGCCCACGATTCAAAGCCATCGGCTCATTCGGTTTCGCGAGCCCGCGCCCTGGCTAAGGCAAGGGCAGATTCCTTAGTCCGATCGTCCGGGCTCAAAATTAAGTAATATCATTCTTCATCAGCAAAATTGAGCACAACTCATGACATTTTATATATGCAAAAATAAATAAGCTATAAGCCCGCACAAAAATGTCTGACAAAACAATTGTAACAATACATCTGTGAAATCCTAATACATTTGTGAAATCCTAACAGTCAATTGCCCAGCTCAGCCTTTGGAATCAGTCTCCAACGGCTCGACATCCACTTGCTCATACGGCACTGGCATAGTCAGTGAAACTCCAGCTGCAGCAAGGGCTTTGTGCCAGCCATGCTTGAACCCCCTGTTTTCGAACCGCGGGACTGGTCCACATATTCGGCGAGCCCAGCATCTTTCCCGGCTTCGAATACTTTGGAAGCAGCCGCCTTCATGTCAGCCAACTCAGCCTCCAGGCTGGCAACCGCCTTCTGGGACAATCTCAGCGCCGCTTTGCTCGCGTCCGCCTTCTTCTCGGCGTCCGCTCGGGATTGATCTGCAATGCGAGCCTTTTCTACCTCGGCCTCGGCCCGAGAAGCTTCCTTGTTCGCTCTCAAAACTGCATCCTCGGCCCTTTTCCTCTGGCCCTCTACTTGCTTTCGTAAGCGGTCAATCTGTTTGACGGCGTCGAGATGTCGACGTCACATGTCGGCTATCCTTCCGACGGTCTGCAAAGGAAGAACCCAAAAACATAACCTCAACAGTACTTGGATAAAGTGAAGAAAAGTCAGAATACGTACCAGAAGTTCCGATTGCGCGGCTAGTGCTGTCGCATTCAGATCTGGTTCCACCCAGAAAGCCTCCATATCAGACGGCAACGACACGGACGTAGCCACACCGAATGCGACTTCTGGATCTTTAATCGCCGAAGCGTTAGAGGGAACCGGCATGTCCTTTACCATTGGACGAATGACAAAAGGAACAACCTCATTAGATCCCTCCAATCGAGGACGCTTACCACCTTGTTCGTCTGAACCGGCCTTAAGGTCAGCAGAGCGTTTCTCTGCCTTTTCCTCAACTTTTTGGCCGACTTCCCCGACCAACGGAGATTCGACATTTTGACCTTTTTCCATCTCCTCTACAACCCCCAAGGACTCTGATTAGGGAGGGGGAGTCGAGATTCGGTGGCGGGCGGTATTTCAGACGAAAGGCCCTCCGCTCTTCGCCGTGCGGCTAACCTCTCCGCATTCGCCTTTTTGGCAAGCTTTGTCAGACTCAATCCGGCCATATCCGCGGAGTCTATGACGGGAAGATCCTCTAAGCATTGAAAAACGTCGGCAGAAGGAAGATTCCCTGGTCCCGATGTAAATGGAGGATCGACGGAATCCAATACCTCCTCAGACTCTGTCTCGGATTGATCTGATTCGGCGATATCTGCTACCTCATTTCGCTCCGAATCGGACCCTTCAAAGCCTACCTGCCTCAAGTTTTTGAAGTCAGACAGAATAAGAGCAATAAGGGAATCTTCACCCTTCGAATCGGTATGTTTTCCGCCGCCGAGAAGGTTGTGTATGTCGGCTCGTAACAAAGCAGAATGTGAGCCGCCCTCCCCTGTTTCTGAAGACTTCGACGGCCGAAATACCTGAGAGCAACCCTAATATCTGAAAGAACGGCGTCGTGGGTTGAAGATAGTACCTTTTTCAAACCCCTCCCTGCACGAGACGAAGCCGTAAGATTTCAATGGAATAGGTTTTACAATAAAAATGAACACATGACAAAAACAAGGAGATACTCGGCGACCTGGCTCGCCCCTCCGTCTAAGAATAGGGTCAACACGATCCTCCCCTTCGCCAAATTCCCAGTTACCCTGGACAACGACTATAACATCATCAACTCGTTTCCCAGAGCTGGAAAGCATGGTGATTAGCTGATGGTCGGTGTCCTTAGCTCTAAGGAAATAACGCGCTTGCCGATCGGAGGACTTAGCCAAGGCATAGCAGTGCCGGATAACCGGAATACCAAGGTTAATTCCAAGGCGACAATTCAACGCTACAATCCCCATTATAATTCTAAAGAAATTCACGTTAGGTTGAGAAGGGATTAAATCCCAATGGCGAAGCACAGCCCTTAGAAATGGGTGTAGAGGGAAGCGGACTCCACCCTCTGCGATTGACAAGAGAGGAAAAACGATTGTGGTTTCGTCCTCCCTCTCCATGTCAAGGGTGCCGTCTGCCAAAAGTGATAGACGGACGTCATCAGGAATGGAGAAACGGCGTCTAAAACCAGCAATTCGATCTGATGAGAGGAGGTCTTTCAAATGTTTCGCCATATCCTACAGTTGACACAGATATGCCAAAGAATAAAATGGGAATAGTTCTCGAAGCAAAGAAGTGGAAAACTTACAGAGGGTGAAGAAGATATTGGAGGAGACAAAATTGCAAGAACGATCCAAAAGGCAACCCAGCGACCAGTATCATGGAATGCGAATCCGAAGGGACGCCAATCTTTAAAATCACAATGAATAGGTATGTACGAAGAGGCGGGAAGTCGGTACGACAACCAAAAGGGGGTGTACTTAGACGTATGCTTTGTGGGCCCAATCACCAAAATTTTGGTTGGGTATTCAAAATTCGGAACCAAGCACTCCAGCCAACAGACGTTGGGAGAATGCTTGGGGGGCAATTGTGGGAGCCGAATGAATAGAAAGTTGGAAGGGATGTATCCCAGAAGTCAGAGACTGTTCGGCTCCGTACTAATCAACTAAGATACCGAATACATTGAGATCGCCGAATAGACGGGGAGATGTATGTTGGAATAAACAAAAGGATAATAAGTAAAAAGTGGGCTCTGGACCCGAGGTCCAAAGAATGAGTATAAATACAAGAGCTTCAGATTTAGAAAGGTATGTAAGAATCACTTCACTAAACTTAGTAAACAAGCTTTCTTGAGTATAAGAACTGACTTGCCCGTCGGAGTGCTAACCCCGGCACCCCCGACCGGAGTGTTTGTCCTTGCAGGTGACTAGCTGAGGATCAAGAGCGTCTCCCAAGATCTGAAGAGTATTTCCAAAACCATTTCCCCACAGCAGTTACTACCGATGATCTCATGATCGTTTGTGAAGATGATTGTATCAATTTTGTGGGCCAAGAGAGCAATTGGGTGATTGATTATGGTGCTTCTTTTCATGTGACTTCTCGAGTTGATTTCTTCACTACCTACACTGCAGGAGATTATGGTTCTGTTCGAATGGGTAATGAAGGTTTGTCTAAGATTATCGGCATGGGTAATGTTTGCTTAGAAACAAATTTGGGCTGCAAGTTGTTGCTTAAAGATGTGAGGCATGTTCCCGACATTCGCCTTAATTTGATCTCTACTGAGAAGTTAGATGATGAAGGTTACAACAACAAATTTGGTGATGGAGTATGGAAGCTCACAAAGGGTTCTTTGGTGGTGGCTAAGTGCAAGAAGACTTATACACTTTATTCGATGCAAGGAAAAATTTGTAAAGGTGTTGTCAATGCACTTGAAGATGATATTTCTACCGAATTGTGGCACAAGCGGCTTGGCCATATGAGTGAAAAGGGGCTGCAAGTATTGTTCAAGAAAGAGCTTCTACCCGGTTTGAAAGGTACATGTAGACACCCCATTTCTGACCGTCCTCAAGACTTGGACGTCACCGCTTGAACACTCGGTGATCATCCATGTTTGTGTTCGTCTCGAGTTCCCGGAGGTCTCGGCTACGCGCCTTGCCTTAGGATCTCTCGACTCGACTGTTTCGTGTCTGGTTTTGCACCAAACACTTGTGTTTTGCCTTGGAGGGGCAGTGAATGGCTTGTAGGCCATCCCCACACTCTACCGGCCATGGCTTGAAGCCACCGGCTGTGTTTTGTTGCCACTGGCCAAATGTTTGGCCGGCCGGCACTATAGATGGCCGGCCGGCTATATTTTTTTGGTCAATTGCACTTTTGGCCGGCCGACTACTGTGCATCTGCTTTTCCAGATATTTTTGTGCAGCTGGCATACACTTTCCCCCCCTCCATACACGTGTATGGAGGGATTTCCCTCTTGTTAGCTTCCTTTGGAAGCTTTACAAGACTAATTGTCTATAAAAGAGAGGCTCTTCTCTCTTGTAAGAGGTTAGACAAGTTAGACAACATTCTTAGAGAGCTCTGGTTTTAGGGTTAGGGTTTGTGAATCTATCCTATCTCTATACTTCTCTCTTTCCTTTGCCTTGTGTGTTTTTTGTCTTATTTTTGCGCACAAACACTCACCATCACACCTTCTCTTGGAGCTGAGGCCCTTGAGGGTTGTTTTGAAGCTTTGAAGCTGGTTTTGAGCTTGGAAAGGCAGTTGGACCACCATTTGTGAAGGAGGTCTTCAAGGGTAACAAACTTGCTTTTTTCCCCCCATTTTTGCATACTCCTTTTGCCTATCTTGCAACTGTTTTTGAGCTTAACATATAACATATAAAAGTCTTGTTTTTGTCTGCTCTAAATAGTTTGTCAAGGGTGTTTTAAGCTTTGGGGTTGTTTGACCCCTCTTAAGGCTTGTTTGGCCTTTGTTTTGTGCCATTTTGGTTGAATTCCGGGACCATTGTGTTTGGGCCTCCTCACCACTGAAATCTTGAAGGATTTCAGAGATGAGGATGGTGCCTTGAGGTCCTAGGAAGGAGAGGGCCATCCCCTCTCCTTGTTGTCCTTGAAAAGGGCCATTTTTGCCTCTTTAGTGAGCACCATGTTTAGGTTCATGTTGGCCATGCCTTGACTGATTTTCATGCTTATTATATCATAATATAGCATTGTGTTTAGTTGGTTTTGGTACACCATGCTTGCTTAGCATACATGCCTTGTAATGCCATGATTTGCCTCAATACATGCATAGCATTTAGATTACCATGCTCATGTATTTTGGCCAAGCTTTGTGAAGCTTTTATGCATATTTTAGTGTGCTTGAGGACTGTTTTTGGTTGTTTGGGTCATCCATGATTTGCTTTGTATAGCTACCATGTAATCCCCCTTATATGCCTTAAGCATTGGCCCCTCTAGCATGCATTACTTGCATTATTCCAGTGGTTTGGAACCACTTACCATGTTATTTCAGTCCTTATAACATGCCTATGTGCTTGCATTTGATGCTCCTTCAATGTGTTAAAAGGTTGTTGCCTTATGCTCCACGAATGTGCTTCTTTGTATGCTTGCATATTTAGACTACTTGGATGTCATCTAGGTACACCCTTAGCCTTGTTTAGGTCTACATTGGACCTATTTTAAGTCCCCTTAACCTTGTGAGGTTTGGTTGACTCAGCCTTGGTTTAAGCCTCCTTGGTTTGCCTTGAATCTTGGACCATTGTTGCATGCTTTACTTGCTTTGATTAGTTGGTTTGACACCATCATTAACATGATTTTCAGAGCTTTTCATGCATGCTAATTGTCCATGTTTGCCTCTTTTTAAGTGTGCTTAGAAGTTGTTCCTTTATGTGCTTAAGTGTTGGACCATATTTGCATGCATGTGTGTGTGTGTGTTGGACCTCACTTCCATAGTATTGGCCACTGTTTTGGACCTAGTTTAGGGCTGTCCAATTAGTGTAAGTCCCTCCCTTCGTATGTGTTGCATGCTTGCCTTGTGTGTTGTTGCATGATTGGTCCCATTGGTATGATGTTGCATGCCTTGCATACTTGTATGTTTAGATTACATCTTGCATGCTTGTCATTAAAATGCTTGTTCCATGCCTTGCATGATTATTGTATGTCTTGTATGCTTCTTAGCATTGTCCATGTTGCATACTTAGCTTCTATGCCTAAATTGCATTGTATTAGCATGCATGCTTGGCCTCTTGAATTGCTTGTGATAGGGGTTGAGTTCTATTTGTTTGATTATGTGCATTGCATTTCATATCAAAATGCACACTTGATTCTTTGGGCCATCATGCATGGAAATGCGTGATTAGTGGTCTGAGAATCGAGGCTCATCCTCCTTTGAGTCATACACATGATAAGGAGTGTGGTTGGTGCATACATTGCTTGAAATACATTGCCATGCTTTGCTTTGTCCTCTGCTGCTGTCAAACCAGTTTCTGCAGGGAGATTTGGCCGGCCGGCCATCTTCAGTGCCGACCGGCCATCCATTGTTGGCCGATGGAGTATTTTGTGGCCGGTGACCATTATACATGGCCGGTGACCAATCCCTTCAGCCGGTGGTGTTCTAGAGCACTCAGAGGAGCAACCCTGAGACTTTTGCAGTCTTCAGAGTAGGACAGTCAAAGCAGAGGCATCTTGTGCATGACAGTGATTTCCGAGCGGAATCGAGCGTGCACGCATTAGACCCTCTTCCCGAGGCTGCTATTTATTGCTTAAATAAATTAGTTAATTTGCTTAGCTGATTTAAGTGGTCTGTAATATCTAATTAGCTTGTTGGTTAATTAATTGTATTATTCTTTCGGTCTCTCCGAGCGAGGGCAAATTTGTAATAAGTGTGTGTGTGTGTGTGCATGTCTTCCAAACCCCCACTTCTTTCTCCCTTTTACTTAACTGCTTTTGATGGTTAGTATTAGGGCATATTTACTTTAGCATACCTTATGCTATGCATGCGTGCATCATTCATCAGTATTGCATGCACCAGGCTCGACGCATCATGTTAACCGCATAAGTATTTCAAATCTAACTTGAATACATGTTACCTGTGCATCTTCGCATGTCATTATTAGATTAGCTGAGCCTATTCTAGTGACATTCTGTATGCGTTGCATTAGTCACTTGACATGGACTTGGATCATGCATGATTGCTAACATGTTCTTGTTTTGGCGCGGAGTACACTGTAAGTATTTTATGCCTTAGCATCTCGCATGAGTGTGAATGTTAACATAATAACATGCTTACCATGTGACTAAATGCTTATGTGATAAATTGCTTGAATGCCTGTGGGTGAAGGTTGGATCGTTTGAGTTGGAACAACTCATTGAAATCCGTATTTTAGCCTACTTGCGAGTAGCAAATTCCAAAACGTTTTCCAAGCAAACGGATATGCAATGTTTCATTCCAAGTTAGACGATCTAGTCTATACTTTTGTGTTGTGCGCATCACATAGTAATTCTAGGCTAATAACTGGAATAAGAACGCATAATGTTTTCAAAATAAGATATCACGGTTAGTAGAGGCCGATCTTCGGATCGGGCGAGAGGGGGTGCTCATAGCTGACCTTCCCCAATCGTACCCAAGTTCCCGAGCCGAGGCAACTTTGGTGATGATGGACACGTGGCCTTTGGCACCGAGTCAGGGTTTCCTAAATTCCCCATTAAAAAATATTTAGGTGGCGACTCTGTATCTGGCAAAGCAGCCCATGTTTGGCACTTCTTTCAAAAATCTGTTTTTTCAAAACGATTTGCCGGATTTGGACTCTTTGGTTCAGATTAAGAACAGTAACCAAAACGAGTCTGAACTGTAGCATTGAGGTCCCTCGCGGACATGTTACAGTATACATCTTAAAACTTGTGTTCATTGTTTGGCGGGTAAACAACATAGAGTTTCTTTTCATAAAAATGTTGCTTCTAGAAAAGCAAATATTTTGGAGTTGATTCATTCGGATGTTTGTGGTCCTTTAAAAGTTAGAACACATGGTGGTGCACTTTATTTTGTTACTTTCATTGATGATTATTCAAGGAAAGTTTGGGCTTTTCTACTAAAAACTAAAGATCAAGTTCTAGAAGTATTTAAGCATTTTCAGGCCATGGTTGAAAGAAAAACAGGGCAGAAATTGAAGTGCATCCGATCAGACAATGGTAGTGAATACATTGGGCCATTTGATGAGTATTGTCGCAGCCAAGGTATTCGGCACCAAAAGACAGTTAAGAAAACTCCTCAACAGAATGGCGTTGCCGAGAGGATGAACCGCACCATTGTGGAAAGAATAAGGTGTTTGCTTTCACAAGCTAAATTGCCAAGATCCTTTTGGGGTGAGGCAATGAGTACAGCGGTTGACGTGATCAATTTATCTCCTTGCTATCCTTTGAATGGTGATGTTCCTGAAAGAGTTTGGACTGGCAAAGATGTGTCTTATGAGCACTTGAGAGTGTTTGGTTACCGAGCTTTTGTTCACATTCCAAAGGATGAGAGGTCCAAGCTTGATAGTAAGTCAAGACAATACATTTTTCTTGGCTATGGGCGTGATGAGTTCGGGTATAGATTGTGGGATCCGGTCGACAAGAAAGTCATTCGAAGCCGTGATGTTGTGTTTCTTGAAGACCAAACAATTGAAGACTTTGGCAAAGGTGATCAACCGGAGCCAAAAACTAGTGATCTCATTGATATGGATCTATCTCCTTCATCTTCAGTTGATGATGAAAATGGGGGAGATGTGCAGCCACCTATTGAAGAAGTGGAGGATGATGCTAATCCTAATGAAGTTGAGCCAGAAATTGAGGAAGAGCATCCAACTCAAGAACCGCCACCACAACTTGAGTTGAGGAAATCTACAAGGGACCGACAACCTTTAAGAAAGTATCCTCCCAATGAATTTGTGTTGATTTCTGATCAAGGGGAGCCGGAGAGCTACCAAGAAGCAATTGAGCATGTAAAGAAAGGTGATTGGAAAAAGGCCATGGAAGAGGAGATGAACTCCTTACTTGAAAATCACACCTATGACTTAGTGAAGTTGCCTAAGGGGAGGAAAATTCTGAAAAATAAGTGAGTTTTCAAATTGAAGAATGATAGGAAGAATCTGAGGTACAAAGCACGTCTTGTTGTGAAAGGCTTTAGGCAAAAGAAAGGTATTGACTTTGACGAGATTTTCTCACCGGTTGTAAAGATGTCTTCTATTCGGGTTGTACTTGGCATGGCTGCAAGTATGAACCTTGAAGTTGAGCAACTTGATGTGAAAACCGCATTTCTTCATGGTGATCTTGAAGAAGAAATTTACATGGAGCAACCGGAAGGTTTTGTGGAAAAAGGGAAAGAGAAATTTGTTTGCAAATTGAAGAAAAGTTTGTATGGCCTCAAGCAAGCTCCACGGCAATGGTACAAAAAATTTGACTCTTTCATGATGAATAATGGTTTTTCTAAAACCACTTCGGACCATTGTGTGTTTGTGAAAAATTTTTCGGATGGTAAATTTATTATTCTTTTGCTTTATGTTGATGACATATTAATTGTGGGTCAAGATTCTACCATGATTAACAAGTTGAAGGTAGAGTTGAGTAAATCTTTTGCTATGAAAAATTTGAGACCGGCAAAGCAAATACTTGGTATGAAAATTGTTCGTGATCGCAAAGAGGGACTGATTTGGTTGTCTCAAGAAAGCTACATTGAGAAAGTTCTTGAGAGGTTCAACATGAATAAAGCAAAGCCGGTTGGTTGTCCACTTGCAAGTCACTTCAAACTTAGTTCGAATCAATGTCCTACAAGTGAGAAAGACAAAGAAGAGATGTTGAAAGTTCCTTATGCTTCAGCAGTTGGTTCATTGATGTACACCATGGTTTGTACAAGGCCGGATATTGCTCACGCAGTTGGTGTGGTGAGTCGTTTTCCCTCTAATCCGGGTAAAGAACATTGAGTAGCGGTAAAATGGATTCTAAGATATCTTCGAGGGACTTCGAAGGTGTGTTTGTGTTTTGGGGATGGTAAGCCGATGCTTGATGGGTTCACAGATTCTGACACGGCTGGTGATGTTGATTCTAGGAAATCTACTTCAGGGTATTTGATGACTTTTGCAGGGAGAGCTGTGGCATGGCAATCTAAATTACAAAAATGTGTTGCTCTCTCAACTACCGAAACTGAATTTATTGCCATTACGGAAGCTTGCAAAGAAGAGTTATGGTTGAAGAAATTTTTGCAAGAGTTGGGTTTAAAGCAAGAAAAGTATGTGCTTTATTGTGATAGTCAAAGTGTTATTCACTTGAGTAAAAATTCTACTTTTCATTCGAGATCGAAACACATTGATGTGAGATACCATTAGATTCGTGATGTGCTAGATTCGAAATTATTACAACTCGAAAAGGTTCACACAGATGATAATATTTCAGATATGTTGACAAAGACTTTGTCGAGGGATAAACATTTAAAGTGTCGAACTTTGGCGGGTATGGTTGATTTCTCCACCTAAGTCGGTAGGGGGAGAATTGTTGGGTATACCTCCTTATTAGAGTGTGGGACCCAATTGATTTTGAAAAAAGAGTTTAATTTGGTTTAGTATTAGTTATAATATATTTTTATATATTATATTTAATTTATGGAGATCCAATCCAATTTGGAAACAACTAAGATTTGATAAAAAAATCCCTAGATTCAATATATTATTGACATTGTTTTCCCAAGAAAAAGAGGGAGTACGGCTGCTATAATTTGATTAATCAGTTCGTGCTTTTTAGAATTGGTGGAATAGTGTTGCGGTTTGCTATACTATAGTAAATCAATCAGTTTTTGGTTTTGGAATTTTGTGGAGCAGCAGCAAATTAATTTCGTGCATCTTTGTTTGGGTGTTTTAGTGGAGTTGATTTGGTTCGTTATTTTGGGTCTTCTTCAACTCCGATTCTGAAAATTTTGGTTCATCTATTTGGTGAGGTCTTTCCTCTTGTTTATTTGTGATTATTTGGAATTCACCTAAGGGTGGTTTGTGAGACCATTCGTGTCTCGTTTGTAATCGTTTGGAACTTATTTGGTTGATAGTGAAATCGGATTTCGATCCTGTCGACATACCTCACATTGAGGGAACCACGTAAAATTCTTGTGTTGCCTTTGATTTAATTTTTCCGCATTAATTTTTATTCTCATTGATTGATTTACTTGTGAGGAATCACATATTTTCCCTAACATTGCTGTTATTCCTGCTTAGAGAGTTAAGAGCATTTACCGAGTCAGATTCTCGTTAAAACAGCTAAATTCTAAATTAACCATGCCCAGACCAAATACAAAAACAAAAAGGGGTTCACAAAGCAAGCTTGAAATATATCATGAGAAAAATAGTCTCACCAAAAGTCTTACCCTTCTAACAGCACTTAACCATCAAGAAGTTCAACCCATCTGGATAGACAAAACAGTATATCCCATAAAGCTGTTCCATGCTACAAAAATAACCAACTATTGAGCCATCGAGCCAAGTATGTAATCTTGATTTTCACTAAGAAAACATAACCACAGCACGAGGTGAGGCTCTTGGGAAGCTCAATAATCTTTGTGTTAGTCGTACAAATTCTTGTGATACAGAACACGTCGAGCATGGCTCATAACCTGACTTTTCTGTTTTGATTACCATCTTCTCTAGCACTTTTGCATTCTCAAGCAGAAATTGCACAAGAGGAAGCACAAATCCTTCACAAACTTCCCGGAAGCCGATGATCTTAATAGTCTTTAGACGCAGCAACCGGCACTCGAAAATCCTCTTCTGTGATGTCCAGTAGTTCTCTCCATCAAAGTCATAGGAATTGAGAAAACTTGAGGAAAGTGGAAACTACAGCCAACACTTTAGTTACGATGCAATTTATTAATAATTCCACTGTAAAGTAAATTATCAAATGTCAACTGCACCTGCGTTTTGGCGAAAAAATAATGAATAATTAAAAAACACTCATCATTTTCATATTGTTTTCTTCTTTTATGCAAACATATCTATTTAATTCAAGAACATTTTTTCCATTGTTTATTTTTGCCAAATTAATTTTTAGTATTCTTCGGAAAATCTATTTTAAAAACGAAACCAAACAGAAATATCTATGAAAGGATTTGTTACCATGATTCCAAACTTACGAATAAAAAAAAAAGTAAAGGAAAGGAAAAGTCATCCTCAAAATAAAATAAATTAAAGAGAAAATATCTAGGAACATAACTCTAAAAAATAAATTCACTTCAAACCTCTACAATGACCTTTTTAAATTCTTTCAGATGAGACCTATTTGGAAATTTTAATTAGCTGAAAAGAAATTAATCGAAAGTTACTATAAAGTGAATTTCCTTCCAAATACATGTCAATGAGTGAATGCATGTAAAGAGAGAAATGGGGAAACAGTTTCGGAAAACTTACTCTTTGGTCGTAAAGGGCACTCATATCCACAATTAATGTCTCTAGACAAGATGAACTTTGTAACAATGAGCGAATGCATGTAAAGAGAGAAATGGGGAAACAGTTTGAAAAACTTACCCTTCGATGGCAAAGGGCACTCATATCCACAATTAATGTCTCTAGAGAAGGTGCACTTTGTAGCAGTCTTGCTATGCCGGGGATGTCAAATTTCATGATGTGTGTATGGAGTGTCAAAATTCTGCAGCTTGATGTCGGAGAAGGCAAACATTTCACTTCTGCAATCGACAAAACCTTAAGAATGAAAGAATGAAATAGGTTAATGCCAATTTGGGAAAACAAAGCTATTCATGATTGCTTTGTTTGGAATAAATTGCAAGCAACTTTTTGCAAAGTAAAATCTGCATAAAGTGCTTTGCAAATGAAGTTTCATTTTTTTTTTGTTTTGATGATGGGATAACTTAAACCGGTCCACTTTGTTATCTAATCCAAGGCCTTATGAATATACTCCAGATATGAACAATCACCCGCAAACCACACATTGGTTAAGCCTGAGGAGTTACCCCATAATGGAGTTCCCATGTTCAACCCCTCAACCATTGGGTCACTCATGTGTGAATGAAGATTTCTTGTTTAGAGTTGCCAATGTATCATGGAAGCACATGACATTGCACTTCTGTAAACCAAGAAATCGGCAATAATTTTTCAAATTTGTTTCAAGTTTATTGACCTCATCACTATTTGGACATCATAGAGATGAGGATGAGGTAGTTGAGAACCTCCTCACTGGTCCCAGTCGGAATTCAAGATAATATTGTCCTTGCCTCTGAGTGCCAGGAGGGAGATGAGAACATTGCAGATGGAAGGATTGACACAGGGAGTTGGACCACAATTTTTACTTAGCGAATGCTTGGCAGGAGAAAAATAACTTTTCCAATGAAGATCATGGTATGGAATTGTTGGCAAGCTGGTATTGATCAGTTTCTCCGCACTACGATCTAATTGAGAGTCACGACCCTCTAATGTTATTGTTGCTTCAAACCCAGGTGTCTAGCATTAGGGCTGATGAATCGTGTTTAACAAGGTTGCGCATGTTGATGCGGTTGTCTTCTCATGAAAATTTTGGATTTTTGGAGGGATGAATTGGTGGAGGTGGAGGTTCTCCCCCACTTATCTCAGATGTTGAATGCCATTATCAAAAGGAATAGTGAGATGGATTGGTTGTTTACTGCTATATATGCTTCTCTAATCCCTCTTCTAGAAAGGAGCTTTGGGAATACCTTGCTGGAGTTGTTGGGGATTTGAAGCTCACTTGGACGGTGGCTGGTGATTGGAATGAGGTAAGAGGTATCAGTGAGATGCAATGCACCAGTTAGCCAAAATTGCAACAAGTTCATTCAGTGTTTAGATTGGTGTAATTTTATTGATCTGAGGTTGTGTCAGGGCCTGCCTATCCTTGGGTCAACTCCAGGAGAGGTTTGAATGCAACACATGAGACTTGAACATGCCAGTGTACAATCCTAAATGGCGTGAACAATTTCCTAAGGCATCGGTTAGGCACCTCCCTCATACGCTTTCAGATCATTGTTCAATGTTAATTTCCTCAGATGTTATTCAACCACCTAAGTCTAATTGTCCCTTCCGCATGGAGTTTTGTGTGGTTTGTTCACCCATCTTTTGAGATGAGGAAAATTGGACGAGCTGAATATCTCCCAAAGCATTGATAGATTTACAAAAGCTTCTAATGATTGGAATAGAACAGTTTTTGGCAACAAATTTCAAAATAAAAGATGAATTATAGTGAGACTGGAGGGAATTCAAAAAGCACTGGCAAAACAAAGTTGTTGGTTCTTGGAAGAACTTGAAAAGCAGCTAATGTAGAAATTTTTATATTTTGATGCAAGAAGAGATATTTTGGTATCAAAAGTCCTGGTCGAAATGAGTGGAGTTGGGGGATCGTAATACGAAGTTCTTTTATTCCACTATGTTGATCAGAAGAAGGAAGCATAAAATTTTGTTCATTAAAATGGGGGATGGAACATGGCGTTCCAATGAGAAGGAACTAAACAGGATGGCTGTCATTTATTTTACGGAGCTTTATGAAGCTAGGCGGTAATCTGGAAATGATGTGAGTTGGATCTACAACTGACTACAAGGAAGGGGTCTCAGTGAAGATCAATATTGGCTAGCACAACCAGCATCAATGGTTGAGGTGAAACGGGCTTTGTTTTGCTATGGGGGGATTTAAGGTGCCAAGACCGGATGGGATTCAGCCAATTTTGTGTATGCAGTGATACATTTTGTTGATTCAGCAGTTAACCTCATTAAATAATTGGCTTATCCACAAATACATATATCGCTGCATACACATCACGAGTCATAAAAGTTCAAGATTTGGGAAACCTTACCGATGAAATAAGATGTACAACAATGCACACATTTCTAGAGGGCTAAGGCATCAGTACTGTTTGAGGAGTTATTTACCAAACCCGAGTTCCTTAAGAAATTATTTCCCAAATGCAAGTCGTTTTGAACTTAATTCTGAAACTCATGTTGTTTCATGAACTCAGGTTATGAAAACACCATCTCACACCTAAAGTTGTGCTTTCAATAAGTTAATTTAAGTCGTGTTTTCAAAACACCAATTTAAGCATAAAGTCATGTTTTCAAAATACAACTTCACAAGACAACATGAGTTTGGAGTTTGGGAAATAAGTTTGTGGGTTTGGTATAAAATATATATATATATATATAAAATAAAAGAATAAACTCAGTGTATGTGTCAAACAAAATGCAAAGAAATTAGACAAACCTGGATACACCAATTTCCCAATTGAATTTCCCTAACATGATGAAGTCTCTCGAGAAGTTCTCCCAATTGGTTACGCTGCTTTTTATAATCATCAATGATGTCTTGACCAGAAGTGTCATCAAATGTAAAACCAAGGTGGGCTAGAACAAGAGAAGAGACATTTACCAACCGACACTTTATTAGGCGGAAATGCCCCAAAAGTTTCAATGACTGAAGATTTGGAGCTGAAATTTCCAGCATAGATTCATCAGAATTTCTGAACACCAACCTTTTCAGACTTGCTGAATTGATATCCAAACGGCTGGTGCCAGAACATGAATTTATTTTCAAGAATTCCAAAACCGGACAACCTGATAGTATTTTTACAATCATTTCATCACTCAATAGCACATACTCAACCGATAGACTCTTGAGTGATCTCCAGTTAACATCACCACTTGGTGCGACAACACAATTCAATACACTCAAAATTGCCAATGATGAGTTGGTGAATAGATGCTGAGGCAATCTGTGGCCATCAGGCTCTAGTATTGTAGGGCATCCTAAACGTAAATGAAGGTCTTCCACATTGTTTAGTGTTGCGAAGTGAATCCAAAGGTTAACATCACGGGCAAAACACTTTTCGTACGACCAGAAGTCGAGTACAAACTGTTTAACGTTGGAGCACCTGCACATAAGTAAGGTGTGATTGACAAAGGCCACAAATTTACAGATGCCATTTTCTTCAAAATCTTGGTTCTCAAAAACAAGTGTTGATCCAGAAGTCCAGAGGTTTTGCCATCTTTTTGATAATGCACCAGTTCTTACAACATCTTTCATGGGCAAGAAAGACAAAATGTGAAGGAGCACCCTATCACTCAAGGTGCTAATTCGGTTTCGTCTTTGATTCCTTGGCCGTTTGGGTATGGGCAGTGGCGGTAGGTCAAATAGAAACTTTTTCATTCTTTCTTTTCCTTTTCCTTTTCCTTTGCCGTTGCACTCCTCCTCATCCTCCCCTTCTCTTCTTCGCCCTCCATCTCCTTCAATTCCTCCTTTGTAATCATTGATTCTCTCTTTGCCTCCTTCCTCCTCTTCAAATTCATCAAATTCTTCGGTATTTGTGCAACCACCAGAATAACAGATACTTTCATGGTCTGACACATTGGTTTTTTCCTTCATGGTTTCTCTTGTTTGGTACACCTTCATGGTTTCTACATAGTAGTCGAAATAAAAACATATGTATATATATAGACACGTACATATACGAGAGAGAGAGAGAGAGAGAGAGCAAAAAATCATAGTCGAAGCATATAGCCTTAATAAACAGAGCAAACCATGAAAGGGATGGGGCTTTGGAAAGACTCCTAGCAAAAGCTACAGCTACTAGTTAAAAAAGTTTGGATAAATTACAAATAAGCCCCCTGAGATTTGTTTAAAATATGAATTGTCCATATAGTTTGAAAAATTACAAATACCCATTGTTATAATTTTTTATTTAACAGAATTAATTGAAAAAATAAAATTTATAACTGTTCTCCTATATAATAATAAGATTACTCAAATTATTAATTGAAATAAATTTCTGATGTAATAAAAAAATTTAATTGATTTGATGATTTATTAATAAAATAAGTTATTTATTATGAAATTGAAAACTTCAAGGGACATGATGTAATTTTCAGAATCACATAAAGCAATTTATATTTTAAACAAACCTCGAGGGGTGTATTTGTAATTTGCCAAAAAGTTATAATGAGAACTCGGAAATTCATATAGAGTCAAAGCATAGAGCGGGCATCTCCAATCCTCGACTCAAACCTATATCAATTTAAATTTGGGTAAAAATCACTCAAAAAGCCCCCAACTATTTGACCCAAACTCAGTTTTCCACAAATTTTTACCCTAATTATTTTGGGGATATTAAATTTACCAAACTCAGTTTTCCACAAATTTTTACCCTAATTATTTTGGGGATATTAAATTTACCATTCTGCCTTTAGCAAAGCTTTTAATCAAATTTATGAGTTTGTCTATTGAAGTGGTTCATATCAAATAAAGTATTTACTCAAATTTGAGTAAAATTTTGAGTAAGGACCGGAGATGGCATTAATGGACAGAGTAAACAATGACTGAGAGGGGTTTTGGGTAGTCATCTAGCTAAAAATTTATAATGGATGAAGAAATGGGTGTTCAGGATTTGGCCGGTTTTTAAGCTACTAGGCCTCATCCGGGACTAAATATTTTAGCATTTAGCCAAAAAGTCAAAAAAATTTATCACTTCACTCTCTTTTTTTTTTATTTATTTCTTTTCGTAAAAAGTCAAAAATTACTAAGACTGTCCGTTTCCAAACCAGGCCTAAGGTAGTGTTTGGTTCAGTGTAATGAAATGGAATGAATGATCATTCAATCAAATTGTTCATTCCTACGTTTGGTTGGCTAAAAAAATAATAAAACTTGTAATGCAAATGGAATCATCATAGAGGAGTATAAGAAATGACCATCTATTCCATCTCATTTCAGTCAACCAAATGGAGCAAAAGAGCCTGAAAGGCACAAAGAGAGAAAGGGTTCAAGCACAAACAAAACCCAGAAAATGCAGCAAATTTTGGGTGAATTTCGATAATCAGAAATGTAAAGAATTAGATAGAGAGAGATGATGGGTTCAGAAAGCGACAAATCAAAGCATCAGAGCACTATTTTGAGATTATTAACCGAAATAACTAATGGAAAACAACTGAAAACCCCAAAACCCTTGAATGGGAGAGAGTAAGTTTATTCATACCTCAAAAATAAGTCTTGGCTCTTGTATTTTGGTAACCCAAAAAACACAGAGGAAATTGCTGAGAAAACGATGAACCAAAACGATCAAGTAAAATTATTAGCTTCGTTTGGGAAGAATGGGTTTGGTGGATTTGGGACTATTTTAGTCCAAATAAATAAATAAAATTAAAAAGTTTTTTTATTTGAGGTTTTTTAATTCTAGATTAAAATAGTCAAAAAGTCAACTCCCTTCTCAAACAAATCTTAATCTTAAGTGTCATGATTTTTTATTAATAAATTATAGGATAAATTACAAACACATCCTAAGCTTTACTTAAATTATAAATTATTCCTTATAGTTTTATAAATTATATTATATCCTGTAGGTTTATAATTTCATAATAAATAGTTCTTTTTATTAATAAATTATTAAGTTAATTAACAATTTTTAATAATGTTAAAATTTTATTTTAATTAATAAATTAGATAATTTTATTATTGTATACGTGAACAGTTATAAATTTCATTTTTTAATTAATTCTGTTAAACAAAAAATTCTGACAGAGAGGTATTTGTAATTTTTCAAATTAGAGGAAACAATTCGTATTTTAAGCAAATCTTAAAGAATGTATTTGTAATTTATCCTAAATTATAAAGTTAACCCGTGCCATGTGGGAGCTAAATATACTTATTTGCTTTAAAAAAATTTATTAAAAAAATTTAGTTAAATTATTTATATTTATATTAAAATATTTAAAATAATTGTTAAATTAGAGAAAAAAAGAAATAATAATTTAAAATTTAAATAATGATTCTAAATATTTATTTTAATAATTTTAGTTGTATTGTTTTGTTTCATAAAAGCGTTATTTAAATCAATACTTATACTAATTTTAAATAAATATTTTATGTGTATTTTAATAATTTTAGCTCTATTGTGTTATAAAAATGTAACTTACATAAATATAAATACAACAAATTTCATAAAAATAAATATTTTAATATTTAATATTTAATATTTTTTAAAAAAGTAGAATAAAATTAATTGATAAAATATTTTTAATATGTATAATTCTATTAAGTTTTGTTTAAGGGTAATTAGATTAAGTAAAAGTCTTTTAAATATTAAATTTTAGAAATAATTTTGGTAAGGGTATTGATCTAAAATTAATTTTAATAAAAACGAAAAAGAAAAAAAAAAAAGGAGATAAGCTACATAGGAGAAAGAAAAAAAGTTAGAAATAAACAGTATTTTTTTAATTTATTTTGATAATTTTAGTCCTATTGTTTTATAAAAGTCTTATTTAAATCAACATATATAATAATTGTAAATAAATTATTTTGATAATCTTAGCCCTCGTATTCTTCCATCATCTAACACAAAATTATAATTCTCACATTTTGCACCAATTACAACACCATAGAATACCAAGCAAACCTATATTTCTAGGTTTAATAGGACTCTGTTGTTTTTATCTATTATTATCTAAAAACAATCAAATTATTAATGACTAAACGAGATCAAGAAATTACCTGTTATCTGCAAAATTATATAAGATCTCCTTTAAGATCCAATAATTCCATTGAATTGAGTGCTGTTTTGGGAACCAAAATAAAAAATCACGTTTTTTATCTTTGGTCCAAAAACGCAACAAAATTGGTTTGGAAAGTTATAAAAACGCAAGTGTGAAATTACAAATTGGGGCTTATGACAAAAAAATAAAAAAATAAAATTCTTATATTAGGTAAGGATATTTTGATCATTTTAATTTGATTTGACATCATAAACAAATATTAAACTAAAAAGCTAAAAATCAGCTTTTTACTAACTTCTCAAATCACTTTTTAAAAAGCTAAAAAACTTGATAAAAAGTCAAAAATTAACTTTTTACCAACTTTCCAAAATACCCCTAAGTATGATTGTATTTGTGATATCACCTACTATATTAGGAATATCAATGAACCCAATTATTACAATTGCTCAAAATACCTTTCTTTAACTTCATGGCCATTCTCATGGAACACCTAATAATTTTGCTTCGGTGTGGTGGATGTGGTTGTAACTTAAAAAGCTCATAATTAAATGAAGTTAAAATATATATTTTTCAATTTTAAGATAATAATTATTATTTTTAAATTTATTTAAATTATTTTTGTTTAATAAGCTACAAGTATAAACTACACCAAAACTCTTAAATTAAAATAAAATATAAACAATTTGTTTAATCTGCACCAAACGCTTGCACTTAGGGATAATCATTTTCTTCTGTTCTGCCCTGCGTAAGTTTTCTCCACCCTAATGAGAAAGTGTGACGGGAGCGGATTTTACTCTTCTCACCCCATTCACTTGATTCCGCTCTGATTATATTTATTTATATGCATAAAATATTTTTTACTATAATAAAAATTAAAAAACTCAAATATTATAATTCATATATAATTATACTTATTTATTTTTCATCTTATTTTTTATAATTCTTATAAGTATAAATTATTATTCTTAATATATAATATATCTATAATTTTTATTAATATTCACATTCTTTGCCTAGCCCCTGCTTTTTTAACCTGGTCTAAACCCTGCTTGTGGCCATCACTTCCCCTACTGTGCCAAGCACTATGCAAGTTCAAACTACATAGTTTTGGGCTATTTAAAAATTAGAAATTTTATGGAACAATATGGCTTATTTGGTAATTTTTAACTTTTTATAAAAATATACATAAAAAAATGAAAAAGCGATAACTTATAGCAAATAAGTCAATAAATAACTTATTTAGTTGATTGCCAAACCACCACTAACTAGAGCTAAAAACAAGTCAAGTTCAACTCAATTACAAGCATTTGAGCTGTTTCGTTATAAATTAATTGGAACATAACTTGAGCTCAAAGCTTAAAAATATTAGAAGGGAATCAAACATTTTTATAATTTGAACATAACTTCAGCTCAAAGCTTAAAAATAACTTGAGCTCGGCTCGTTGGAACATAACATTTTTATAATTTAAGGAATTAAAGTAATAGGTTTTTATAGTTTAGGGGATTTCTATATAAATAACCCTTTAAGTTATAACAAAGGTTGTGCAAAATATCATCAAATTCACTAAAAGCACACTGATCTGTACCGTTCTATCCGCTACGTTTTATTCGCACCGTTTTGTCCTCACCATTTTTTAAAGTTTTATCCGCTAATTAATAATTTGTCTACGAAATAGCGTCCGTTCTGCTGTAGTTAATACATATGTATTTTTTAACCTCTAATGAAATATCATAGTAAAATTGAGAGTGAGAGATTTAAGAAATGAAATTTGTTGCAAATTAATAGTTATATATGTGAAACATATTGTGCAAACTAGTATTATATATTATGTAAATGTTTGATAATTGGTTAAGAATATTTTTCAATCGCCAATTCTCTCCAAACTGCCCAAACAATGATTTAGTTATTTGACAATCCAATAATTTGCCATTTGGTTTATAATTGGACTCTCAAACTGTCCGAACCACACTACGCACACCCTTAATTATAACTAACACCCCTAAATGGAAAAATTCTATTGTGGTCCAAAGACACCAAACTTTGCCCCTGACCAATCACAATTTACCATGTCCCTGTTCCCTAATCAATAAAAACAAAATTATGAATCCTACACTCTCCACTAATTACAACTCACCTAAGCCACCATGTGGCCATGTCTAAAGATCACCAAATAACTTCTCCCTTAAACAGGTACAAAATCTCAATTCAGTCCAATCCAACCCTCGTCCAACCAACTTCTTCCTTAAACGGATACAAAATCTCAATTCAGTCCAATCTAACCTTAGTCCAACCAAGGGCAACATATTTATGCCAGATTGTTTACATAGAGACCTCTTTAATTATTGAATAATATCACTTTACTTCCTGAATTATACAAACATACATATAGGTCTTATAAATTATTGAGAAGTATCACTTTACTCCTTAAATTCTAAAATATACAAATTGACCCATTAAACTATTGAGATGTTTCATTTTGACCCATTCCATTAAGGAGTCCTGGTACGCTTTTATAGTTTAGGGAGTCCATTTGTATGTTTTTATAATTTAAGGGGTCAAAATGATACTTCTCAATAATTTAAGGGGTCTATTTATATGTTTTTATAATTTAAAGAGTCAAAGTGATACTTTTTCAGTAATTTAGAGAGTCTTTGTGTACATTTATGCCTAATAAGTAGGGGTAGATATCGGTCTGTTGGCCTACCCAACCAGTCCGGCCCAACCCTATGTTTTTAAGGCTTTTGGAAGATTGTTTTAGTCAATAGAATCAGGCTGGGACAATATTTTTAACCTGATATATTAATGGGATGGGTTTGAAATTTATATCTTTAACCTAGTCTGGCCCGGCCTAGTCCGCTATTAAATTAATTAATTATAATATATTAAAAAAAATATAAATTTTATCTTTATTAATTTTATTGAAACTCACATTCATAATGATGTGTGATTGGATTTATTTAAGAAATCATTCAATTTATACACAAAATATTTCAATCTATACTATATATTAAGCAAAAGGGGTTTTTTAACCTCAAGCCTTGTGGAAGCTCCAATCTTCCAATCTAAATTTCTTGATTTTTTGATTTAAAAAAAAAAAAATCTTAACATTTAGGTCAAGTTTGGCTAAACAAAATAAGTGCACTTATTTCATATTTTTATCTTTTTTAGGTCACATCAATCAACATCTCCTCTCTACTTTTTCTATACATAATACAATAAAAGTCAAAAAGTGCACTTATTTAGTCTTCCCAAACTTGGCCTTATTAACATCTCCCAACTCCCAAGTCTTACCCTCATAATAACACTTTAATGCATTAAGAACAAGCATAAAAAAAATTCTTTGAAATCCAACATATATGAATTCTTTGAAAAGTCCCAACACATATGATTATTATCCCTCATAATAACACTTTAATGCATTAAGAACAAACATAAAAAAAATTTCTTAAAAAGTCCAACACATATAATTATTATCAAAATATTAAACTTTAATATAATATAATTAAAAAAAAAAAGACATTTAATTCCTTGAAAAGTCCAACACATATAATTATTATCAAAATATTAAACTTTAATATAATATAAAAAAAGAAAAAAAAGAAGACATTTAAAAAAAAAAAACATTTAAAAATCACAATTCACATATATAGATAATTGTAAACACAATAAAATAGGAGGGTATTCATGTCTACACGTTTTTTTTTTATAAGATCTCTTCCGTTATAATAAGATAGCACTTTATTTCTCTCATCTTATAATCTATATATATATATATATATATTATATTATATATTATCTATATCTATACTATATATTAAGCAAAAGGGGGTTTTTAACCCCAAGTCTTGTGGGAGCTCCAATCTCCCAATCTAAATTTCTTAATTTTTTGATTAAAAAAAAAAAAAAAACTTAGCATTTATTAATTTCTCACAACCCTCAAGTCTTACCCTCATAATAACACTTTAATGCATTAAGAACAAGTATAAAAAAAATTCTTTGAAATCCAACACATATGAATTCTTTGAAAAGTCCCGACACATATGATTATTATCCCTCATAATAATACTTTAATGCATTAAAAACAAGCATAAAAAAAATTCTTGAAAAGTCCAATACATGATTATTATCAAAATATTAAACTTTAATAAAATATAATAAATAAAAAAAAACATTTAATTTCTTGAAAAGTCCAACACATATGATTATTATCAAAATATTAAACTTTAATATAATATAAAAAAGGAAAAAAAGAAGAAATTTAAAAAAAAAAAGAAAAAAAAAAGATATTTAAAAATCGCAATTCACATATATAGATAACTAGCCTATCACCCGTGCTATGCACAGGATAATTATAGATATTTATATTTGTTTTAGATTTTTTTTAATATATAAATTATGTTTTTAAAGATTTTTTATAAAAATAATTTAACAATCTTATCACTAACCATAGTGTATGGGAGAAGTTGAAAAGGGTATTGCAGTAACTATACACGGATTGTATCTATAATTATTTGTATGAGGGGATTTTGACCAAATCAATAAATGCATTCATGTGGAAAGACATGTGGATTGAAAAAAGTTAATAAATGCTGATCAGGAGATTTTGACCAAATCAATAAATGCTGAGTTTTTTTTTTTAAAATAAAAAATAAAAAATTTAGAAATTAGGATATTAAAGCTCCCACAGGCCTTGGGGGTCAAAAACCTTATTTTGTTTCATATATAGTATAGATAGATTATTTAGAGCCATTGAACAAACTACAATCACATTTTTCTTTTTGTGAGTTAACTTCAATCATATTAAAAAATCAAATTATAAACAAAAGGAGATAACTTCAATCATACAAATCACAATTTTTTTAATGCTATCTAACTACAATGACATTTTTCTCGTAAGAAAAATAATAATTGAAAAAAATAACCATTAAAATAGTAAATAAAAAAGATCATTTAGAACCATTGAACAAAGTACAATCACATTTTTCTTTTTGTGAGTGTTTATATTTATCTAACTTCAATCATATTAAAAAATAAAATTGTAAACAAAAGGAGATAACTTCAATCATACAAATCATAATTTTTTTAATGCTATCTAATCATCATCAATAATTTAAAAAATAATCACAAATTAAGTCAATTGATAATTAAAAAACACAATAATTTATTTTTCAAAAAACATAGTGAGTTAAAAAGATCAATTACAATTTTTTTTGGTCAAAATACAATCTAATCATCATCAATAATTGGTACATTATGTGACCCTAATGAGTACAATCCATTTTATTTTTCAAAAAACACAGTGAGTTAAAAATCAAATAACAAATTAAGTGAATTGATAGTTAAAAAAACACAATAAATTTTTTTTTTCAAAAAACACAGTGAGTTAAAAAAATCAATTACAATTTTTTTTTTCAAAATACTATCTAATCATTATCAATAATTGGTACTTTAAAAATCAAATCATAAAAAAATCAAATCAAATCACAAATATTTTTATGCTATCTAACTACAATCATATTTTTTTCATAAATAATTGTAAAGAAAAACCATTAAAACAGTAAATAAAAGATTAAATCACATTAAAAAAAAAGAATCATTGAACAAACTACAATCACATCACATTTTTCCCATAATAAAATAAATCAATGAAAAAAAGAACCATTGACTAACTACAATCATATTAAAAAAAAAAAGAATCATTGAACTAACTACAATCACATTTTTTTCTTTGTGAGTGTTTATGTTTATCTAACTTCAATTATATTAAAAATAAAATTAAAATAGTAAATAAAAAGATTAAATAACATTAAAAAAAATTATTGAACTAACTACAACAATTATATTAAAAAAAAAGAGCCATTGAACAAACTATAATTACATCACATTACAATCACATTTTTTTCTTTGTGAGTGTTTATGTTTAGGGTTTAGGGTTTAGAGTTTAGTGTGTATTGGAGAAGTTAAAAGACTTGGAAGAATTTAATAAGTGCTAAGTTTTTTTTTAAAAAAAATCAAAAAAAATTAAGAAATTAAGGTTCAGATATTGGAACTCCTACAAAACTTGTGGGTTAGAGACAGATATAAATAAATAGATAGATATAGATATAGATATTTATATTTGTTTTACATTTTTTTTAATATACAAATTATTTGTTTTGGAAAAGGTACTGCAGTAATTATGAGAGAAGTCAAAAAGTCTTATGGGTTTAGAGAAGTTAATAAATGCTGAAGTTAATTTTTTTTTTTAAAACAAAAAATTAGAAAATTAGGATTGGCATATTGGAGCTCCCACAGGCCTTGGGGGTTAGAAACCCCCTTTTGCTTAATATATAGTATAGATAGATTGTAAATATATTAAGAAAAATGGGGTTTCTAAACCCCAAGCCTTGTGGGAGGTCCAATATCTCAATCTTAATTTTCTAAATTTTTTATTTAAAAAAAAAAAACCTCAACATTTATTGATTTGGTCAAAATTCCCTGATCAACATTTATTAACTTTTTCCAATCCACATGCCTGCATTTATTGATTTGGTCAAAATCCCTGATTACCATTTAAAATCCCCTCATAAAAATAATTATAGATACAGCCCGTGCATAGTTACTGCAGTAACCTTTTTAATTTCTCCTATATACTATAGTTAGTGATAAGATTGTTAAATTATTTTTATAAAAAATCTTAAAAAACATAATTTATATATTTAAAAAAATTTAAAACAAATATAAATATCTATAATTATCCCGTGCATAGCATGGATGATAGGCTAGTCTATATATTAAGCAAAAGGGTCTTTTAAAACCCAAGGCTTGTGGAAGCTCCAACATGCCAATCCTAATTTCCTAATTTTTTATTTTTTAAAAAAAAAAAATTGACTTGGTGATTGGTTCAAAGATTATAATAATTACACTATTGAATAACGCAATAAATGAAATCCTAATTTCCTTACTTTTTACATCCCAAGAGACCCATGTAATTATTGTGTAAATGACTCTTAATGTTTTTTCCCTCTTAATTTTTTTGTTTTGTTTTTTGAAAAACAAATAAATAAACACTTATTAAATTCTTTCAAACTCCTCGGTCAAACCCCCTGTATTTAATTTATATATTAAAAAATTGACTTGGTGATTGGTTCAAAGATTATAATAATTACACTATTGAATAACGCAATAAATGAAATCCTAATTTCCTTACTTTTTACATCCCCAAGAGACCCATGTAATTATTGTGTAAATGACTCTTAATGTTTTTTCCCTCTTAATTTTTTTGTTTTGTTTTTTGAAAAAACAAATAAATAAACACTTATTAAATTCTTTCAAACTCCTCGGTCAAACCCCATGTATTTAATTTATATATTAAAAAAATAAATTGACTTGGTGATTGGTTCAAAGATTATAATAATTACACTATTGAATAACGCAATAAATGAAATCCTAATTTCCTTACTTTTTACATCCCAAGAGACCCATGTAATTATTGTGTAAATGGCTCTTAATTTTTTTCCCTCTTAATTTTTTTGTTTTGTTTTTGAAAAAACAAATAAATAAACACTTATTAAATTCTTTCAAACTCCTCGGTCAAACCCATGTATTTAATTTATATATTAAAAAAAATTAAAACAAATATAAATATCTATAATTATCCCGTACATAGCACGGGTGATAGGCTAGTTATATATTAAGCAGAAGGGGGTTTTTAACCCCAAGGCCTATGAGAGCTTCAATATCCCAATCTAAATTTTCTAAATTTTTTATTTTTTATTTAAAAAAAAATCTCAGCATTTATTGATTTGGTCAAAATCTCCTAATCAGCATTTATTAAATTTTTTCAATCCACATGTCTTTCCACATGCCTACATTTATTGATTTGGTCAAAATCCCCTAATCAGCATTTAAAATCCCATCATACAAATAATTATAGATACAATCCATGTATAGTTACTGCAGTACCCTTTTCAACTTCTCTCATACACTATGGTTAGTGATAAGATTGTTAAATTATTTTTATAAAAAATCTTAAAAAACATAATTTATATATTAAAAAAAATCTAAAACAAATATAAATATTTATGATTATCCCGTGCATAACACGAGTGATAGGCTAGTTTATAATTATGTCAATATATTTATTTAAGAAATATAATGTATGATTGAATTTAATCATAGAACGATTTAATTGTTTTTTAACATATAACCCAATAGTTGGACTTATAATTATTTTTTTTAAGCTTGACTTGTCCAAATATAAAAGACTCAATGTTACCAACGAAGGTTGACATGAGTAAAAAGGGCTCTCGAGTTCGAGCCCTCGTAGATGCAGAAAATCTTCTTGCGAGAGGTTTATGCCTTAACGCCTGACCGTACCTCGGATGATTAGTTTTGGGCAAAGCCCAAAGATACCTTGGAAAACTTAAAAAAAAGAAAGACCCCATGTTAAGACCAAACTGACCTTTAACAAATACAAAATCCTTTATTATGTATTTTGATTTTCTCTTAAAGCTATTATCACCTCTTTATTTTTTTATAATTTTTTTTTGAAAAAAACACAAAAGAATTCATCTTTTAACCTACTAGCCATAGCCCTATATATAGTGCCCGGCTAGTGTCCAAGCTATAGCAGTATTGAACAACAACAAACAGCCCCAGTCGAGCACTTGTTGTCGTCTCTGTTTTTAACTCACCGGCGGTGCCAAAACCATGTCAGAAAGCAAAGACAAAGATCAAGAAGACTACACTGCTTTCCAATATCAAACCCTAGAAGATCGAATCAACGCTTTGCCCTTTTCTCTGATTCTTCACATCCTCTCCTTCCTATCCATGAAAGATGTTGTCAAAACCAGTGCATTGTCGAAGCAATAGCGGTACCTCTGGACCTCTGTCTCAACGCTTAATTTCAACGGAGACTATGCCATGGAAGTCGAGACTCATAAGTTCATCACTTTTGTGTATAAAGCCTTAATTCTCTGCAAATCCCCAAAAATCGAGAAATTCGTGCTTATTCTTAAATACAGCCCATGTTTTGCTTTCGATTTGAATATCTTCATTAGTTTCGCGATCCAGAACAATGTGGAGGACTTCGAGTTGCGTTTGGATTTTCGACGTAGCGAAATTGAATGTTACAGATTGCCTCAGTATATCTATTGCAGTTCCTCTTTGAAAAAATTGAAATTGAACTGTTGCGATGTAATGCCGACTAGTGGTGTTATTAGTTGGAAATAGCTTAAGAGTTTATCAATGGAAGGTGTTAATATTAAATATATACAATATGTTAGTGATCTCGATAGTGGTATGTAATGTATTGTTAGTGATCTAGATAGTGGATGTAGTGGATGTATATAATATGTAAGGATATAGATAGTGGCTCTTAGTGGCACAGATAGTGGCTCTTCTTTCGGTTGAATGTTTATTGTTCTCTCCTATATAAGGAGTGTAGTATGGTCTTCATAATTCAGAAGATTGAATACAACTGATATATATTTTCTCTTCTCAACTCTCAAATTATCAGAAGGTGTGGAATTGGGGGATGGTGTGATTTCACAGATACTATTAGGAAGTCCTTGTTTGGAATTCTTGAAATTGGATTATTTTCATTTTCGCAGCGCTTTAGAAATCGCTTCATCGAGTTTGAAAAAGCTTGTGTTCAAAACAAATATGTCATCAGGGGAATATGAAACTTTGTTGGAAATTTCGGCTCCCAATCTTCAATCATTGGAAATATTGGGTCACTTTCATCGAATAAAATTTCGTCTTAGGAATGTCTCGTCTCTCATTAATGCTAACCTCAACTTCTCAGTTTATTATGATGGATCCGAGTTGGTAATTACTATCAAAGTCAAAACCTATTAAGAGAACTTTTTGAAAGCCTTTGACACGTTAGAGAAGTTAAAATAGGGAGTTGTTGCTTCCAGGTACGCATTTCTTGTCACACCTTGTCATATGATATTTGTGTGATAATATGTGTCATATGATACGCACGTTCTGAAACATGGTATACTTTCATTCCAAAATGGTAAATTTAGTAATCCGAAACAATCTCAAAAGTTATTTCCTTAAATATTACTTTAGGGGGAAAAAAATCAAGTATAATGAACTAAAATCTATGGTGACCTAAGTTTTGACAAGACAAAAACATCAAAAAATGAAAAAAAAAATATATAGTACCTTAAATTGTTAAGTGTAATATATACAAGTCTGCCTCTATCATATCACATTTTAGAGCATGTGACATGCCACGTTCCCATTCCATATACCGGAACGATCCACGTTCCAGGTAACATAGGTTTGAGTACGTTCATATTGACATTCGTACAATATATATCATATGCACTTTTGTAATTGTGTATATGAATTTTCTCATTCTTTTTTATAGACAAAGTAATTCACCAAAAGGCATATGAAGCATGACAGCACAATTTGTTAAGAGAATTTATGGTGTATCAAATATTGATGATGATTATCTATATCAAAATATTACGAAGATCCTTAAAATCCTTCAACCTAAGAGGCATAGATAAGACAAAATACAAACGTGCCGACATGATAATTTTCAAAAAAATCAGGACATGACTACAGATAGATATTTATTTTATACATAGACGTAGAAACATCTTTAAAAAATATATAGACATGAAAATAATTATGATTTGTATATTTTTTACATTTGAATATACTTGTAACACGTGAAAATAGCTTAAATTCAATATGTTGTTTTTCTTACTCTCAGTTTTTCTGAGGCGGGTTCTATAAATAAACACCAAAGCTAGTTTTAATTATTTTCAGAAATACCCCCCATTTTTTTAGATGTTTTGCAGAAAATGAAAATAGATTACTGTGATATGAAATAGATTGTAATATTGTAAAATAGTATTCTCTAATAAGTTCTACTTTCTAATCCAAAGCCCCTCTCCCCAACCCCCAAGAAGAAAAATAATAATCTCACTATAGAATTTCATGCATCCTAGCTGCAGTCCAACTAGGTTATACATGCCAGTTCAATCGATCATTAAAAAGCTAATGTTAATGGCCAATTTTTTGAGGTTGAGATTTACAAAGTTAAGAAAACAAATGCTTGTGACTTGATGAGAGATGACCTTATCTATGTTTAATGATCTGGTACTGGTCCGGACAGATTTAGGCCGGACAGAGTTTTGCCGGACAGATGTGGGCCGGGCAAGTGTTGGGCCAAGGATGTGTGGCCTAGTTTGGAAAGAAGTTGCTCGGTTAAGGCAACGCTCTGTTTGACCGAGCTACATGTTTGGCGGAGGCGAAGCCAGTCAAGTTAAGTGACCGGCGCCCGGAAAGGCGTGGTCAGCCGAGGTACCTGGTTGCTCGGCAGGAAGGCCGACCACAGTTAAGCACGAGCTGTTCTGTGTTCGGCAAGAAGCCCGGTCCTCATTGAGCTCAGCTTGTGGAGTGCTTGGACATGAAGCATAGCACGGTCGTCGGCGGACAAGATGGTGTAGCTCGGCTGCCGAGCTCCCAGTAGAGTGAACGGGCAGTTGAGATTAGGTGATGCTTAGCAGGATTTGTGTTGACGGATGGGATAGCAGAGCCACGTGTTGAGAGACCATTGGGAGCAAGTTTGGGGCGCAGAAGGGTATATAAGCATGTCTGCGCCCCCCATACGCGACAGATGAACACTTTTGTAAGGCATTCTTACACTCAAACACTCTCCTCCCTCTCTATCCCAAGGTGTGTGCTAACTTGATCGTCGGAGGGGGTTTTCCGGCCACACACCGCCGGGTAGGAATGGCAACGGGGCGGGGCGGGGCCGGGGACTACCCCCCCCGTCCCCGATCCCCGAAAGTAATACTCTCTCCCGTCCCCGTCCCCGTCCCCGTCCCCGACGGGGACCCCTATCCCGGCCCCATCCCCGCCCCGATCGGGGATCGGGGATCCCCGACCCTGGAAAATCCTCGGTTTTTTTTTTTTTTTTTTTTTAAATGTGAAAATCTGTAAACATTAATAAACATTGCCAGTTGGAATATCAGTTAGAATATCAACCCATTTTTATAATTAATTAGACCTATAGCAACATCCATAAATCTGTAACATCCATCAGTTGGAATATCATTTTTTTAATTAATTAGATCAATAAATATCAATAAACATCCATTTAAAAAACATCATCTGTAGCCACATCATAAATGAAGCTATCATCAATAAATCTATAGCAACATCCATAAATACACAACCCACATAAATACACATCTATAAATTCACAACATAAATCTGTAGCAACATCCATAAATACACAGCATCCATAAATTCAGCAGCCCATACATACAAATCATAAACCTGCCACTAATATGACAACTAACACAACTTCCATCATCTGTTGGAATATCAGCATACATACACAACTAATAATACACAACTAACACAACATCAGTTGGAATATCAGCATACATACACAACCCACACAAAGCATCTTGTAGCAACAAAATAACACAACCAAAACATGTGTCCAGCAACACACGCAAGAAAATTCAACAAGTAGCAAAATTAATCCCAAGCACAACCCGCAAGGGATAGGTTACCCAAAAATTGAAATTAAAAAAAAAAATTCATTACAACATAAAAAAGCAAATCCATTGTTTCTTCAAACCCATACAAACCACACAACTTCCATCATCTCCTTCAACTTGAACTCCTGTTAAATAACAAATGGAAAAAAACAAATAATTAATACTAATAATAAAATGTAAAAAATGTTAATTACAACAAAAAAGATGACAACTAACACAAAAGTGGCACATGACTGATCCGACTCGATCTCATCATCATCATATATAGTTGCATAGCCCACCGATTCCAATGTTGAATTTCCTAAAAAGTAAAGAATATAAATTCAATAGTGAAATTATTCCATGGTAATATAAATAATAAAAAGTGAAATAATAATATGTAAATTGGATGAAATAATACCTTTCATCTCTTCACCCCACAACCAACTTTGTGCACACATTAATGCTTCTAATGTGTTTGGATGAAGTCTACTACGATGTAGACTCACCAACCCTTCACTAGTACTAAATGCTGACTCAGAAGCAACAGTGGATACAGGAATAGCTAAAATGTCCCTAGCTATTGCCTGTAAAGTTGGATACTTTGGTCCACTAGCTTTCCACCAATTCAAAACATCAAAACCTGCAGTTCTTGGCAAAACATCATCTTCTAGATAATGGTCCAACTCTGATCTTACATTCTTCATTTTTTTACTTTTCTTTCTACTAATAAACAAATCAAATTCTGAAAGGGTCTCTGTAACAATTTCTGGACGAGCAGAAAAGTCACCAACAACATCGGTCTCCATACCAACTCGGTGCTGATACTCTTGCAACAAATCATAACAAATATCTCGAACCCTATCAACTTCATCTTCAGCTTTGTCTCCATAAAGTTTTTCAAAATAAAACTCCAATACACTCATCTTATACCTGGGATCAAGTACAACTGCAACTCCAATAACACCATGTATCACTAACCAATATTTATCAAATTTTTCCACCATTTTTGATGCCATTGAGACAGTGTCATCCTAATCTCACATAAAGCTGGGAAACAAACATTGGCTGTGGAATACTTTGTACGAGAAAATAACTCTGTGATAGAAAAAAAAATCTTAAACCTCCCACTAATCTCTAGCAAACTCCCATTCTTGCTCAGTTGGCACAGTCTTATATTGGGGCTCTCTAATTTTCAACCTAGAAAAGACATCCTTATACAATAAGGCTGTCTGAAGCATCAAGTAGGTTGAATTCCACCTAGTTGCACAATCAAGTCCTAATTTCTTAGTATGTGGAATACGCAATTGGTTGACTGTTTCTTCAAATTTTCTACTCTTTTTGGTGTTGCTGTCCAATAAGCTACACTCTCTCGAATTTTCTCCACACCAACTCGTATGACATCCAATCCATCTTTCACTATCAAATTCAAAATATGCGCACAACAACGCATATGAAACAAAGTACCACCAACAAAAGCGATGAATTACTTAACTTATCCATCAACATGGTAATCATGGCATCATTTGTGGAGCAATTATCAACAGTAACAGTCGAGATTTTTCTATCAATATTCCAATCCATCATACACTCAAGCAAAGTATCACAAATAATTTCTTTTGTGTGTGGACATGGAACATAAATAAACCTAAAATATGATATTCATAAACAAGTATTAATAACATGCAAATTGAATAAGATAGAATTTTTAAATGATTTGCAAATTTACAAAAATATACCTCAAAATGCGACTTTGCAATGTCCATGAATCATCAATGAAGTGTGCGGTGACTGCCATGAATCCTTTCTTTTGATTGCTAGCAGTCCACATATCAGTTGTGATTGCCACCCTATTTTCATTATGCTCCACCAAACTCAATGTCTTCACCCTCTCATAATCATAAATCTTTAAAATATCACTCTTTATCGTATTTCGAGAAGGCACTTTAAACAATGATTGAAGTGCCGCTGAATAACGTTTAAAACCAACATGATCTACGATAGAGAGGGGATATTCATGCAAGATTATGGCATGTGACAACTCTTTCCTAGCAAAATCTTGATCAAAGATATAAGAATTCATTTTTGGAATCTCTCTACTAAAGTTGTTAGTTAACACTTTTTGCCTCATGTCCATCACTTTTTTCCTAGTACAACTCTTATGGTGATCATGCAAATGCCTTTCCATTTTTTGAATCACCTCCAAGATGCTTATTACAATAATTACATATTGCCTTCCACACCCCATTGACTTGTTGTTTTTTAAAATGTTCCCACACAACACTAGGTTTTCTTTTAGTTCCTCCACAAGTAGTATTAGACTCTTCTAAATCAATAACATGTTGATTAGAGAGAGGAGACGGTGAGTTCGTAGGTGCGTTCGTAGCTGGCGATGAATGTTGTGACGGGTCACTCTCAAATGGTACTTGAGAGTTAACGGGTGCTTCAGAGTTAACTGGTGCTTCAGAGTTAACATCTGACATTTTTAACCTTTATAAAAATAATATTGATTGAATTAATATAAATAAATTAAGTACTCATCATCTTTTAAACAAATTATGACATGATTGAAACAATTAGAAGATGCATTACAGAAGATTTATGATATAATAAGGAATTCCAAATCAGTTTAGAAAAATAATGTGACAATCAGTTTTCTTAGTGGACTAGACAAGTTGTATTAATGATAATATGAAAAACAAACATATTAATCTTTGCCTTTCTTTAGTGTTATATTTTATCTTAGCTGAGATATTAGTATTTTCAATACATTTACATGGTGGTATTGGCTCCTTTCACTTGTATGGAGTAAAATAATACATGATGCTGTGAGTGTCCAAGCAAATTATTCAGCTGTTCTGAAGGAGACAGATGAGAATCAAATCACTGCCACTTACATAATTCATGTGTTTATTTTGAGCATGAAAAAACAATTAGTGAATCACTATTGCAGAAATTGCTTGTGACATGGAAGGGTGTCTTGCAGAAACAAGTTCAGAAAACAAGGTGAGGTATATATACACAAAGAATCAAAGCTACTGGAGAACCATGTTGAACTAAGTTGCTATACCTTTATGAATAATTGACCCAAAATATAAGAAATGATCACTCATGTATTTCATGCTCATCAAGTTATATACTCTAGAACACCCAACTATCCCACACTGCTCATCTTTATATAAATTCCAAATTTATTCAAACAAAGAACAATATTAACATGAAAGAAAGTACACCCATTTACAGAAAAATCAATCACAAATCCATCTGGTTCTATAGCTTTTCTTACTTTAATCTTCCTCATAGCCTCCTTTACCTCAGGAAGGAATCTATAATTAATATTACTATTAAAATTAACAAGTTCTAATAGACAGATTATAGACAGATTAATAGACAGATTATAAGATTATAGACAGATTAATAGATAGATTATAAGATCATCATCTTAATAGACAGATTATCTATAATATAGACAGATTATCAACAGATCAAACCTGATGTGAAATATAATGATCAACAGATTAGCAATAATTCACAAGCACCGATTATCAGGGTCTGGAGGTAGATCTGCATAAAAAATACAACTGATTATCAATATAAAATAAATAAATTTAGAGACAGAAAAAAAAAGAAAAAAAAAAGACAAGCATATGCATATATATATATATATATATATCCAGGGACCTATATATATATAATCAACTGATCTGAGATATATATATATATATAATATACATATATGTAAACTAGATCGAAATCCCGAGGGACAGAGAGACTATATTGTATTTTTTACAGATCTATACTCAGATCTAAACTGAGATATATATATATATATATATATATATAATATACATATATGTAAACCTAGATCGAAATCCCGAGAGAGAGAGAGAGAGATACCTAAACAGAGATGGGAGGTGCGGTGGTGACAGAGGGAGGATCGTCGGTGACGGTGGGAGGATCGCCGGTGACGGAGGCAGGATCACCGGTGAAAGAGAGAGGGACAGACGAGAGAGAGAGAGAGAGAGAGAGAGAGAGAGAGAGAGAAAGGAGCGGCGTGTGTTGTGTGAGTGTGAGAGGCTTTGTCTGTCAAACCCTAACAAGACAAGCATATGCATATATATATATATATATATCCAGGGACCAAATGGTCATTTTACGTCGGGAAGCATGCGGGGCGGGGCCGGGGCCAGGCCGGGTCCGGTTCTGGAAAACATGTCCCCGTCCCCGGCCCGGATATTATCGGGGATGAATTTTTTAATACCATCCCCGGCCCGTAGGGATATTTTTTCGGTTATTCACCGCTTAATTCGGGGTCGGGGGGTCGGGTCACCGTCGGGCCGGTTTCATTGCCACCCTACCGCGGGTAGCTCACCGCCATTGTGCTTTCAGGTGATCGGACAGAAACGGAGCTTGGAAGAAAGGAGTACGGGCTCGCCGGAATATTTGCTCCCCGTACAATTGGCGCCGTCTGTGGGAAGCTTGCAGATAAAACCTTGTCTTCCACGCTCGTCTGATTGCCGACCATGGCGAACAACGAAGAGTTTCCGTTGTCCGCCATCGACGGAGTTACTCCGGAGTCAGGCAGACGGAGAGAGGGGCATCCCGACATCATTCCGATGGCGAATCTGGAGACATTCCCAGGAGGACAGTCGGGAGACGCGCGAGATAAACGCGGTAGGAGTCATGGTCATTCACGGAGTCCAGACGGACATCGGCGGCGGAGAGACTCACACGCCAGGCGCCTGGAAAACAAGCTGAAGGACCAGGACGCCGTCATCCGGCGAATGGCGGCAGAGATGGAAGAGCTGAAGCGGCATGTCAAAGGGAAGGGTGTAGCTGGAGTGGGAGACCACAGTGAGCGCACCCAACCCCGCCGTTCAGGCAGTCAGAGTCAGCGACAAACTCCGTCCATTTCTATTACCAGAAGTTACAAGGTTGGTGATTCCGACGTGCATGCAGAGAAGTCCAGCGCGCAAGATAGCACTTACCAGCCTTCACGTCCGGCGACGACGTCGAGGTACTCTTATTCCGCTCATTCAGAAGATTTGCGGGCAGTCTTAAAAGAGCGAGCTCGCCGGCGCGAGGCTCAAAGGGTGCCGGCGTTTCAGCGGCTATCCTACGGAGTTCGCGCCAGCGAGGAGGTCGGAATGCCTCCACCCCGCCAAGCAGCGCCGCTCCATGTAGATTCAGACTTGGCGAGGCTGAGCGCCACCCCTTTCTCCCTGGAAATAGAAACAACACCTCTCCCGTCGGGCTTCCACCAGCCAAAGTTCACATTGTACGACGGGAAGACCGATCCCTACATGCATGTAAGTCATTTCCGACAGGTCATGGCCGGACATAGGCGGAATGATGCTCTTATGTGCCTCATCTTTCCGTCAAGTTTGGGCGAACTAGGCTTGAAGTGGTTTGAAAGGCTGCCGGAGGGAGTATAGAGAGGTGGCATCAGTTGGCCGAAGCCTTTGTGACGCGCTTCAAAACCAACACCAAAACACCAAAAGAAGTGGATCACCTACTGAGTGTCAAGATGGAACCGAGCGACACATTGAAGGCATACAACTCCAGATATTGGGAGACCTTCAACGAGATCTTAGATTGCCCGGTCAACCTTGCAATCACTCAATACAAGCGTGGTCTCCCGGTCGGACATAGATTGCGGGACTCGCTTACCATGCACCAACCGACGTCCATGGGCCAGCTCATGCAACGCATCAACGAGCACATCCGAGTTGAGGATGATGCGTCAGCGTCTACCGTGAAGGCAACTCCGGTAGCAACAGACAAGAAGACAGCAGGCAAAGTGCACGCAGTTGGGCAGGAGTCCAGCCGCTCAAGTGACCGAGCAGAGGAATCGGACCGTGGCTCGAATCGCAAAAACCGGGGTAGAGGACGTCGGAATGACCGGGATGACTACCCCCGAGATGACGTTGCAGATGCAAACAGAAGGTTGAAGGCCAGGACTGGCATAACCACGGTCTTCAAGATTCCAATCTATCGCATACTTAGTGAAATCCGAGACGAGGAGTATGTCCGGTTTCCGGCTAAGTTGGGCGATGGACAGAAGGGTTACAATCCGCGGTATCGTTGCACATTCCACCGGGAGAGAGGCCACCGGACTGAGGATTGTTTGCCTTTGAGGCAACACTTGGAAGAGCTAGTCGCGGCCGGACACCTAGACCTTTACATTGATGGGGGCGTAAAGGCGAACCAGGCTCCGGTTGATCCCAGGGGACAGGATGACCGAGATGCGCCACCACAAGGAGTTATTAATGTCATCCACGGCATAGTGGAACCGGAGCGTGTTTGCGAGCTCCGGGGTATGATCAAGAAGGCAGAACACATGAGGGAAGTTTTGTCGGTGCAGCCTGCGGTCAAGAGAGGGAAGACCGAAGAGAAAGATGTGATTAGTTTCACCTCAAGGGATCTAGAGCGTATCCAGACGCCGCACAACGATGCCCTAGTAGTGACACTCCGCGTCAAGGAATTTGATGTCAAACGGATCTTGATCGATCAGGGAAGCTCGGTCGAGATCATGTATTATGACGCGTTCAAGCAGCTCAAACTCCGGGAGACAGACTTGGCTCCGGCAACTTCGCCACTGGTTGGTTTCAACTCACAGCCGGAGTGGCCTTTGGGAAAGATTATCCTGCCGGTCAAAGCGGGATCCGTGGTCAAGCAAGTGGAGTTCTGGGTGTTACACGTGCCTTCTACTTACAACCTGATCCTTGGGAGGGATGGCTTCACGCTATGCAAGCCGTAGCGTCGACCTACCATCAGGTGATGAGATTCCCCTCGGCTATGGGGGCAATCGAGGAGATTTGGGGAGATCAAGTCATGTCAAAGCAGTGCTTCGTGGCAGTGAACGGCAGCCGGGCTGCTAAAGGCTTCGTTCAAATGATAGAAGGACCGGAAGACCGGGGAGTTCTTGACGATGTGGGCACCAAGGCAGAGGACAAAGCCGTCGAGGAATTGGTGGAGGTGCGAATTGATATGGAGCAGCCGGACAAGTTCTTCCTGCTCGGCTCCAGCCTTACTGCCCAAGAAAGGACCGAAATGGTTGAGTTTTTGATGGCCAACATCGAAGTCTTCGCATGGTCGCCTTACGACATGCCCGGCCTCGATCCAAGTTTTATCTGCCATCACCTCAATGTCTTCCCCGGAGCGAAGCCAGTCATTCAGCGAACAAGGAGATCGGCGCTGCATCACGCCGAGGTAGTTGCGGAGGAAGTGAAAAACTTGCTTGAGGCGCGAGCAATTGAGGAAGTGCACTACCCTCGGTGGATCTCCAACACGGTCGTGGTGCCGAAGAAGAACGGGAAGTGGCGAGTTTGTGTCGATTACAAGACTGTGAATCGAGCTTGTCCGAAGGATAGCTTCCCCTTGCCGCGAATTGACCAGCTTGTGGACTTGACGGCTGGACATAACAGGCTCAGTTTCCTGGACGCCTATCGCGGCTACCATCAGATTGCCATGCATGGGCCTGACCGAGAGATTACCTCCTTCACGACTCCAAGGGGACTCTTCTGTTACCGCGTCATGCCTTTTGGTTTGAAGAACGCCGGGGCAACCTTTCAGAGGATGGTGACTAAGATGTTTGCTCCTTTGCTTGGCCGGACAATGGAGGCCTACATTGATGATATGGTGGTTAAAAGCCGGCATCAAGCAGACCACTTGTCCGACTTGGCCGAGATGTTCGCCATTCTCAAAAAGCACAAGCTACGCCTGAATGCGTCCAAGTGTGCCTTTGGTGTGGGGTCCGGAAAATTTTTGGGTTTCCTAGTCACAAACCGAGGCATCGAAGCAGACCCTACTCAGATAAGAGCCGTGCAAGAGTTGAAGCAGCCCAGCTCGGCTAAGGACGTGCAGCATCTGGCCGGGATGGCCGCCGCGCTTAATCGATTTATAAGCCGGTCATCAGATCGCTGCCGCCCTTTCTTCCAGGCATTGAAGTCAAAGTTCTCGTGGGACGAAGAGTGTGACCGAGCTTTGGCCGAGCTCAAGGAATATCTGTCTTCTCCGCCACTATTGGTTACACCTAAGCCGGGTGAGGAACTCTACCTTTACCTTGCCGTCTCACAGCATGCCGTCAGTGCGGTGCTAGTCCGAGCTGAAGGAATCAAGCACCTCCCAATCTTCTATGTCAGTAAAACCTTGCTACCAGCAGAGTCGAGGTACTTGCCTTTGGAAAAGCTTGCGTTGGCATTGATGATGGCTTCAAGGAAGTTGGCGCACTATTTCCACGCCCATACCATCATCGTACTGACCGAGTTTCCACTTAAGGCCTTGTTCGAACGGGCGGACTTTTCTGGCCGAATTCTCAAGTGGGCGGTCGAATTGGGACAGTTTGATGTGAAGTTCCAGCCGCGCACAGCCATAAAGGCCCAAACTTTGGCCGATTTCGTTGCCGAGTTCTCACCTGGAACCCATCCGGTGTGCCCGGTCGACATTGCCGCGGCAGATGAGGAGGTGAATGCAACCCAGATTGAGATACAACAACCTTGTGGAACTTGCGACGCGGAATTTGCGCGCTCCACCGAAGCACCCTCAGTTTGTACAACACCACCGACCGGTGATGCGATGACGGAGTCGGTTCCCGCCGACCAACCTGCTCCGTCCGGAACCGCATCACCACGGGGGGACGAAATGGATCCACCCAGCACAGAGCCTGCGGCCGGCATAATACCGCAACCTGGTGATTCGCCTACGGACTTGGGCATTATAGATCAACTTGCTGAGTCCGGTGCCGAATCACCAAGGAGGGCTGAAGTGGAACCAATCAACGCAGAACTTCAAACCGGGCAGCCGAGCGACCGAGATCCTATCGCCCTTCGAAACTCTCAGGACCCTTCAGAATGTTGGAAGCTCTTTGTGGGGGAGATGTGGAAACTTTTCGTTGATGGAGCGTCGAATCGTCACGGTGCCGGGCTAGGTATCGTTCTTATCTCACCGGATGGCCTCACCATTGAACATTCTATCACCCTCGGCTTCCCCGCATCTAACAACGAGGCTGAGTACGAAGCACTTTTGGCCGGACTCAAGAGCGCTCTTCAGATGAAGGCTTCCGAGCTAATGGTGTACAGTGATTCCCAGCTTGTGGTTAACCAAGTCTCTGGGATTTATGAAGCAAAGGATGACAGAATGGCAAAGTACCAAGCTCTGGTCAGAGAACACATCAAGCAGTTTCAGGCAATCAGAGTTCAACAGATTGGCCGTGAAGAAAACAGCCGGGCAGATGAGCTGGCCGGCCTTGCTTCAATGGTAGATTGTACGTCTCCTAACCCCCTGTTGATTGAATTCCTTCCCGTCCAAGCATTGAGGAAGCCGGGCAGACGGATGTACTCTGCGCCGCGCTAGGTCCTTCCTGGATGGACCCTATAATTCTGTTTCTCAGAGACCGGACTCTTCCGACCGACAAGAAAGAAGCGCACAAAGTCCGAGTGAAGTCAGAGCGGTTTTGGCTCTCTCCATCCGGAGCGTTGTATAAAAAATCTTTCGCCGGTCCCTACTTGAAGTGTGTTCACCCGAGTAGCGTGGAAGCCTTCTTGTACGAAATTCACGAAGGCATTTGTGGCAGTCATATAGGGGGCAGGTCCTTGGCCTACCGAGCTATTTCACAGGGATACTGGTGGCCGTGCATGCAGGCTAACGCACAAAAATACGTCCGCAAGTGCGAAAAATGCCAGAAATTCGCCCATCAGATCCATCAGCCTGCCAGGGAACTTCTTCCCCTCACCAGTCCTTGGCCCTTTGCCATGTGGGGGCTAGATATAGTAGGGCCACTCCCCACAGCACCGGGCAACCGGAAATTCTTCATTGCGGCCACAGATTACTTCACGAAATGGGTTGAAGCTGAGCCCTTGGCGACAATCAAAGAGAAAGACGTGAAGCGGTTTGTCTGGCAGAATGTGGTCACGCGGTTTGGCGTCCCCAAGATTTTGATCTCTGATAACGGCACCCAGTTTGACGGTCGCCTATTCAGAGGATTTTGTGAGGATCTGAAGATTGAATTCTACAACTCCACTCCGGCTTACCCGCAGTCCAATGGTCAAGCCGAGGCATCAAACAAGACTATTCTGGATGGGCTGAAGAAGCGGCTGGAGAAGGCAAAGGGAAAATGGGCTGAGGAACTACCCAGCGTCCTTTGGGCATACCGAACAACCCCGCGGCGATCTACCGGGGAAACTCCATTTGCTTTGGCTTATGGCATGGAGGCGGTCATACCCTTGGAAGTTGGCATGCCCACCCTAAGAAGTGAAAGTTTTGAGCCCGAGCTGAACGCCGAGGCTATTGCCCTGGAACTGGACCTAGTGGAAGAGCGTCGGGAGAAGGCCCTCATCCACGTGGCCGCCTACCAACAAGAGCTCTCCAGGAAGTACAACAAAACGGTGCACCCCAGGTCGTTCAAAGTTGGTGATTGGGTTTTGAGAAAAGTTATGGGCAACACCCTGGTGCCAGGTGAAGGCAAACTAGGGGCAAATTGGGAAGGACCCTACAAGATAACCGGTCTGGCGGGCAAGGGGGCATACCACTTGGAGGATCTGGATGGTAGAGCAATACCCCGGCCATGGAATGCGGCCAACCTCAAACTGTATTATTTTTAGCTTTAGCTTTCTTTTTGTGCAAAGGAATTTTTTGCCCTACACTTCAGAATGTATTTCTTTTTTGTCAATATATAGAAGTGTCTTTGCTTTAGCATTCAGATTGTTGTTTTAATGTAAAAACCGGGATGATTTACTCCGGTTGGAAGAATTGACGTTTTGTTCAAAGTAGTTGTTTCCAACCGAGATGGGTATTCCGGTTGAAGAAGTTGGTGTTTTGTTCAACTTAGTTATTTCTAGCCGAGATGATCTACTTCGGCTGAAGGCGTTGATGTTTTGTTCAACGTAGTTAACCCAACCGAGATGATTTACTCCGGTGGAAGAGTTGGTGTTTTGTCCAACTTAGGATTCCCAACCGAGATGATTTACTCCGGTTGGAAGAGTTGATGTTTTGTTCAACTTAGTTATTTCTAGCCGAGATTTACTGCCGTGACGGACGTTCCGGTTGAAAAAGTTGGTGATTTGTTCAACTTTGCTGTCTAAACCGAGATGATTTATTCCGGTTGATAACATTGTTGTTTTGATCGACATTGTTGTTCCAACCGAGATGGGTACTCCGGTTGGAGAAGTGTATTGTTTAATTATGATTTAAACCGAGATGTTCTGCTGACGTTAGAAGTTGAAGACAACCGTGCAAACACTTGATGAAATTAAAGCTTTTCATTGATAAAAAGTTAATACAAAAGGTGGGGAACTTAGCCCGGTTACATTTACAGAAACAGAAAAAAGAAACCTAAGCTAGGGGGGAGAGATCAGGGAATTCCTCATCAGCCTCCAGGTTGACCGTGGCAGTTTGGTCCTGGACACCGGTCCCAGTCTGGCCGGCCTGCTCCTGTTCGGTTTGGTCCTCTCCTTCAGCGTCTGCCTCGCCCTCTTCTTCAAGTCCTTCCTCGGCCTCAGCTTGCAGCGCGCTGAAGACGTCATTGGCATATGGAATGAGGTAGGTCGGTAAGAAGACAGCCGGTGGAGAGGCAAACACGTCAGTGTCAGGACCCTGACCGAGCTGTTGACAGGCAGCCTTCCATCCAGCCTTGAAGTAAATGTCCTGGGTGGCGAAGACTTGTTTCTTGTAGTTTTCCTCGGCTTCGTTGAAGCCGGCGTTATTGGCGTCCTCGCAGTCTTTTTTCCTGGACTTCTTAAGCGCATCAAGCTCGGCCTGGAGCTCGTCTTTCTTTTTCTCGGCTGCTTCAAGTTGGCCGAGCAGCCTGTTGTTGTCGGAATTGGCGGCTTCGAGCGAGGACTTTGCTCGGCCAAGCTCGGTTTGGAGGCTTTCGACTTGGCTGGCGGTATCACTCGCCTTCTGCCGAAGTCTGTGGATGCGCTCCATGACCAAGTGCTGCTTTTGGATGGCCTGCAAAATGAGAATCTGATCAGAGAAGAAACCGTGCAAACACTTGTGAAAATTGAAGCAGAAGATTGAAATTCTTACCCTGGTCATGGACTTCACGGTGGATTTGACCAGCCGGGTGTCAGGAACGTGGTCGCTGCTGACCACGTCGCTGGGCAGCAGCAGAGCCTTTGAGAGGTCGAAGGCAAGCAAGTGCTCCTTGTCGCCTTTGACCAAAGCATTTGCCGGGATCTCTTTGCCCCGGTGCTTCAGCTGCGGCCGCCATGCTGGGATGGGGCTGACTGTGTCAGCAGGTTGCTCGGTTGTTAGTTCGGCGACGAGCTCGGCGGAGGGATCTGCCCGTGGTCTTTTGCCAGCTCGGCGTGTTTCTTTGCTGGACTGCCCGGCAGCTGGAGAAGCCAAGGCGACCACGGCGGCACTTGATTGAGCGGCGGCTGGCGAGCGGATGACTACGCTCGGTATCTCGGCTGATGTGGCGGTGAGCAGGTTTTTGATTCGGCTTCGTTTGGCCATCTCTTGCTCTTCTGTCAATCGGATCAATGGAATGTCAGGCAAAGTTGGATCTGGAGGAGGTGAAGGAGCGCGGAGGAAGTCTGTAACTTTACTCTGGCGGGGAGCAGAGTATCTGTGTGTTGGGGTGTAGCCGAGCAACTGGTTGCAATCTCGGTCGCAGTAGCGGAGCGCGGTCCTGATTGCTTCGATGTTGGGGAATTGGTAGTTGGCTTGCAAGGCTTGAATTGCTGCAAAAGAAACAAGAAAAATGGTCAAGTACAGGATAATGAAAAATGTATGCTAACCGAGCAAGTCTGCGCGGCTTACATGTACTACCGAAGTTTTTGCTTATGATCCAGCCCGGTACCGGGGCTGTCTCATAATTGCCAGACACCCAGAAGAAATCATCGTCGTGCAGGTCCTTGTCTGGTGTGCCGGTCACAATTTTTTCTCTGCCCGGCCTAATTTTGAGATAGTAGGCGAGGCCATCGCCAGTGTGCCCTAAGGTGTATTGGCGCAGAATCTCGGCTAAACCTAAGCTTATGCCTAGCCGGTTGTTTAGCTCGTGCACGCCGTTTATTATTCGGTAGGTGTTGGTGGACACTTGCGTGGGTGCTAGCCCGGTCCGGCGCAGGAACTCGGTCATCAGAGGATTGACCGGGAAGCGGAGGCCTCCTTCTACGATTGACAGCACGGTGAAGGGGCATTGGTCTAGTCTGCCCCAGGGTGTTGTCTCCTCTTCTGCCAGTTCGAGATGGACGTCGGCCGGGATGCCGTACTCCTCTCTGAACGCAGCCAGCGCGACCGGAGTGTCCACTAGGAAGCGGAATTTCCCCATTTGTAGCCGGCCTAGGGTAGCTCGGCTGAGGGGTTTGGCACTGTGGTAATTGGTTGTTGCTCGGTCTTGAGAGCCTCAGGAATGGACAGTGGTCCCCTTGGACTCTGCAGGAAAAGGATGGCAAGTGTAAGTGTGAGCGCGGTCGCGCGAAGTGAGCTTGTCTTTAGCTCGGTCATTAAGAGTGCCAAACCACCTCGGTTGTCTAAGCTAACTAAGGAGCTCGGTCGCCCAAGCGGACCAGATGTTAGCCCGGTTGAGCGACCAATTCCTTTTGATATCTCGGTTTTTGCTGGGGTTGAGACAAACATGTTATTTGCTCGGTTATATTGGTTCTTTGGATCAAATGAAGACCAGGAGCCCGGTCCGCCCCAGTTCTTCAGTGTTCTTCAGGAAAATGAAGAACACCATGAACATTGGAGGGTTTGGGATGGTTTTAGGTGCCCAAGTCCTAAAAGCTACGTTTTCATGCCCTAATGTGTGAAATCTCTAAGAAAATGACAATAAAAGAGGAGTTGAAGGACTTACCAAGATAGGGCAGTGTGTTCTTCTCCTTCGAGCTCGAGTTCAGGAACGGCACAGGATAGGCAAGGGCTCTGGATTGCTTGGAATGGCAATGGGTCAGTAAGAGTGAATCGAAGAGGGAGGGGGGCATGTATATAGGAGTGGTGAGGCCGCCAAAAATTCAAATTTTGCGAGGCGGTTGGGTTGGCTGCTCGAGGACCAGTGGAAGCTTGCCACGTGTCCCCATTAATTGCAGCGGCAGAGCTGAAGAGACAGGAAGGTCAGGTGAGGCGACGACCGGGCAAGCCGAAGCGACAGGAAGGTCAGACGAGGCGACGACCGGAGAGTCAACCGGGCTGGTGTTGAAGACAGGAATGCCGACCGAGAAGTTGAACCGGGCAAGTTCTGAAGCCAAGAATGATAACCGGCCTGATCGCCATTCTGCGAACTGCGGACCGAGGAGAAGATTATCCCGGTCAGTATAGGTAATCCCAGTCACGCTTGCGCGGACGGAATTAAGGGGCAATTGAGAGGGAGATTAATGATCTGGTACTGGTCCGGACAGATTTAGGCCGGACAGAGTTTTGCCGGACAGATGTGGGCCGAGCAAGTGTTGGGCCAAGGATGTGTGGCCCAGTTTGGAAAGAAGTTGCTCGGTTAAGGCAACGCTCGGTTTGACCGAGCTATTTGGCGGAGGCGAAGCCAGTCAAGTTAAGTGACCGGCGCCCGGAAAGGCGTGGTCAGCCGAGGTACCTGGTTGCTCGGCAGGAAGGCCGACCACAGTTAAGCACGAGTTGTTCTGTGCTCGGCAGGAAGCCCGGTCCTCATTGAGCTCAGCTTGTGGAGTGCTTGGACATGAAGCATAGCACGGCCGTCGGCGGACAAGATGGTGTAGCTCGGCTGCCGAGCTCCCAGTAGAGTGAGCGGGCAGTTGAGATTAGGTGATGCTCAGCAGGATTTGTGCTGACGGATGGGGTAGCAGAGCCACGTGTTGAGAGACCATTGGGAGCAGGTTTGGGGCGCAGAAGGGTATATAAGCATGTCTGTGCCCCCCATACGCGACAGATGAACACTTTTGTAAGGCATTCTTACACTCAAACACTCTCCTCTCTCTCTCTCTATCCCAAGGTGTGTGCTAACTTGATCGTCGGAGGGGGTTTTCCGGCCACACACCGCCGGGTAGCTCACCGCCGTTGTGCTTTCAGGTGATCGGACAAAAACGGAGCTTGAAAGAAAGGAGTACGGGCTCGCCGGAATATTTGCTCCCCGTACAGATAGTAATATTGTAAAATAGTATTCTCTAATAAGTTCTACTTTCTAATCCAAAGCCCCTCTTCCCAACCCCCAAGAAAAAAAATAATAATCTCACTATAGAATTTCATGCATCCTAGCTGCAGTCTAACTAGGTTATACATGCCAGTTCAATCGATCATTAAAAAGCTAATGTTAATGGCCAATTTTTTGAGGTTGAGATTTACAAAGTTAAGAAAACAAATGCTTGTGACTTGATGAGAGATGACCTTATCTATGTTTAGTGCTCCTTTTCTTGCTACTGTGCCACATTATTGTCACTTCATGCATCTTCAATACAAGCAGTGTTTTCTTAGGTCTACCTCTTGAACATTAGGGGGCAAGCCAATTTCTCCTTTCTTTTTGCGAGTGATCCTACGGATGGGAGTAGCTCCTCTCAAGACTACGTCTTCTCCATACCTCTCAAGACTCTACTTTATGGGCCCCATGCAATCCACAACAGTGATCCGAACATTTAATCTCATAGGCATCAAATAGAAGAATATATATGTAAAAAATTAGCTTGACTAGACGTCAATAAGCATACTAACTTATCGTGTTTTGTTTTATAAAATAGACGTTTTAGTTTAAAATCATATTTACCATTCATTTCATAAAATAAAATATGACTAGTTAGTGCGTCTAACGATATCCAATCAAATTAATTTTTTTGCATATATATTCTTCTTTTCGAAGCTTACGAGATGAATGGTTCAGATCATCGTCATAGGTCTGTGGGGCTCACAAAGTGGAGTCTTGAGAGATATGGGGAGGATAAAGTCTTGAGGGGAGCTGCTCCCCCTACGGATCTGTATATGTGAAAAATTCTTCCATTTTACGTAGGATTTACCAAATCAACCTAAGCCTTGTGTCCCAATCAAGTGAGGTTGGCTACATGAATCCTTTTTCGCTGTGTATCAAAAGCTATGTGTTCTTTTAAATGAATAAATCATTATAGGCAGACTTTCTTGATCCTGAATTCATGGTCCAATACTCGAATTTTTTTTCTTTTGTTGATTATTTGATTTCTATATGTTGAAAAGAAAATCTATCTTTTATTTTGTATCCATTTCAGCAGACTTTCAAATAGGAGTCTGCTTGCAAAATATGGCTTGAAAGCAGCCATGAAGTGTTATTTTTAATTTTGAAATTGGCTTTACCTCTTTGTACTCTTTTGCTTTTTTGTGCAAGGTTCTGTCAATATTGGAGCTCAAAGGGGTGCCGTTTCAATTGTCAAGCTGCAAAAGCTTAGCACTGAACACTTATGTCAATAGATGGGACAGCCCAGCCATAGCAAGCCTTCTACGAAGTTCACCAAATTTAGAGACATTAGTCATAAACATGACCCCTCCTTGTGGCGAAGGGGTGAGTTTTCCAGAATCTGCTTCCCATTTCTTTCCTTAAATTCATGATGCATCTAGTCATTATTATGTGTGTTGAGAAGGAACAATGAAAATGATTTCTATCAATTGTTTGCCATTAATTTGAATCAACTTAAATCCTTCTCCCCTCTGTAGCGGAAAAGTTGAAAAGGACACTCTGGAGGTTGGAAATGAAATTCTCCTATGAGATTGTGCTAAAGTTTTTTCTTTCAAATTTTTTTTCTTCTCAAGGATTATTTTTTTTACTATTAAATGTTTGGACAGTTTAAGATCCTCAAGCCGTTAATATTGGGTTTTTTGGAGTTAAGATGAGTTGGGTTAGAGATATTTGGAGTATTCACTTGAGAATCATTTTTCATTATTATTAGTCTATAAATGAAATTAATTGTCCTAATTAATTCTTCAAATGTAGTTTATGTGCGCAAAAGTTGTTTCCTTATACTGTCTTGATGGAGAGGACTACTGGACTTCACCAAAGAGGATTTTAAAGTGCTTGTTGCCGCATCTAAAGACCGTGAAGATTGTTGGCTTTGCAGGAGATCAGAGCGGATTCCGACTTCCATTTATACAACTTTTGCTTAAGAATGCAACAACGCTAAAGAGGATGGACATCAGTATAGGAAAATGGTTTTCATATTTCAGAAAGTGTGATATCACACAGTTTCCTAGAGAGATGCAAAAATTGTTAAGTTTTCCAAGATCCTCTCCGGATGCAGTAATTATGTTTTCGTAGTGACACCCATCAGTTATATATTTTTCATTTATGTAAATGCGTAGATACGTACTTTTGGTGCTGCTGCGATCCAGATGACTATGCACTAATTTCATTTTCTCCTAGTAGACTTGTTTGTTCCTTGCTTCTCACCATTACACAAACACTCGGCATTTTTAGCCATGGAATTCATTTACAAGACTACATTGCATATATATAATTGGAGTATAGATTGCTCCTCAACTGGTGTTTGGTGTCTTCATGTAACCATGCATTCATGAGATCATTCTCAATGAGAGGGTATTCAGTGCTTTGGGGCTTGCCTCCATAGTCACACACGGACACGAATGTGTTGATCCTAGTGTTGTTGGGAGAATGCTCCAAAAGCATACAATAAATCTCCATTCTCAATCACTGATGCTGTAACATATCCAATGTATATGGAGTATGCTCGACAAAGGTAATTTGCCGTTGCAATGAGGAATTTCTGTAATATTTGCCCACATATTTTCTATGGATTACTCAGCTGGGAATCAAGAAAAGAGACAAGAAGAAGATTGGATCATCCCTACTTCACATAAACAAGAACTAATCAAATCTAAATTCTAAATTGACCAAGCCTAGACCATTTACAAAACCAAATATGCACTCAAAGCAAGCATTGATGTCATAAGAAAAACAGAAAGTTCAATCCATCTTTATAGACACACTATTTCATAAAGCTGTTGCATGATCTGACTTTCTGGTTTTTATCAAGAAATTCTTCTGGATGATCTCATTGGTCCGTTTTTAAGTCTTTTGTATATAGATTATCTATGAAAATATTCAAATGGGTCTGATAATTGTCACTACATGATTTTATTAAATTTGTATTTAAAAAGAAGCATAGTATGTTCATAAAATCATGTCTTCAATTTTTTATAAATAAATATTATGAAATGATATACATAATTTTTATACGAAATTTAAGACGAAAATAATGTGGCAATGTTATTATTGCAATTAAGAGATTGTTTGGGGTGTCTTAAATAAGTGCACTTTTTGTCTTTTTGGACTAAAAAATTGAGGAAAAAAATATGGATGTTTGGATTAACTTTTTGACTTTTTATGGAAAAATGTGTATTAAAAAATTGTATAAATTAATGTGTAGGGAAAAATTAAAATTGAGAGTTGTGCAGCCGTAATTTTTGACTTTTGGTGAATAGTTATAACTTTTTAACTTTTTGAGTAACTTTTTTTTAACTTGCCAAACTTGGCCTAAAAAGCATAAAGATGGGCATTTAACTTCAAACCAAACTGATATAAATGGGACAAGTCATCATTTATGGAGTATTCGAATACAATGTTCTAATTGCATAACATTAACCTAATTAAATGGGAATGATTCTATACGTACTAACAAAATCTTACTAAAATTATAAATGGTCAAATGTGATTGATTGCAAAAAAATAATAATATTTAAACTTCTAATGATATTTGGACATGGATATTTTTGATAAGATTGTTAGTAAGATTTTAAATATTATTCAAACCAATCTTATTGTGGGTCCTTCAAGTCAGACTAGACGATCCCATCCACACACTAATCAAATGATGAAAAATCTTCATGATATATTTTATGATTCCTAATATTATTCTATTAATAGACTAGAGACGATCTAAATTCGAATCAAGAATAATAGGATCCAGTGGAAACAGCCAAATCAAATAGTAAAAAAACTAATTTCAAAAAGTTGTTGCGGCTACAAATCACATCCCATTACTATTAGTGCTATAGTCATTGAGCAATGCAAATTATGCAATCTACTACTATTATCACTATTACAATGTGTTTTTGCTCCCAAAATTAGAATCCCAAATTCGTTCCTACTAAGAAAATGCTCCAAAAATTAGAATCTAGACTTGTCCCTACCAAGAAAACAAAAATATTTGGTAGCTCTAAAATAAGAGCTCTAATTACGTGGTATTAGTCCATGTGTAATTATTGGTGCTTTACATCTTTTTTTCACCTGCGAACTCACTAAAGCTCTATTTAAATCTCTTGAATTAGAGCTATGTATCATTACTACTAAGAAAATACAACCACAGCGTGGGGAGAGTCTCTTGGAAAGCTCAATAATTTTTGGGTTACTCGAACAAATTCTTGTAATAAAGAACATGTCAAGCATCGGTTGTGACCTGAATTTCCAGTTTTGAACACCATCTTCTCTAGCACTTTCGCATTCTCAAGCAGAAATTGCACAAGAGAAAGTGCAAATCCTTCACGAACATCCCAGAACCCAACAATCTTAATAGTCTTTACTTGCATCGTCCAGCACTCGACAATCCTCTTGTGTGATTTCCAGTAGCTCTCTCCATCAAAGTCGTAAGACTTGAGAAAGTTCGCAGAAAATGGAAACTACATGTAAAACTTTGGTTAGGATGTAATTTATTCATAATTATTTTACTCTAATGTAAATTGTCTAACTGTAATGAACCTCCTAAAACTAAAGCAACCTTAAGAATTTAAAGAGAAAAAAATTTCCAAACTCTATAATGGAATAATCTTCCACTCAAAATCCTATTTTAGGATTTACTTCATGATTAGATCTATTGGAATAAATTAATTAGTAGTTGAGAAGAAAATTAATCTCAGTTACTCACAAACGAATTTCATTCTAAACACACCTCAATGAGAAACAAAGAGAAATAAAAATAGTTTGGAGCAATTGAAAAGGACTTGCACCAAAAAAATTTCCACGAAAATGAACTTTGTAGCATGCTTTCTATTCCGGGGATTTACCATGAGAAATAAAACTAACCCTTTCATGGTAAACAGAACTCATATTGACGACTAATGTCTCTAGATTTGGTGAACTTTGTAGCATGCTTTCTATTCCGGGGATGTTCCATTTCTTGACATAGGTATGTAGTGTTAGATGTTTGCAGCTTGACATCGGAGAAGGCAAACCTTTAACTTCTGCAATTGATAGAACCTTAAAAACAAAAGAATCAAATTGGTTAAAATCCAATTTGAAAAAAAAAAAATGCTACTATCAATTTCTTTTTGTGTAAAAATAAATAAATAAAATTTTGCAAACTGCTTTCTGCAAGTGAAATCTGCAAAAATATTTTACAAAATAAAAGATGAAACGAGCAACAATTTTCCAAATTTGCTTCAACTCTAAAATCTTGATTTTGATACTGCATATTCCTTGCCAAAGGGAAGGAAAGGAATCTGCATAATTAAAACTAGTTTTGAAATAAGCTGACAACTTGTAAAACCATGCAATCAACTCAAGCTCAACATGTTAAAAACTTGTTCGAGATTAGTTTGTTAGATAAATGAGCCAAGTTTAAACTTGTTTCGATTCTCATTAATTTCTAAGCTCAGCAACCAACTGGGTTAGCTCAGTTGGCCACTATTGTACACTTTAGAAGGTTTGGAGGTCAATCCTTGCTGAATGCAAGGATTGATAATTTCTTCCTTATTACAGGGTCTTTGTTGTATTGTTAATTTCGTTTCTAAAATGGTAAATCATGAAAATGTACCTTGGATTTTACCAAAAAGTAAGTATATGATGTAAATTTAATCTCCCTGGATGTAACTGTCTTTATACCATAAATAATCTCATATCAATTGACCCCTCAAAAAGAGAAAGAAAGAATTCCTAACCTCAGCTCAAACCCAATTTGATACACCCATATGTACTGTAAAAAATAAATAAGAGCTAGGCACGATTAAAACTCGTTTAAGATCGGCTTAAAAAATAGATAAGACAAATTTATCAATAATGTTACATCTCTCTAATTTATCACTCCTAAATCATCCCTAATAATGTACATTGAGATTAGATCCTACATGATAGAATGTTTGACAAATCAAAATTTGACACTAGCCAAACATATTATTAGGGCAGTTTTTAGGAGTAATAAATTAGATGTTTCAAGTATTTTTTTCTAAATCTAAATATATTTTCAAAACTACCATAAATTGAATGATTTACAACTGTACTCTATTGAACATGGCTTGCACCAAAATGTATGCCTAGGTTGTCTATTCGGGTGAATTTTGGTAAAGATTTTTTAAAATATATATATTCATTATAGTGTGCGAGACATCTCAACTGTTGATTTATATGAATACCAGTTGAAAGCCACACCAATCAACCACTGAGATGTGTCAATAACTTGTCAAAGAAATAGGTACATAATATTTTGTGCATTCATTAAACAACTTAATTGGAAAAAAGGGCAAACCTGAATACACCAAGTCCCCAATTGAAGCTCCTTAACATGTTGAACTCCCTCAAGAAGTTCTTTCAATTGGTTCCACTGCTTTAAATTATCATCTTCACTGTCTCTACCACAAGTTTCATCAAATGTCAAACTCAGATTGGCTTCAACAAGAGATGAAACATTCACTAGTCGACACTTTCTTCGGTGAAAGGTTCCCAAAAGCTCCAATGACTGAAGATTAGGAGCTGAAATTTCCAGGACAGACTCATCATTTCTTCCAACCACAGAGTGTTGTATGACAACCTTCTTCACGCTCACCGAATCAATATTCAAGTGATTGATACCGGTAAATGAATTCAATTCCAAAAATTCCAAAACCGGACAACCTGACAATACTTTTGCAATCAATTCATCGCTCAATTTCACATACTCGAGTGAAAGACGCTTAAGAGAAGTCCAACTTACATAACCATTTGGCACGACGACACAATTCAAAACACTCAAATTGGTTAATGAAGAGTTGGTGAATAGATGCTGAGGCAATCTGTAACCATCCGTTTCAACTCTGGAAAATCCTAACCGTAGATAAAGATGTTCGACATTGTTGTGTGCTGCGAAGCGAATCCAGAGGTTGATGTCAGTGGCAAAACAGTGTTTGTACCTGAAATCGAGTACGAGTTTCTTGATGTTGGAGCACTTGCAGAGAAGTAGGGTGTGGTTGACGAAGGTGACGAAGTTTCGGATTTTGATTTCTTCAAAATCGAAGTTCTCGAAAACTAGTGTTGATAGGGAAGTACACAGATATTCCCATCTCTTGGATAATGCTCTAGTCCTTACGGCTTCTTTCGCAGGCACGAAAGATAGGATGTGGAGGAGCACTTTATCGGGCAAGGTGCTGATTCGGTCCAGACTCTGATTCCTTGGCCGTTTGGGTGGTGTCAGAGGTGGTGGTAGTTCTTCGGCCGCCACCTCCTCCACCACCTCTTCTTCTTCTTCTCCTCCTCCGCCCTCACCCTCTGCCTCTGCCTCCTCCTCCTCCTCCTCTTCCTCTTCCTCTTCTTCTCCTTCTTCTTCTTCTTCCCCCTCACCCACTGCCTCCTCCTCCTCCTCCTCCTCCTCCTCTTCTTCCTCTTCTTCACCTTCGTCTCCATCTGTCCCTTCTAAATCATTGCTTTTTTCTTGTTCTACTTCTTCTTCTTCTTCTTCTTCAAAATCATTGCTTCTCACTTGTTCTTCATCTTTGATGTGACCGAAACAAAAAAAGTCATGGTCTGAATCATCGGGTTCTTCGTCCTTCATGGCTTCTGCACTGTATTCGCCGTCGGAGAACAACTGAGATGATGAAAAAGAAGATGATAGAAAAGACATCTTGAGAAACTATAAAGTCACAGTCTCTTTGGTTTGAAGGTTCAATATTTAAAGGAAGGAAAACATGAATGAAGAAGATGAAAAATGCTGGAGATGTGAAAAGTTTTACAAAAATTTTTATTAAATGTTTCACAATGTGCTTGAAACTCAAATAAATAATGTTAGGACTTTAAATATTGTATCAAATATTCTATCAAACCTCTCATATTGGTGTGCGACCCATACACATATGGGTTTGTACACATATGGATTTGTGTGAGTCTCACCCCATGTGAGAGATTTAGTAGAATATTTGATATAATATTTCGGATAGATAGCATTTCTCAACTCAAATAATGTGACATTTAGTAAAAAATTGATAAATTTTTTGAGGTTTCTAGTATTGAAGATTAAAAGGTGTGGCCCCTCGGATCTCAGGTTGTCATCTAATTGGTCGGTACATATTACCTCCTCTCCATTTTTTTTTTCCACCAGATTTGCTCTACTTAAACCTGATGAAGATTTTGCTAATTTTTGCTTTTATGCTAGATGTTATGTTTATTGAAAAATGCTAGGAATCCATCTTTGCTGAGTCCGAATTTATCTCCGAATTTATCTCGAACGTATTTGTATGATAAGAATTGAATTAATAAAGTGTGGAATTCACATATAAAATGAATCTGAACTTTTTTTTTTTTTCCTAGATAAATTTTAAATTGATAAGGGTGGATTTGTAAGATTATTGTATGTTTATTAGAAGAATTGTGCATTTTGTATGAAACTCATAAATAATATAATATTTTTAAAACATGCTTAACATGTGCCTTAATCCTCTGTTTGGATCATAGGGTAAGGGAAAAAAAAAATCTTGTTTTTTCACAGTCATGTTTGGATGAGTGATAAAACAAACTATATCAGATAGGAATATAATTCAAATTTTATTTTATTTTATTTTTATATTTTAAGAGACAATCTTAGTATTATAAATTTTTTACAATTAATCAATTTTTTTCTCATAAGATCTCACCACTTAGGCTTCGTTTGGGATAAATTTGTTTAGCCCGACTTTTCGACTATTTTAACATGACTAAAAAAGGCTTTGTTTGAGATAAACTTTTAAATTTTTTTTTTGGTTTGGATGCGATGATTGTGAGAAAAAAAATAAAATGATTATGATTCGAATGTAATATTTTATCTTATTTTGACTTTGTATCATATTTTATCTTTTTATGGGCTAAATTAGCCTAATCCATACCCCCAAACAAAGCCACATTGAGGAATGAAATAAGGTTGGTTCTCTTTGATACTATTTCTCACTTAACTTATAAATCAAAGATAGAAAAAAGTCATCTTTCTCATCATTTTTTATATCATTTTTCACTAAATCATCTATCCAAACATGGTGTAAAAACACACATTAACAAAACTCATTTTTAAATTAAAACAAATATATTGAAAAGTAATATATAAATTTATTTTCTAAACTCAATAATGTGTAAGTGAAATAATTGATTAATGATTAGGTAAATTATGAAAAATAAAGTTACTTTAGATATTATAATAGGTTGTTATATTGAGCTTGAAAAAATAGATGAAAATTTTGAATTAGAGCTCTACTCGTATATATCAAATAAAAAATTATACACATGCAGCGTGGTATTATTTTAAAACAAAAGTTAAATATATTTTTCAAATCAAATGTTGTAACAATTTATCATAACATTTAAGTCAATTCTTTTTCATATATTGTTTTTTGTTATCTTTATTACACTTCACTTATTTAAAAAATGAGTTTAAAATGTAGACTTATATATATTGCATAATTTTATGAGAAAATTACAAATCAGAGTAATTTTTAAAAAATAATTTAAAGCATGTGTAAACATTTATGATTTTAATAATTAAAATTTATAAATTTTTTCATTCATGTGAATTTTTTGTGACTTGCAATTGATTTGTTAATTCCTCTAAATTTATTCCAATTCCGGTTGGTAGCTCGAAATTAGTATGGCTCGAATGGCCCGACACCAAAACGACGTTGTTTTGGTGTTTTTTTTTTTTGTTTTTTTTTATTTTTTTGCGTTTTCTGAAGAGGAAGAAAAAGAAGAAGAAGGAGCTGGGTGGGTTTCATCAACACATCATCATCATCAAAAGCAACTGGGTTTCATCAACATCAACAACATCTTCATCAACATCATCACTATCATCATCATCATCAACAATTTTTTTTTTTTTTCCAAATCCAGATCAACTAAATATATATATATATATATAGAAAACAGAGTTTGAAATCAACATCTTCATCAACACATCATCATCTTCAGATCCAGATCAACTAGAAAAAAAAGAAGAAGTAGAGTCTGAAAGAGGCGATCGGTGATACCATCGGCACCGCCACCGACAGAGAGAGAGAGAGACGCCGCTTTATCTTCCTCCTCTTCCTCCTCTCTCTCGCCTCTTCTCTCTTCTGTATTTAAAAGCAAGAAAAAGAAAAAGAAAGAAAAAGAAAAAAATAGAATACCTAAAACGACGTCGTTTTGGGTATTTGAGCAACTTTCGGGCCAAATTTCTAGAGCTACAAAGTATCATTCAATTTATTCTGTTTACAACTTTTTTTTAAATAAATTTTCGGTTAACAAATAAATTTATTAGAGATCTGAAAACCTATGTGACTACTAGTGATTTACAGGCCAACGACGTGAGATGTGAGAGGACATGATCTTTACTCTTCTAGGCTTTATTCTTTTTTCAGAGATAGGACGGAAGAAATTTATAATGAAAACATTGATAGTAAAGGAATTAAGTAAAATTGTGTTTATTTTGATGATAGTTATTAGTATAGGAATTATTAAATTATTTTTATATAAAATGATAAAATATATAAAAAAATATAAAAATATTAAACATTAATGTTTTAAAAAAAATGCTCAATATGTAAAAAATTTTAAAAAATTTAAAAATAAAATAATAATTTTTACTTAATAAAAAATATAAAAAATTAAATATTAATATTCAAAAAAAAAAATACCCAACATGTAAAAAATAAAATAAATAAATTTTAATCCGGCGAACTATTTTTCTAATACTAAGTTTTGGAGGCCCATCCGAATCTCCTCCCCAAGGGCATTTATAATCCGGAGCTCACTATCAATCCCCTCCCCATCTCTCAAAACAAACATAATGTTAATAGGTCTCACCTCACTTCCAATCCCAATCCCTTCTAACTCTCCAAATAAATGGGGCCCCAGAAGTTATCGGTTGATTCGGGAACAACATTATGTATATGTAATTAGTAGAAGGTGTGAGACTCATAATTTTATCTTGAATAATTAAAAAATATAAGAGGGTATAAAAGTTTGTGACTAATCTGGACATCATCACGTAACGTGCTAAGACCCACCAATACCCTAATCTTTATGTTGAACGTTGAACAATAACTCAGATTTTTTTAGTGGGTAGTTATGGAAAAGGTTTTGTATATGAATAAGTATCATATGATATTATCTTCTATCAATTATAAATGTATATGTTGTCTGTTATTCTCTAAACATCTAATATAAAATATAGTGAATTCACAATAGTAAAAAATAACACATAACATATACTGGTCCCGCTTGGTGTAGTTGTTAAAACAGCTTATAGATTATACCTTAACAGATTATAGATTATGATTTTAATCAGAAGTTGTTAATCTGTTTGGTGTAGCTGTTGGATTATAGATTTAAGTTGCTGAGTAGTGTTTGTTAAATAAGTTGTGAAATAACTTTTTCAATTAATTTTTATTTTTTGTTTGTCTACATTTCCCATAAAAAAAATAATAATAATCTATAGTCTATTTGGGTCTTGTTTTTATTTTTAAAAAAATAAAAAATAAAAAATAAAAAAATCTAAGAGTATAACCATAAATTAACATGTCCACAGCAGAAGCTGATAATCAGAAGCAAGGGGTGAGAGTTTCTCAAAATCAACTTTTTTGAGTTAAAATAAGCTGTTAGAATCAAAGGCTGTTTGAAATAAGTTTAACCAAACAGTTCAAAATAACTTTTTCAAAACTAAAAGCCATAAGCTAGCTTTAAAAAGCTGAAACAAACACCCCCAATTATATCTACATTCAAAAATTACTCATAATTATGTAATGAAAATTAAATTTATATAATGTAAAATCTGTCAAATAAATCTTAATAGTAAAATAATAATTCTCATAATGGTAATCCATGCTATGCACGAGACTTTATAAATAAATAAAAAAATCATTATAAATATGTTGAAATAATTTAATATTTTGTCTTGTGGTATCCATGAAATTTTAAAGTTAATTTTTATATTAACTTATAACTTTAAATTATTAGTTTAAAAAAATTTTTAAAATATATATCTATTTAGTTACAATTTTGGATAATTTGTAATAATAAAAAAAAGTTAAACCTAATTAAATGAGGTTACATGAGTTATGATTATACCTTTTCTTGTTATGAAAATATACAAATTTAAAAATTATAATTAAGACAAATATACAATTTTATTATTAAATGTGAAGTGAAGTGATATTTAACAATAATTGATAAGATGTTTCTATTATTAATCCAATAATTTAAGTTACATTTCTTTTGGTTTTAATTTCATAACTAAAAATACAGTATGAATATAATACGCACATGGATTTCCAGTTTTTAAGAATAAGAAGGTTTTAAAATATTTTCAACCCTTCATAATTTTCTTTTAATTTTATTTATCTAATTTGATTTTAAATTTGAATAAAAATTTTGATTTCATATGAATTACTTTAACTTTTTCATTAATTTTTTTATCATTTTTAAAAGAATTTTCATTCTTATCCCAATTTTTTTTTTTATTTTCATCAATTTTTATGAAAAAAAAAGTAATTTCCAACGCTTCACCTTTTTAAATTTTTATTAAATTATAATTCGATAAAAAAAATATTAAGGGTTGAAGATTCTCTTAATTGGAATTATAGTGAAATAACATCTTGAAATAATGAAAGTTTGAGCATGTGATTGGTTGAAATGTATAATTTGATTAATTCTTTTTTCATATTTATATAAAAATTGACACTTATAACCACATCATTATAAGTCGGATTATGAAAAAAAAATTGAGGTGCAAACGTTTTTCATTTGTAAATATCCTACCCATTAAAAAAAAGAAAAAATAAAAGAAAAAGAAAAAAATGTATAACTTTTGGATATGTGTTTATCAATTTTGTTTTGTGGACATAAACAATTGATATTTCAATTTAAAAAATTAAAAAGTATAAAAAAAAAATAGATTGGATTTTTTTGGGGATAAAAGAAGTTATCTAACTCCTCTATATACTATTTTAAGATGGACTATTTTAATCACATAAAAAAATATGAATTATATTTGGAGATTATCTCTATATATTATGCTATTATATACAAATATAGCGGCAACAAATTAATTAATATATATATGAAAAGTTATACTAAGCTTTCATTTTCAATTAATTGAATTATGATTAACAAACTAACAAATAACAATAATGGTATAATAGGATAGAAAGAGGATAAAAATAAAAAATATAATGATATTTAAAAGTTTTAAATTTACTTAGTTATACAAAAATCTAATGTTATAGTACAATCTTGAATTCCAAATAAATTTTCACATTTTCTATAAAATAAAATGACAATAAAAAAAATAAAAAAATTCGATACCCATTTTTTTACTTCAATTTTACGATTTTCATTGTAAAAAAACAAAATCCAATCAAAATCTTTGGTACAGAATGGGCATAGATACTTCGATTGCAACTATCATCACCAATAATTCTTCTCCACAATGTAAACTTGTAAACAAACACATAAATCTCACTAAAAAAACCAAAAACCAAAAAAAAAAAAAAAAAAAAAGAATTACACAAGGAAAAAAATAAAATTAAAAAACAAATAAATTTATAAAGTGGTAGGATATTACCCCCCAACAACATAGACCTCGCCCTGCCTAATCCATTAGCTTTTTCGCCAGTACCCGCGAAGTATAGGAGTTGAGATGACTAATCAGATTATTCTTTAAATAAGACTTGAAAATTAATTAATTTGTCCCATTAACTGATTTAAAATTTTGATACATATACATAAAAAAATAATAATAATAATAATAGATAACTACAAGTCAAATTAGATATAGTTATATCTTTTTGAGATCTATATCTAAATTAATGTTTTCAAACCCGGACCGGACCGGCCGGTCGGACCGGTTGAACCGGGAATCGGGCCTTGTTCCGGACTGGTCAACCCCCTAAACCCGGAGTAGGAGCAAAATCGGAAAAAACTGGTGACCCGGACCGAGTCAAGAGGGTCGGACCGGCTTGTTTTTTTCCGATTTTATTTTTTATTTTCTTTCTTTCTTTCTTTCTTATATATTTATATATACACATATAAATATAAATATATTTCAAAATTTTGACTAAAAATTCTTATTTCAAGAGTCTCCTCTTATAAGGAAGAGTCTTATTGAAAGTTTGAGAAGATTATGAAAGTCTATTCCTATTTCTAGGAACAGATTTTTCAAAGAGAACCTACAAAATTCTATGTGGGATTTAATCAAATTATTTGAAACATATTGATTGGAGGGAGGGTTGAAAATTTCTTTTTCCTCCAAAATTAAATCTAGCATTCAATCAATTTGTTTGGAGGGAATGTTTAAAAAATTTAATTTCTTTAAAATAAGTGATTTTTTTTTATCAATTATGACTTTATTAAATATTATTAATAAATACTATGCAACAATTTTTATTTTTATTCGATTATTTATATATATTTTTATTTATTTATAATTTATAGTTATATTTTTTTAATTATATAATATTAATTATGACGTCACGGTTCGACCGCTTTGACCCGACGGTTGAACCGGTGACCCGTCCACCTGGTCCCCTTTCCAGTTCGCTCACCGGTCCGGTTTTGAAAACATTGATCTAAATTATTATCTTCTTTATTTTTGTGTGGTTTATATTTGCTTTTTTTTTCTTTCAATTTATTTAAGATGGAGTTGTGGGTTTCTATTTTTTTTTTTTAAATTTAATTTATCTATGGTTTTTAATTTAATTTAATTCTTAACTTCTTTATTATTATTATTTAGGTAAGTTATGATGTGAGTTAGATATGTGATAGACATATGAGTTTTATTGATTTAAAGTATGATGGTATGAGATATTTGCAAATTAGATTTGTTTAGATAGACTTTAAAGAATTTTAAAATTTAAAATTGGATATTAAGAGGCAAAAGAAAGATTTTAACTGAATAAATAAAAATCAGATTTATTAATTTTATCTATTTGTATACCTGATTTTTAATTTTAATTTTAATTTTTTTTGGTTATGTTATAATATAATATATAAGATATAGATAGATATCCACAATTCTTATGAAAAATATTATCTAATTTTTTGAGGGAGAGAAAAGGAAAACAAGTTTAATATTTTCTTTTGGAAATCAATGACATAAATTAGAATGGAGAGATTATTAAATATTTTTGTTATCTTTCCATTTGAAATCCATAAATTACTAGTGGTAAGCCCGTGCTATGCATGGCATGAAAAAAAAAATTAATAATATATTTTTATACAAAATAATATGAATAGTTAAATTTTTGTATGTAAATTATAAAAACAAAGAAGATTGGAATTTACAATTTCAATCTCATAATTTTATCACAATTTATTTATTATTTTTTAATTTATCACAAATTTAATCATGTAACTTTCAACCCCCTTTGCTAGAATTGTAAATTTAGGTGAGCTCAACCCAAGCAACTTAAGTCGAGCTTAAAATTTTTTAAAAATTGAACAATATAGTTTTTAATTGAGGAACCATGCAAAAATTTAAAATAAATTTGAGTGGACTTAAGTAGAAACACCAAATAACCTGAGAAACTAAAACAAAATTATATATATAAATATATAAATTTTTTGCTAATTTATGTTTTAAAATAATAAATAAAATTAATTAAAAATTTAATATTAATGAACAAAAGAAAAAACAATATACTTACGATTTTCAATAGAATTTTTCTTGAAAATATTTTAAAAATATACCTTTTAAGGTTGTTTGGAAAGGGCCATATTAGCTCTCTTTTTTATCTTTTTATCTTTTTTGAGTCGCATGACATCTCAACTTTTTTACATATCTTTTCGTAAAAATTAAAAATGTATACCTAATTATCTTTTTTGGGTCACATCACATATTTACTTTTCTATACATATTTTTATAAAAAGTAAAAAAGTATACTTATTTAGCACTTCCTAAACTACAACTAAGTTGATATTAAAAAAATTTACCTTTTATAATGGCATAAATAATTTAAATATGGTTTTTTAGAAATTATTTTTAATTTAAAAATTACAATAAAATATTAAATAGAATAAAAATAAATTTCTTACAAAATAAAAGTATTTGAATAAAAACAAAGGTAAGAATAAAATTTAATATGGTATTTTCATTTAATCTAAAAATAATTTTAAATGAACAATAATTTATTATCTATAACCCTATTTTTTTAAAATAAAAAAAGTTTAACGAACTATCACTTTTAATAAAAAAAAATTAACATTTCTTATTAATTTATTTTAGCAAAAGTAACATTTTAAAATTTTGATTCTTTATTTTAATTTCTTCAATTGACAATTGAGATTAAAAATAAAAATAAAAATCTAACAAAATCAACCATGTTTGGTAAGTACTAAAAAAGTTATGTTTTATTCTTTTGTCAAAAAAAAAAATTATATTAAAAAATATTATTGTTCAATTCCCTATAGTTTAGAATAATATAATTTGTTTTATAAAATTTAAAACAAAAAAAATAAAAAAAATAATATCGATTAATAATTTAAATACATGTATTTAAAACAAATTATATTTAGACCAATAATATTATGACACATGTGAATATTGATCTCATTCTAATTGTAGTAATATAATTTAAAGAATAATTAAAATTTGAAATTTTATTTTATAATTTAATAAAGGATGCAAAATTTAAGGAATGAATATTAATCTCATTCCAATTATAATAACATAATTTAAGTAAGAATCCAAATTTCAAATTTTATTTTAAGAATATAAAATTAATTTATAGACCAATCGTATTGTAACACGTATTATCAAAAAATTAAGCAAAATAAAACAAAATGAGAAAAAAGAATTACAACTTTCAACCTTAATGAAATAACAATATTTTGCAATAATAATAGTATATAGATAAATAGATATATAGATAAATCATAGAATAGATCATTATTTAAAACTTATATATTATGGGATAAATCATTATAATTTTAAATTTAAATTAATGGAATGCTTTTCATATTTAGTGTCCCTCAAATTTGAATTTTGAAATGGATTAATATACTTTTCATTTTATATTTTATATATTTGATATACTTTCCATTTGAAAGTCATAAATCTAGAGATATTAAATATATATATTTTACTTGAATGAGAGTTATAGAGGATTTTTTATAATCATTTAAAATAAAAAAATTAGAAGTTTTAGTTTGAGATATTGGAGCTTTCACAAAACTTGTGGTTAGAAATCCCTTTTTACTTATAAATATTACATTGATATAGATAATAGATAGATAGATTAATAAGAATTTATATTTATTTTAGATATTTTTTTAATATAAAAATTATTATTTTTATATATTTTATAAAAATAATTTAACAATCCCATCACTAACCATAGTGTATGAGATAAGTTGAAAAGGGTGTAGCAGTAGGTATGAGAGAAGTTAAAAAGGCTTGTGGGTTGGGAGAAGTCAATAAATGCTGAGATTTTTTTTTTAATAAAAAAAGTTAGAAATTTAAGATTGAGATATTAAAGCTCCATAAGGCTTAAAAAAGGCTTGTGGGTTGGGAAAAGTCAATAAATGCTGAGTTTTTTTTTTTAATTAAAAAATTAAGATTGGGATATTGGAACTCCCACAATACTTGTGGGTTAGAAACCCCATTTTCCTTATATAATATACTAGCCTATCACCCGTGCTATGCACGGGATAATTATAAATTTTTATGTTTGTTTTAGATTTTTTTTTAATATATAAATTATGTTTTTTAAGATTTTTTTACAAAAATAATTTAACAATCTTATCACTAACCATAGTGTATGGGATAAGTTAAAAATGGTACTGTAGTAACTATGCACGGATTGTATCTATAATTATTTGTATGAGATGATTTTAAATGCTGATTAGGGAATTTTGACCAAATCAATAAATGCAGGCATATGAAAAGACATGTGGATTGGAAAAAGTTAATAAATGTTGATCAGGAGATTTTGACCAAATCAATAAATGCTGAGATTTTTTTTTTAAATAAAAAATTTAGAAAATTCAAATTGAAATATTTAAATAAAAGTTAATAAATGTTGAAGTTAATAATGCTATCTAACTAACTACAATGACATTTTTCTCATAATAAAAAAAATAATTGAAAAAAAGAGCCATTAAAATAGTAAATAAAAAGATTATTTAGAACCATTGAACAAAGTACAATCACATTTTTCTTTTTGTGAGTGTTTATGTTTATCTAACTTCAATCATATTAAAAAATTAAATTATAAACAAAATGAGATAACTTCAATCATACAAATCACAATTTTTTTTAATGCTATCTAACTACAATGACATTTTTCTTATAATAAAAAAAAAATGAAAAAAATAACCATTAAAATAGTAAATAAAAAAGATTATTTAAAACCATTGAACAAACTACAATCATAATTTTCTTTTGTGAGTGTTTATGTTATCTGACTTCAATCATATTAAAAAATAAAATTATAAACAAAAAGAGATAACTTTAATCATACAAATCACAATTTTTTTAATGCTATTTAATCATCATCAATAATTAAAAAAATCAGTCACAAATTGTTGGCTACATATTTTGTAAAAGCCAATCACAATTCGACACGTGGCAGAGTAAGGGTAATATAGGAAGACTAGACAAGTCTTTGATCCTGATTGTACACGTGGCAGTTAATATTGGTTCTCACGTGATTTGAGTAGCATTGAATCAGTAAAGAGATGCAAGGTGACGTGGCTCCAACTGTTACTCACATTCAAATTCAAATATAGGAGGGAAGCCTAACTGCAAATGATTGTGTAGTGGAACTACTTATAAGGCAACATGGTCAGCGATCATGGAGGAGCAGTTCGACGGTTTGAAATGCAGTTCGAAGGTCATCCTTGACAGTATAAATAGCAGGGAAACCCCCAGAAAAAGCCCCCAGACTCAGATCCAAAAACTAGTCATTTACTTCATATTTTTCTTTTCCAGTTTACATTTCCAGTTTTTACATTTCCTGCACTTTAAATACCTGTTCTTTACATTCCTGCACTTTAAATTCCTGCACTGCATTTCGTTCATAGGAGTAGTTTCGAGTAGATTATCGCTGTAAACCTCTACGACGCTGAGTTTGGATCATTGTAAGTTTTCATCTTAATGAAATACTTCATTTGTTCGTCATTCATCTGTTATTTTGCTTAATTTCTCCTAAGTCAAGCCACCAGTAAAAGTCCTCTTCATTGAGGCTGAAAGAACTAAAACACAATCGTCTGATAATTGGTTGGCAATTATAATTTCTGTAAGGACTGATTGATCCTTACTGGCACGCTCGCATTTACAAAAATACCATTCGAAAGCCAAAAAGCCAACACAAATTAAGTTAATTGATAATTAAAAAACACAATAATTTATTTTTCAAAAAACATAGTGAGTTAAAAAATCAATTACAATTTTTTGGGGCCAAAATACAATTTAATCATCATTAATAATTGGTACATTATGTGACCCTAATGAGTACAATCCATTTTCTTTTTCAAAAAAACAGTAAGTTAAAAATCAAATCACAAATTAAGTGAATTGATAGTTAAAAAAACACAATAATTTTTTTTCAAAAAACACAATAAGTTAAAAAATCAATTACAATTTTTTTTTCAAATATAATCTAATCATTATCAATAATTGATACTTTAAAAATCAAAATCAGAAAAAAAAAAATCAAATCAAATCACAATATTTTTATGCTATCTAACTACAATCATATTTTTGTCATAAATAATTGTAAAGAAAAACCATTAAAACAGTAAATAAAAGATTAAATCACATTAAAAAAAAGAACCATTGAACAAACTACAATCACATCATATTTTCTCATAATAAAAAAAATAAATAAATGAAAAAAGAACCATTGACTAACTACAATCACATTAAAAAAGAACCATTGAACTAACTACAATCACATTTTTTCTTTGTGAGTGTTTATGTTATCTAATTTCAATCATATTAAAAATAAAATTAAAATAGTAAATAAAAAGATTAAATAACATTAAAAAAAAATCATTGAACTAACTACAACAATCATATTAAAAAAAAAAAAAAAGCCGTTGAACAAACTACAATCACATCACATAATTTTAAATGAAAAAAAAAAGAACAATTAAAAAAAAGAACTATTAAACTAACTACAATCACATTAAAAAAAAAGAATCATTCAACTAATTATAATCACATTTTTCTCTTTGTGATGGTTTATATTTATCTAACTTCAATCATATTAAAAAATCAAAAATAAAATTAAAATAGTAAATAAAAAGATTAAATAACATTAAAAAAAAACCATTGAACTAACTACAATAATCATATTAAAAAGAGGAGCCATTGAACAAACTACAATCATATCACATTTTTCTCATAATAAAATAAATAAATGAAAAAAAAGAACTATTAAATTAACTACAATCACATGAAAAAAAAAAAAAGAATCATTCAACTAATTATAATCACATTTTTCTCTTTGTGAGAGTTTATATTTATCTAACTTCAATCATATTAAAAATCAAATTATAATTTTTTATTCGCTAGACAAATCACAAATATTTTTATGCTCTATCTAACTACAATATTAAAACAGTAAACAAAAGGAAAAGTCAAGAAGGAGAAAACAAAAAGAAGACTTATTGTTTGCATACGTGGTCACTGGTCACTGAAGTTGAAAATGTAGAAGTGAGAAGTCAAGAAGGAGAAAACAAAAAGGAGACTCACTGTTTGCAATAGGTATGTGAAAAGTTAAAAAGAGTGTATGTATTGGAGAAGTTAAAAAGACTTGGAAGAATTTAATAAGTGCTAAGTTTTTTTTTTTCAAAAAAAATCTAAAAAATTAAGAAATTAAGGTTCAGATATTAGAACTCTCACAAAACTTGTGGGTTAGAGATAGATATAAATAAATAGATAGATATAGATATAGATATTTATATTTGTTTTAAATTTTTTTTAATATACAAATTATTTGTTTTGGAAAAGGTACTGCAGTAATTATGAGAGAAGTCAAAAAGTCTTGTAGGTTGAGAGAAGTTAATAAATGATGAAGTTAATTTTTTTTTTTAAAAATAAAAAATTAGAAAATTAGGATTGGCATATTGAAGCACCCACAGGCTTTGGGGGTTAAAAACCCCCTTTTGCTTAATATATAGTATAGATATAGATAGATAGATAGATTTAATAAGAATTTATATTTATTTTAGATATTTTTTTAATATACAAATTATTATTTTTAGATATTTTATAAAAATAATTTAACAATCCCATCACTAACCATAGTGTATGAGAAAACTTGAAAATGGTGTAGCAGTAGGTATGAGAGAAGTCAAAAAGACTTATGGGTTGGGAAAAGTCAATAAATGTTGAGTTTTTTTTTTTTTTTTTAAATTAAAAAAATTAGAAAATTAAGATTGGGATATTAGAATTCCCACAAGGCATGAAGTTAAAAAGGTTTGTGGGTTGGGAGAAGTCAATAAATGTTGAGTTTTTTTTTTTAAATAAAAAAAATTAGAAAATTAATATTGAGATATTAAAACTCCCACAAGACTTGTGGGTTAAAAACCTCATTTTCCTTATCTATCTATCTATCTATTATATAAGGAAAAGAGGGTTTTTAACCCACAAGTCTTGTGAGAGCTCTAATATCACAATCTTAATTTTCTAAATTTTTGATTTAAAAAAAAAAAATTTAGCATTTATTGATTTTTTTCAACCCACAAACCTTTTTGACTTCTCCCATACCTACTCCTACACCATTTTCAACTTCTCTCATACATTATAGTTAGTGATGGGATTATTAAATTATTTTTATAAAAAAATCTTTAAAAAAATAATTTTTATATTAAAAAAAATCTAAAACAAATATAAATTCTTATTAAATCTATCTATCTATATCTATACTTACTATATATTAAGCAAAAGGGGGTTTTTAACCCCAAGGCCTGTGGGAGTTTCAATATCTCAATCTGAATTTTCCAAATTTCTTATTAAAAAAAAAAAAAAAACTCAGCATTTATTGATTTGGTCAAAATCCCCTGATCAGCATTTATTAACTTTTTTCAATTCATATGTCTTTCCACATGCTTGCATTTATTGATTTGGTCAAAATCCCCTCATACAAATAATTATAGATACAATCCGTGTATAGCTGCTGCAGTACCTTTTTATAGCGATCTCGGGTTTTTCCCTTGTGTACAGTGATCCGGACTTGTTTCCGTGAATGTTAGTAGTCGTGTATATCTTGTTTGCATCCTTCCGTACCTTGTATTTGAGTTATAGGATGTGTTGGGCAGGCTTGTTACAAGTTGGTTGAACTTAGAAACCAAAAGTAGTTGCCCAGATTTTTGCCTTCACGCTCGAGCGGAGCTTTTGACGCTCGAGTGTGATTTTCCATCTCCCAGTATTTCCTCTGCAGTGTTGGATGCTCGAGCGGGAGTTTTGACGCTCGAGCGTGAGTTTGTGTGTGACGCTCGAGCGGGGAGTTTTGCGCTCGAGCGGGGGTCCTGGTTCAGCTAAAGTTCTGGGAGTGTGTATCCGCCGCTCGAGCGGGAGTCTGTGAGTGACGCTCGAGCGGGGGTTTCCACGCTCGAGCGGGGCGACTTTTATATAAACACGGGATCCGACTTTTTGGATCACTTTTTCAACACACTTTCTCTCTCTTACTTTCCCAAATACAGATTTGAGAGCCCCTCACTCTAAAACCTTACCTTCTCTCTTAGATTTGATCTAGTAGGAGTGATTTCCTCACCTTGGGCCTTTGTAAAAGTTGTGGGGATCGTCGAGGGCTTTGTTTTAATCTGAAAAATTTGGGATTTGGAGCACGTTGGTCTTTGGTCTTCATCTTCGTTTGGGCTCAAACTTCGAGGTAGGGATATCCTACTCCTTCTCATGAACTTTGTCTTTGAATTTTAGTATTTTGATGAGTTGGGGATTGTTGGGCAATTTTGAGAAAGTTTAGGTCTTTGTGTAATTTTACAAAAGTTGGGGTTTTATTTATAATAAACCAATATGCATATTTAGCATAGAGAAATGAGTTAAATGATGGATTATGGATGAAAATGGAACCTTAGGGTTGTTATGTAACTTATGGGAAAAATGCCCTAATTACATAGTTAAATTAATTGTATAATTAATTTGAAGAAAAGAGAATTGAATTGAGAATGTTGAATTGATGTGTATGGATTAAAGGGTGTAGTTAGATTCATTTATCGCTCACCTAGTTGAAATGTTGATTATATATCCATTTGGTGCATTTATTTTCGTATAGAAATAACTGCTTTGGGCTATCGGTGGAGGATAGTCTTGATTGTTGTAGACAATGCATGATGATTAGGCAAACTAAAACTAATCGTTTGAGTATGCTATCGAATATAGCGACTGGAATAATACATTAACTTATGTATTGATTGATTGTATATGATCTATGTTTATATACGTGTGTTGTGTGGGAGGAGATAGGGGATGTACTCCACGGTTTAGGGGAAGATAGGGGATGGACCTCTAAACCGGATTTTGTGTGACATTGATACAGCACTACAATGTGTATCAAGTGTTGATTATGGAAGTGTTCGAATTGATTTGATATAGCACTAAAATGTATATCGTTATCAATTGTGAAGTATAGAAGTGATTCTATGTTATGTTGATACAGCACCGAAATGTGTATCTTTCGTAAAGTGTGGAAATGGTTTATGTGTTATCGATACAGCATTAAAATGTGTATCCATCATGAATTTCGAAAGTGTTTTAAAGATGAGTCTTAATCTCATTAAGTTATTTGGCTAGGTGTTGAGCCTTGTTTTCAAACTCAAAGTTGAAAAAGAAATGGGAAATGAAATGTAACATGGACTTAATGTCATGAAACCGGAATGTGATATATGTGGATGTATCTGTGTTGACCATCTATCAACTGCTAATCTTTTAGTCATTGTTCATAGCTGGTTTAGTGTATTTCTACTGGGCTGTGGCTCACCCTTTATGGGACATCATTTTCAGGTACAGGTAGCATGCCACCTCCAAGGACATAGCTTGGGAGGCTAGAGGCAGACAGACTTTTTGTCGTTTTTTATCTTTTGGATGTATTACATGTAAATTCAAGCCAAGGGCTTAATGTGTATTTGAGTTAGTACTCTTTTTTGTAACCAAGTGTTAACTTGGAAAGCTGTAAGCCCGTAGGGCATTTGCTTTTGTTGTTAACATGTAATACTCATTGTAATGAACTACTCTGATGAATAGAAGAATATTTATCTTTTTATCAATGCATGTCTAAATTGATGGGTTTTAATGTTATTATTTTGAGGACGTTACAACTTGGTATCAGAGCGTACCGGGTTCGAATACTTTGGGTACGTGGGAAGTGATTAGTATCACAATGGGTTTGTCTCGCTTATTAGAGACTTAAGTGTAATGTAATGTGTTTATGTGATAACATGTTTATGTGACTATTTGGGTATGGGATTTAGTTTCTAGGATGTTGATTGGATCCTTGGGTTTCTGTGAGTCTTGTTGGAAAAGCACTTGATCAATGCTGTTTCTAACCGGAACTCTAACGCCTCGGGACTATCATTATCCGGAAATGAAATTCGTAAGTGCTTATGTGTTTATGTGCTTACGTGGAGTGAATTACAGTTGTCCATGCATTAGGACGCGAGTGTTATAGCTTCGGCACATTTGTGAATGTGCTAACGTTCTCTGTTACCTTTATTAGGATGTCAGGACGAGGACGAGGTGGTAGGCGAGGTAGGCCTAGGAGGCAGGAGATGCCTTTACCGGATGATATTCCGGCGCAGCAGGAGGGGGTTGGCCAGGCCAATGTGGCCGAGCCAGCAGGTCAGGAGGCTATGGGCGCTTAGCCCGAGGGATAGCCGATGCTTTGAGGGAGTCTATGGGTATTCTCAGAGCTGAGAATCCAGTTCAGGCTCCAGTGCAGGCCCAGGTTGCTGAGGCAGGGCCTTCCTTCTTGAAGAGGGAGTTCTTCCGGTCTAATCCGGATGAGTTTGTTGGGGATCCGAAGGAGCCACTTAAGGCGGATGAGTGGTTGGAGCAGATGAGTAAGACGTTCGAGATGCTTGGCATCGAGGACGGAGCATTGAAAGTGACCTTGGCATCTTTCCAACTGAAGGGGGATGCGGGTCAGTGGTGGAAGTTCGTGAAGGGTCGTTTGGATGGCACTTGGGAGGCTTTTGTGGGTGCTTTCCAGGAGAAGTTCTTATCTTCAGCAGTCAGAGAGAAGCTGAGAGATCAGTTCTGCCAGCTTTTGCAGTTGAGTTCTTCAGTGGCCGAGTATGAGGCTGCTTTTACTAGCTTGTCCAGGTTCGCACCTGAACTTGTGGCGTCCGAGGAACGCCGCTGTATCGAGTTTGAGAAGAGGTTGAGGCGCGGCCTCAAGATGAGAGTTGGTGGTTCTATGATCCGAGACTATGGGCGCTTGGTTGATGCGGCAGCCCATATGGAGATCATGATGCAGGAGGAGGAGGGACAGAGGGGCTCCAAGAGGAGCCAGGATGGTCAGGGTGATGGCAGGAGACAGAGGGGTGCTAACCCTCAGCAGTCTCAGGGTGGTGTTGCTAGATCGACCTTTCCAGTGCCGAGTGCAGGCTCGGGGAGAGGCAATCAGGGAGATTCACATGTTACAAGTGTGGTCAGCTGGGCCACAAGGCTTCGGTTTGCCCACAGAGGGGAGGAGGTCAGAGAGCTGCTTCATCTTCAGCTAGACCGCAGAGCCAGAGTCAGGGCAGGGGTCAGCCACTGTCTTGTTATCAGTGTGGTCAGGCGGGGCACCTGAAGAGGTTTTGCCCGCAGTTGGTGGCACATCTGGTGCATCTGGGCAGAGGCAGAGTCTTCAGCCAGCTCAGTCAGTGCAGGCCTCGAGGGCCAATCAGGGGGCTTCATCGTCCCAGTCTGTACAGCAGTCGTATGCTCCGAGGGGTGAGCAGGTGGATCAGGGGCCTACTGGGCGCGTGTATGCTGTTACCGCGCAGGACCTGGTACCGGTTCCATCAGTTGTGAGAGGTACCTTTCTGTTTTGCAACTCGGTTGCTAGTGTATTGATTGATACGGGTGCGTCTCATTCTTTTGTATCTGCTGCATTTGCATCTGTTTTGGAATTGGAGTTGGCACAATTAGCATCTCCTATATGTGTTGTATCACCTCTTGGGGGTGAATTGATTTTGAAGCACGGATGTAGAGGTTGTGATATAGAGGTCGCCGATCATCGGCTTCCGTTCCCTTTTGTAGTTATGCCCATGAAGGGTTTTGATGTTATTTTGGGTATGGACTGGCTATCGTCATACCGGGCTGTTATCGATTGCTACCGCCAGAGGGTCACAGTATGTACCTTGAGCGGGGAGTGTTTTCATTTCTTGGGGGATCGGGTTGGTAGTGTGTTGCCACCGGTGTATGATCCGCGAGGGCAGTGAGCTTAGTGGTCTACTTGCTAGCTTTTGAGTGTGAGTGTGATGAGACCCAGATTGTTTACCGAGAGTGGTTTGTGAGTATTCGGATGTTTTTCCCGAGGATCTCGTTGGTTTGCCACCTCACCGTGAGATTGAGTTCTCCATTGATTTAGTGCCCGGCACGGCGCATTTCTATGGCACCTTACCGTTTTGCCCCAGCCGAGTTGAGTGAGTTGAAGATTCAGCTCCAGGAGTTGCTGGATAAGGGCTTTGTTCGCCCTAGTGTTTCGCCGTGGGGAGCACCGGCCCTCTTTGCTAAAAAGAAAGATGGTGCCTTGAGACTTTGTATCGACTACCGGAAGTTGAATCGGGCTACGGTCAAGAATAAGTACCCTATGCCCCGTATAGATGATCTGTTTGACCAGTTGAAGGGTTCCCGTTGTTTCTCTAAGATAGACTTGAGATCGGGTTACCACCAGTTGAGGGTCAGGGAGGAGGATATTCCGAAGACGGCATTCCGTACGCGGTATGGCCATTATGAGTTTCTGGTGATGCCATTTGGGCTCACCAATGCACCGGCAGTCTTTATGGATTTGATGAACCGGATCTTCCGGGAATTCTTAGATCGTTTTGTGGTCGTTTTGTGGACGACATTCTTATTATTCGCCTTCGAGGAGGAGCACGAGGAACACTTGAGAGTGGTGCTTGAGTTGCTTAGAGCCCATAGGCTGTATGCCAAGTTTGGGAAGTGTGAGTTCTGGCTAGGAGAAGTCAAGTTCTTAGGCCATGTAGTTCCGGGGAAGGGGTGTCTGTTGATACATCCAAGATAGAGGCAGTGCAAGATTGGGCACAGCCTAAGAGTGTGTTTGAGATCCGCAGTTTTCTGGGATTAGCTGGGTATTACCGCCGGTTTGTGAAGGATTTCTCCAGGTTAGCTTCACCGTTGACTAGACTGACTCGGAAGGAGTCAAATTCGTATGGAGTGAGACTTGTGAAAAGTCGTTTCAAGAGCTGAAAGTTAGATTGACCACCGCTCCGGTCTTGATTATTCCGGAGAGAGGGTTGGGTTATGCGGTTTATTGTGATGCCTCACGAGAGGGTTTGGGTTGTGTGTTGATGCAAGAGGGGAAAGTGGTTGCTATGGCTCACGTCAGTTGAAAATTCACGAGAAGAATTACCCTACACATGACCTAGAACTAGCAGCAGTGATCTTTGCCTTGAAAATCTGGAGGCACTACCTTTATGGTGAGAGATTCGAGGTGTTCTCGGATCACAAGAGTTTGAAGTATCTGTTTACACAGAAGACTTGAACTTGAGGCAGAGGAGGTGGATGGAGTTCATTGAGGACTACGACTTTGAGTTGCACTATCACCGGGAAAGGCCAATGTTGTGGCCGATGCCTTAGTAGAAATCCATTAGTGATGTAGCTTGTATAGCCATCAGGGAATGGGAGATGTTGGGGCGCTTGGAGTTTGATTTGCTTCTGGGCGAATCTGTTGAGGCTGCGGCCTTGTTTTCTGTTGTTGCGCAGCCTACACTTGTGACTAGAGTGTTAGAGGCACAGAGAGGTGACCTTGAGGTAGAATCCTCCGAGAGAAGATCTCCAGTGGGAAGGTTGAGAAGGGTTTGTCTGAGTATCCCGACCAGAGTGTGAGATACCGAGACCGTTTGTTTGTGCCGGAGTCTTGCCGAGAGGAGGTACTCCGAGAGTTTCACCATTCACGCCTTGCGGTGCATCCGGGAGGCACCAAGATGTATCGTGATTTGGGGCGCCAGTTTTGGTGGAGGGGATGAAGAGAGATGTGGCGTTTTCGTGTCGAAGTGCCTTACTTGTCAGCAAGTGAAGGCCGAATCAGAGGCCAGCGGGTTTGTTACAACCCTTGCCTATTGCCGAGTGGAAGTGGGAGCATGTCACTATGGACTTCGTTGTAGGTCTTCCGAGGACTCAGCGGGGTAGTGATGCTATTTGGGTGGTTGTAGACCGGTTGACTAAGTCGGCGCACTTCATCCCTATGCGCGTGAAGATTCGGTAGATCATCTTGCCGATTGTATATTCGGGACATAGTGAGGTTGCACGGGGTCCCAGTGACGATCGTCTCAGATAGAGATCCTCGTTTTACTGCCAGGTTGTGGCAGAGTTTGCAGAGTGCCTTGGGTACTAAGTTGACCTTTAGTACGGCTTATCATCCTCAGACTGACGGGCAGTCCGAGCGTACTATTCAGATCCTTGAGGATATGCTTCGGGTTGTGTCCTTGACTTTAGTGGGACGTGGGAGAGGCACTTGCCCTTGGTGGAGTTTGCCTACAACAACAGTTTCCAGTCTAGTATCGGTATGGCACCGTTTGAGGCCTTGTATGGCCGACCGTGTAGGTCTCCAGTTTGTTGGGCCGAGGTGGGTGATGCACCTTTGTTGGGCCGGAGTTGGTGAGGGAAACGACGGAGAAAGTTGAGCTTATCCGTAGGAGGCTTGTTACAGCCCAGAGTCGTCAGAAATCTTATGCCGACCGTAGGAGGAGGCCTTTGGCGTTTGAGGTGGGTGATCATGTCTTTCTGAAAATATCACCTAGGGCGGGTTGATGAGGTTTGGGAAGAGTGGGAAGTTATCCCCTCGGTTTATTGGCCCTTTTGAGATCCTTGAGAGGATTGGGAGGTTGCCTATCGTTTGCTTTGCCACCGCAGTTGTCCGGGTTCATGACGTGTTTCATGTGAGTATGCTTCGGAAGTATGAGCCGATCCATCACATGTATTGGATTGGACCGACTTAGAGGTTGATGAGGATGCCTCGTATGAGGAGAGACCGGTTCGGGTCTTGGATAGGCGGGATCAAGTCTTGCGAGGCAAGACCATTCCCTTGAAGGTTTGTGGAAACATCACGGAGTGGAGGAAGCCACTTGGGAACGTGAGTTGGAGGTCCGAGAGAAATATCCGGATCTATTTGTGGATGTTTGAACATATATTGTATATTTTGTTGTATTATTGAACCTTAAGAGTATTGAATATATCTTAGGTTGTGAAACATGGCTTATGTTTTGGTTTAATGGAAGTGTTTTGGAACTTGCCTCAAAATGGAAGTTTGATATAACGTTTCATATGTTGAGTATTGTAGAATTGGAAATGCATGTTGAAATGTGTTGTGAAATGCCTCTTGACGAGAGATAGAATGACCGGTAATGGTCAAGTTGTTTGATGTTAAAATGTAACATTGTTTAAATGGAGAAAAACTTGTTTTTGAAAACTTGTGCTTAATTTTGGGGACGAAATTCTTTAAGGGGGGGGAGGTTATAGCCATCTCGGGTTTTTCCCTTGTGTACAGTGATCCGGACTTGTTTCCGTGGATGTTAGTAGTCGTGTATATCTTGTTTGCATCCTTCCGTACCTTGTATTTGAGTTATAGGATGTGTTGGGCAGGCTTGTTACAAGTTGGTTGAACTTAGAAACCAAAAGTAGTTCACCAGATTTTTGCCTTCACGCTCAAGCGGAGCTTTTGACGCTCGAGCGGGCCCTTTGTTTTGCTTCTCCGCTCGAGCGGGTGTTTGGACGCTCGAGCGTGATTTTCCATCTCCAGTATTTCCTCTGCAGTGTTGGATGCTCGAACGGGAGTTTTGACGCTCGGTGAGTTTGTGTGTTGACGCTCGAGCGGGGAGTTTTGCGCTCGAGCGGGGATCTTGGTTCAGCTAAAGTTCTGGGAGTGTGTATCCGCCGCTCGAGCGGGAGTCTGTGAGTGACGCTCGAGCGGGGGTTTCCACGCTGGAGGGGGCACTTTTATATAAACACGGGATCGACTTTTTGGATCACTTTTTCAACACACTTTCTCTCTCTTACTTTCCCAAATACAGATTTGAGAGCCCCTCACTCTAAAACCTTACCTTCTCTCTTAGATTTGATCTAGTAGGAGTGATCTCCTCACCTTGGGCCTTTGTAAAAGTTGTGGGGATCGTCGAGGGCTTTGTTTTAATCTGAAAAAGTTGGGATTGAGCACGTTGGTCTTCGGTTTCATCTTCGTTTGAGCTCAAACTTCGAGGTAGGATATCCTACTCCTTCTCATGATCTTTGTCTTTGAATTTTAGCATTTTGATGAGTTGGGGATTTATTGGGTAGTTATGAGAAAGTTTGGGTCTTTTGTGTAATTTACAAAATTGGGGTTTTGTTTATAATAAACCAATATGCATGCTTGGCATAGAGAAATGAGTTAAATGATGGATTATGGATGAAAATGGAACCTTAGGATTGTTATGTAACTTATGAGAAAAATGCCCTAATTACATAGTTAAATTAATTGGAATAATTAATTTAAAGAAAAGAGGAATTGAATTGAGAATGTTGGAATTGGATGTGTATGGAGTTAAAGGGTGTAGTTAGATTCATTTATTACTCACCTAGTCGAAATGTTGATTATATATTCATTTGGTGCATTTATTTTCGTTATAGAAATAACTGCTTTGGGCTATCGGTGGAGGATAGTCTTGATTGTTGTAGAAAATGCATGATAATTAGGCAAACTAAAACTAATTAATTGAGTATGCTATCGAATATAGCGACTGGAATAATACATTAAACTCTATGTATTGATTGATTGTATATGATCTGTGTTTATATACATGTGTTGTGTGGGAGGAGATATGGGATGTACTCCACGGTTTAGGGGAAAGATAGGGGATGGACCTCTAAATCGGATTTTGTGTGACATTGATACAGCACTACAATGTGTATCGAATGTTGATTATGGAAGTGTTCGAATTGATTTGATATAGCACTAAAATGTATATCGTTATCAATTGTGAAGTATAAAAATGGTTCTATGATTAATTTGATACAGCACCGAAATGTGTATCTTTCGTAATGTGTGGAAGTGGTTTATGTGTTATCGATACAGCATTAAAATGTGTATCCATCATGAGTTTCGAAAGTGTTTTAAAAATGAGTCTTAATCTCATTAAGTTATTGGGCTAGGTGTGGAGCCTTGTTTTCAAACTCAACTTGAAAAAGAAATGGAAAATGAAATGTAACATGGACTTAATGTCATGAAACCGGAATGTGTTATATGTCGATGTATTTGTGTTGACCATCTATCAACTGCTAATCTTTTAGTCATTGTTCATAGTTGGTTTAGTGTATTTCTACTGGGTTGTGGCTCACCCTTTAAGGGACATCATTTTCAGGTACAGGTAGTATGCCACCTCCAAGAACATAGCTTGGGAGGCTAGAGGCAGACAGACTTTTTGTTCTTTTGTTATTTTTGGATGTATTACATGTAAATTCAAACCAAGGGCTTAATGTGTACTTGAGTTAGTACTTTTTTTTTGGTAACCAAGTGTTAACTTAGAAAGCTGTAAGCCCGTAGGGCATTTGCTTTTGTTGTTAACATGTAATACTCATTGTAATTAACTACTCTGATGAATAGAAGAATATTTACTTTTGTTATCAATGCATGTCAATATTGATGGGTTTAATGTTATTATTTTGAGGGCGTTACAGTTTTCAACTTCTCCCATATACTATGGTTAGTGATAAGATTGTTAAATTATTTTTATAAAAAATCTTAAAAAACATAATTTATATATTAAAAAAAATCTAAAACAAATATAAATATCTATAATTATCCTGTACATAGCACGGGTGACAGGCTAGCATTATATAAGTAAAAGGGGATTTCTAACCACAAGTTTGTGGGAGTTTCAATATCTCAACCTAAAATTTCTAATTTTTTGATTTTAAATAATTAAAAAAATCCTTTAGCTCTCATCCAAGCAAAAAAATAAATAATAATAAATAATTAATAATTAATTAATATCTTTTGATTTATGATTTTCAAATGGAAAGTATATCAAATATATAAAATATAAAATAGAAAGTATACTAATCCATTTCAAATTTCAAATTTGAGAGGCAGCAAATATGGAAAAAATTCTATTAATTTAAATTTAAAATTATAATGATTTATCCCATAATATATAAGTTTTAAATAATGATATATTCCATGATTTATCTATATATCTATATACTATTATAGTTGCAAAACATTATCATTTCGTTAAGGTTGAAAGTTGTAATTCTTTTTCTTATATTTTTTTATTTTGTTTATTTTTTGTTAATACGTGTTACAATATGATTGATCTATAAATTAATTTTATATTCTTCAAAGAAAATTTCAAATTTGGATTCTTACTTAAATTATGTTACTATAATTGGAATGAGATCAATATTCATTCCTTAAATTTTACATCCTTTATTAAATTATAAAATAAAATTTCAAATTTAAATTCTTCTTCAAAATATATTACTACAATTAGAATGAGATCAATATTTATATGTGTCACAATAATGTGTCATAATATTATTGGTCTAAATATAATTTGTTTTAAATACATGTGTTCAAATTATTAATCGCTATTAATTTTTTTTCTTTTATTATTTTAAATTTTGTATAAAAAAAATTATATCCCTCTAACTTGAATAATAATATTTTTTAATATAATTTTTTTTTTCAGAAAAGAACAAAACATAACTTTTTTAGTACTTACCAGACATGGTGGATTTTGTTAGATTTTGTTTTTTTAATTTCAATTGTCAATTAAAGAAATTAAAATAAAGAATAAAGATATCTTTGGCTCAAATTGTTAAAAAGTTAGTTTTGCTAAAATAAATTAGAAAGAAATGTTGATTTTTTTTTTTATTCATTAAAAGTGATAGTTCGTTAGACTTTTTTATTTAAAAAAAAAAAGGGAGGTGATAATTTATTGTTCATCTAAAATTATTTTTAGATTAAATGAAAATACCATATTTAAATTTTAAATTTCTTACCTTTTTTATTCAAATACTTTTATTTTTTAAGAATTTTGTTTTTATTCTATTTAATATTTTATTGTAATTGTTAAATTAAAAATAATTTCAAAAAAATCATATTTTAATTATTTATGCCATTATAAAAAGTAAATTTTTTTAATATCAACTTAGTCGTAGTTTGGAAAGTGCTAAATAAGTATAACTTTTTACTTTTTACAAAAATATGTATTGAAAAATAGAGATCTGATGTGACCCAAAAAAGATAATTAAGTATATTTTTTTACTTTTTACTAAAAAATGTGTAGAAAAGTAGAGATATGATGTGACCAAAAAAAGATAAAAAGATAAAAAATGAAAAAAGAAAAAAGGGTGAGCTAATATGGCACTTCCCAAACAACCCTTTATTTGATGATCCCTTTTTAAAAAGTGTATTTTTTAAATATTTTCAAAAAAAATTATATTGAAAATCTTAAGTATATTGCTTTTTCTTTTGTCCATTAATATTGAATTTTTAATTAATTTTAGTTATTATTTTAAAAAATAAATTAGCAAATAATTTATATATTTATATATATAATTTTATTTTGGTTGCTCAGGTTATTATTTGGTGTTTCTGCCCAAATCCACTCAAATTTAATTTGAATTTTTGAATTTCTACATAGATTATCACTTAATTAAAAACTATATGGTTCAATCATTAAAAAAATTTAAACTCGACTCAAGTTACTTGGGTTGAGCCCACCGTTTGCAATTCTAAAAATGAAGGTTGAACATGATTAAATTTGTGACAAATTAAAAAATAATAATTTGTAATAAAATTATGAGACTTAAATTGTAAATTTCAATCTTCTTTGTTTTTATAATTTGCGTATAAAAATTTAACTATTTATATTATTTTGTATAAAACTATATTATTATCTTTGTTACATGTCGTGCATAGCACGGATTACCACTAGTATAATATATAGATATAGATAGAAGGGATAACTATTATTTCCAAAATAATTAAATAAATATGGGAGAAGTTAAAAATGGGAGAGAATTATTATTTCCAAAATAATTAAATAGGAATGGGAGAAGTTGAAAGGTGTGTATGGGAGAAGTCATTAAGTGATGAGAAATTTTTTTTTAAATAAAAAAATCAGGAAATTAAGATTGAGATATTGGAGCTCCCACAAGGCTTGTGAGTTAGAACTCCCCTTTTCTTTATATAATATACTAGCCTATCACCCGTTCTATGCACGTGATAATTATAGATATTTATATTTGTTTTAGATTTTTTTTAATATATAATTTATGTTTTTAAAGATTTTTTATAAAAATAATTTAACAATCTTATCACTAACCATAATGTATGGGAGAAGTTGAAAAGGGTACTGCAATAACTATATACGGATTGTATCTATAATTATTTGTTTGAGGGGATTTTAAAGTTAATTAAGAGATTTTGACCGAATCAATAAATGCAGGCATGTGGAAAGACATGTGGATTGAAAAAAGTTAATAAATGCTGATTAGGGGATTTTGACCAAATTAATAAATGTTGAGTTTTTTTTTTTAAATAAAAAATTTAGAAAATTCAGATTGAGATATTGAAACTCCTACAGGCCTTGGGGTAAAAATCCCCTTTTGCTTAATATATAGTATAGATAGATAGATAAATAGATAGATTAATGAAATGCCCAATGTAATTTTTTTTCTTCTTTTTTTTTTTGGCAATTGCAACATGTTTTTTTTTAATAAGAATTTAAATTTATTTTAGATATTTTTTTAATATACAAATTATTTTACAGTTTAATTTTTTCTCCTTTTTTTTTTTTTTTTTTGCAATTGCAACATCTTATTTTTTAATAAGAATTTATATTTGTTTTAGATATTTTTTTAATATAGAAATTATTTTTTTTAGATTTTAATGAAATGCATAGTATAATTTTTTTTCACAATTGCAACATGTTATTTTTTAATAATAATTTATATTTATTTTAGATATATTTTTAATATACAAATTATTTTTTTTAAGATTTTAATGAAATGTACAGTATAAATTTTTTTTTTTTCGCAATTGCAACATGTTATTTTTTAATAAAAATTTATATTTATTTTAGATATTTTTTTAATATACAATTATTTTTTTGCAATGTAATTTTTTTCTTTTTTTTTCCACAATTGCAACATGTTATTTTTTAATAAGAATTTATATTTGTTTTAGATTTTTTTTAATATACAAATTATTTTTTTTAGATTTTTTATAAAAATAATTTAACAATCCCATCATTAATTATAGTGTATGAGAGAAGTTGAAAATGTATGGAAGAAGTCAAAAAGGCTTGTGGGTTGGGAGAAGTCAATAAATGCTGAGTTTTTAAATAAAAAAAATCAAAAAATCAGAAAATTAAAATTGAGATATTAGAGCTCTCACAAGGCTTGTGGGTTAAAAATCCCCTTTTCCTTATATAATACTAGCCTATCACCCGTGCTATGCACGGGATAATTATTGATATTTATTTTTGTTTAGATTTTTTTAATATTAAATTATGTTTTTTTAAGATTTTTTCTTATCACTAACCATAGTGTATGGGGGAAGTTGAAAATGGTATTGCAGTAACTATACACGAATTGTATCTATAATTATTGTATGATGGGATTTTAAATGCTGATAAGAGGATTTTGACCAAATCAATAAATGCTGAGTTTTTTTTTTTTTTTAAATAAAAAATTTTAAAAATTCAGATTGGGATATTGAAGCTCCCATAGGCCTTGGGGGTTAAAAACCCCATTTCGCTTAATATATAGTATAGATATAGATAGATAGATAGATATATCTTTTTATTTTTATTTTCATTTTTAGTTTTGTGGTTTCTATTCGGGTATTTTTTTTTTCAATTTATTTAAGATGGAGTTGTGGGTATCTTTTTTTTAAAATTTAATTTATCTATGGTTTCCATTTGTTTTTAATTATCATTAATTAGGTAAGTTATGATGTGAGTTAGATATGTGATAGACATATGAGTTTTATTGATTTAAAGTTTATTTAGATAAACTTTAATTTTTTTTTTTTTAGTTTTTTAGTTTTTTTTGTTATGTTATAATATAATATATGTAACGCCCCGAAATATTGCAATAAAGACAACTCATATGCGGAATAAATATAAAAAAAACAACATAAGTTCATATATCAGAGTTCACTGTTTAGCAAACAATTAAATGCCATATAGGCTTTCATCTTTCCAAGACATTGCTTGGTTACACAAATAGAGTCTTGCTCATTACATATTAAGCCCTTGGCTTTACAAATAACACTCATGCACACATAAAGCATAATAAGGAAACTCTTGCTTCCCGATGGTCCATCCATACTATTGCCTTGGAGGTAACATCTCACCTGCACCTGAAAATGATATTCCCGTATAGGGTGAGCTAACAGCCCAGTAGAAATACACTAAATCAGCTATGAACAATGACTAAAAGATTAGTATTTGATAGATGGTCAACACTGATACATCCACTTATATTACATTACAGTTTTATGACATACAAGTCCATATTACTTTTCATTTTCCATTTCTTACTCATTTCTCAACTCAAAACCATGGCTCAGAACCTGGCCAAGCAACTTATGTGAGGCAGTAACTCATATTAGACATTTTCCCATTTCACAACAGATAAGCATATTAGCTATATCAACACATCAACAGATAAGTACAAGAGCTATATCACATTTCCAAAGATAAGCATATGAGCTGTATCAACATATCAATAGATAAGCATATGAGCTGTATCTACGGAGTCCATCCCCTATCTTCTCCCAAACAACATCCAGTTAGAGGTCCATCCCCTATCTTCCCCTAAACCGTGGAGTACATCCCCTATCTCCTCCAACACAACTCATTGCATATAAACAATTATTATACACATCATCAATCAATACATAAAGTTGATGTATTCTTTCAACCGTCATACTCAATGACACGTTCCATTGATTAGTTTTCGTTTGCCTAATCATCATGCATTGTCTACAACAATCAAGACTATCCTTCACCGATAGCCCAAAGCAGTTATTTCTAAATAGAAAATAAATGCACCAAATGGATATAAAATCAACATTTCAACTAGGTGAGCAATAAATTGTCCCACTACATCCTTTAGCCCCGTACACCCCCAATTCCAACAATTTCAATTCTCAAATTAATTTCTCAAATTAATTTCTCAAATTAATTTATCAATGTAATTAAGGCATTATTCCCATAAATTACATAACAGCCCTAAGGTTCTATTTTCATCAATTAACCCATTTCTGGTGTGTTATTTGTAATTATCACAACAATTTTAAGGAGATTCAAATAGCAAACGTTCATGGAGCCAGTACTGGAGAAGCCCAACGAGAATACCGGCGATCTCAACAAGCCCTTCTGGTTCAAGGGAGCTCATTTTAAGAGATGGAAAGGCAAGGTGCTTTTCTACCTCAGTCTCCTCAAGGTGGCGTATATCCTAACCGAGAAAAATCCAAACAAAGTCCCCACTGAAGAGATGACCGACGAAGAGTATGCTGTTCATCTTGAAAAAATCGAGAAATACAACACAGATGAGTATAAATGTCGATACTATCTTTTGAATTGTCTTTCAGATCAATTTTACGATTATTATGATACTACTTACACCACTGCCAAGAAAATTTGGAAAGCCTTGCAGAATAAATATGACACTGAAGAGGCAGGCGCTAAAAAATATGCTGCAAGCCGTTTTTTCCGCTATCAGATGATAGATGGAAAATCAGTGGTGGAGCAAGTTCAAGATTTTCAGATGCTAGTGGCTGAAGTTAGATCCGAAGACATCAAAATTGGAGACAATCTTGTTGTAGCAGGTATTGTTGACAAACTTCCATCATCTTGGAGGGAGTTCCAGAAGTCGATGCGTCACAAGCAAAAAGAGACGTCCTTGGAGACTCTAATCACACGGATTTGGGTGGAGGAGGAAGCACGAGGACAAGATGCGCTTATGACAAGATGCGCTTATGACACAAGAGCATTCCACTGCTAAGGTAAATTTAACTTCTGGAAATACTTTACCTAAAGGTCGATTTCATAAAAATTGTCATTTGAAGCCAGTTAAGAAAATTTGGAAAAATACTAGAAGGCCACAAAATAAAAATTACCCGAGGCAAAAGAAATGGAACCAAGAACCCCCTTCACAAGATTTGACAAATGTGACATGTTTTGTGTGTGGCAAAAATGGGCATATTGCTCGAACTTGCAAATTTCGGAAAGAACAGCCTCGACCACAGGCTAATGTTACCGAGGAACCATTTGTGGCTATGATCACAGATATTTTTATGGTTCAATCTGTGGAAGGGTGGTGGGCAGACTCTGGTGCCAATAGGCATGTCTGCTATGATAAAGACTGGTTCAAAGATTTCACTCCTTTTAATGAGGAGAAGACTGTTATGCTTGGTGACTCCAGTTTAACCAAGGTGCTCGGGTGTGGGGATGTTGAGCTGAATTTTACCTCTGGACGTGTGCTTGTTTTAAAAGATGTGTTGTACACACCGTCCATGAGAAAAAATTTGATGTCAAGTTATTTGCTCAACAAAGCTGGTTTCAAACAGACTATTGAATCTGACCAATATGTAATCACTAAAAAAGGCATATTTGTGGGAAAAGGGTATGCCTGTGATGGAATGTTTAAATTAAATGTTGAGAATAAGAAAGCACATGTTTCTGTTTACATGCTGTCTTCTATGAATTTTTGGCATGCTCGTCTATGTCATATTAATAGCCGATATATGGGAGTCATGAGTAGTTTAGGATTAATTCCCAGACTAACAAACAAGTTTGAGAAATGTGAAGTTTGCAGTCAAGCAAAAATACTAAAAGGCCTCATAAAAGTGTGGTGAGAAATACTGAATTATTAGAATTAATTCACATTGATTTATGTGAATTTGAAGGAATTTTAACACGTGATGGAAATAGATATTTTATCACTTTTATTGATGATTTTTCAAAATACACTTATGTATACTTGTTGAAAAATAAAAGTGATACTTTTGAAAAATTTAAAGAATTCCTTCTTGAAGTTGAAAATCAATTCCTTAAAAAGATTAAAAGATATAGAAGTGATAGAGGCCGGGAGTATAAATCTTTTGGATTCAACTCGTTTGCTCAGTCTTTGGGAATAATCTATGAAACTACTCCACCATATTCACCTGCATCTAATGGTGTAGCAGAAAGGAAAAATAGAACTTTAACTGATTTAACAAATGCTATGCTAATTGAAGCAGGTGCTCCTTCAAATTTGTGGGGAGAAGCAATTTTAACTGCATGTTATGTTATGAATAGAGTGCCAATAAAAAAACAAAAGTTACACCTTTTGAGTTGTGGAAAGGGCATAAGCCAAATTTGAGATATTTGAGGGTTTGGGGTTGTCTAGCTTTTGTTAGACTTGTGGACCCTAAAAGACCTAAATTAGGTGTGAAAGCTGCCACTTGTTTTTCTTGGATATGCAACAAATAGTACAGCCTATAGATTTTTTGATTTGAAAACAAAATAATTTTTGAATCAGGTGATGCAATTTTTCATGAAGAAAAATTTCCTTTTAAATCTCAAAATGGTGGGGGTCAAAATTATCAAAAAAATATTTTGTCTGAAACCAGTTCTTCTACTCCTCTTTTACAAAACCAAGATACTGTAGTTTTTGAACCTAGAAGGAGTAAAAGAGCCAGATTAGAAAAAGATTTTGGCCCTGATTATCATGTTTTTAATGTGGAGGAAACTCCATTAACTTTACAAGAAGCTTTGGCATCTCCTGACTCTGTTTTTTGGAACGAGGCTGTAAATGATGAGATGGAATCATTATTATCCAATAACTTGGGTCTTAGTAGATTTACCACCAGGTTGTAAAACTATTGGCTGTAAATGGGTTTTGAGAAAAAAACTTAAACTGGATGGAACTATTGATAAATATAAAGCAAGGCTTGTTGCAAAAGGTTTTAAACAACAAGCAGATCTTGACTTTTTTGATACATTTTCTCCGGTTACTAGAGTTACATCCATTAGATTATTAATTGCAGTGGCTGCAATTCATGATCTAAAGATTCATCAAATGGATGTTAAAACAACCTTTTTAAATGGAGACCTGGGTGAAGAAATCTATATGGATCAACCTGAGGGTTTTGTGGAACCCGGTCAAGAAAGCAAAGTGTGCAAGCTAGTTAAATCCCTATATGGCTTAAAACAGGCCCTAAACAGTGGCATGAGAAATTTGATTCCTGCATGATTAGGAATGGCTATAAAAACAATGAATGTGATAAATGCATTTACTATAATCTGAAGAAAATTCACATGTCATTATTAGCCTCTATGTGGACGATCTACTTATATTTGGCTCTAATTTGCATATCATTGTGGAAACTAAAAATATGCTTAGTAGCCATTTTGATATGAAAGATCTTGGTGAGACTAATTATATTTTGGGAATGAAAATTACCAAAACCTGTAATGACATATTTCTTGATCAGTCGCATTATGTTGAGAAAATTTTGAGAAAATATAATTTTTATAAGTGCAAGCATGTTCTTACTCCTTTTGATCCTCATGTGCGTTTATTTCCTGTTGAAAATGATGAGGATGTAATTAATCAAAAGGAATATGCTAGTATGATTGGTAGCTTGCGTTATGTGACTGACTGTACTAGACCTGACATTGCCTATGTAGTTGGAATACTTAGCAGGTTTACTAGCAAGTCTGGCAGTGATCACTGGCTAGCCATTGAGCGTATTATGAAATATTTATCTGGTACCATAAAATATGGCTTGTTTTATAATAAGTTTCCTGCAGTACTTGAAGGTTACAGTGATGCCGATTGGAATACCTTGTCAGGTGATTCATTATCAACCACTGGTTACTTATTTACATTGGGAGGTGGTGCTATAAGTTGGAAGTCGAAAAACAAACCATTATTGCTAATTCAACAATGGAGGCTGAGCTTATTGCTTTAGCTACAGCTAGTGAAGAAGCAAATTGGTTGAGAGATTTGTTAAATGAAATCTCTTGTTGGGAAAAACCGATTCCACCTATATTAATTCATTATGATAGCACCGCAGCAATTGGTCGAGTTAATAACCGTTATTATAACGGTAAATCCAGACCTATCAGAAGAAAACACAGTACTGTGAGATCTTATATGAATAATGGCATTATAAATGTGGATTATATTAAATCTGGTGATAATCTTGCAGATCCATTAACTAAGGCCTTGGTAAGAGATAGAGTCTGGAATACATCGAGGGGGATGGGATTGAAGCCCATTGAATACAGCAGGAGCCATGTATGAGGATACTCAACCCAGGGACCAGAGATCCTATAACTGGGTTCAATGAGAAAAACGATCATATGATGGCCGTGAGAAATGCACTAAATTACTTTTTTCCCATCCCTATGATGTAAGTGCATTTATCCTGTAACGTTGTAGAGGTTGAGTTATTAAAAAACTCTTAATGAATTTCTGTAGCTCTTATTGAGTGGGGTTTCATAGTTACAGGAGCACCCTTGACAGAATTCACCTATGTGAGTGTGGTAGTGGGGCCGCTACCTATGAGATTTGGGCTAATTCTCAAACACACTCATGAATCTTGGGATCGCACAAGGCCGTAATGTGCTAGCTTTTAAAGCTTTTGTGAACACCTAGAATATTATGTGTGTGTAATAATTATTTATTTCCCTTAAGTAGTCATAGTTCAATGCTGAGTATACTATTGGCTCTGGAGTAGATATTATTGTTTCACTAATGGAGGTTCAATGTAGAGCACATCTACTATGATGCATAATATCCTTATTTGCCTAATAATCTCAGTTTTTGTTACCTATAATATTAAAATAGGTGGGGGAATGTTAGCAGGTATTTTTTAATATTATAATGTGTTATTGGTTTCCTTCATATCTTATCCATTAAGTCTTCCTAGTCTCCCCATTCTTATCCATCCAAATCTTCCAAGATAAGGCTTGCAAAACTTATCCATCCAAGTCTTCGTCTCCAAGTCTTCTCCAAGGTCTTCTCCAAGTCTTCGCAGCCTTATCCATTCAAAGTCTTCCAAGTCATCATCATTTTCTTATCCTCCAAGGCATCGTCTAACAAGTTTTTTTTATATATATATAGTAAACTTGTGTCATATCTGAAAAAGAAGAGAGAAGAAGTCTTGGTTGTGTTGTTATGTCTTGAGTGAGATTATCAGGCAAATAAAAAGGGTGTGTGTGATAAAGCTTTGGGTTTAACCAATTGTGCAGTATTGGTTAACCATACGACTTAGTCGGGCTGTTGTATCCTGGGGGGAACAAGTCAAGATTTTTCTATTGCACCGATGTGAGGCTTTGCCTAACCGCAGAGGGCTTGAATCTCCTTAAAGAGAGCGAGTTTCCCGCGCCTCAGCCCTTATATTAGTTATTGTAACTTTTATTTTTTGTATTTTCTGGTGTGTTATTTGTAATTATCACCAACAGGGTTTAATAATAGGAAAAAGATGAAAATTATTGTTGGTGTTGTGTGCGTCCAACAGATACTAGAAATTTTTTTTTAAATCTGTTGAATTTTTTTTTTTGGATCTGAGATTTTTTTATTTTTTTTTTGATGATGGTAATGAAACACAATGCAAAAGATAGGGAAAGAGTGCTGATTAGATGATGATAAAGAGGAAATGGAAAATTTGCACAGATAAAATTTGGACAGATAGAAAATTTACACAAACATTTGAACGGATAGAAAATTTACAAAGAAAAAATTTGAACAGATAGACAAAAAATATGAACAAATAGAAAATAATTTGAACAGATAGATATAAATTTGAATAAATAATCAATAAAAAATCAAATAGATAAAAAAAATTTAAGAGATAAAATTGAAAACAAAATATCTTTAAGGACCTCTCACCAAACTATTTCATAAAGTGTAGACCTCACCAACAAAAATCACTAGATTTAATACCTTAGACAATTGTTAGAGTCAATTTTTCACTAATTTTATCAAAGAAAAATTCACTAAGATCTTTTTTTTTTTTTTCCTTTCTTTCTACTTATCTTGTCGTGTAGATTTTAAAAGTAATTTTTTAAAGAAAAAACCTTAAAAAAATTACTAAATACCAAAAAAAAAAAAAAATAGCTTACACTCATTTTTCCTAAGGTTTGAAAAAATTATAAATAGCCCCATACTTTTATCATAACTAAATTAATTTCCCTTTCAGAAAGACTAAAAGTTGTAAATAACTTAAATAAATAAAGATAAATACATATTTTAGTAAAAGAGATATGACCATATCATTTTTTTAATAGGGCATGGCTATACAAGTCAAAAAATTAGACCCAATTTATCAAATATAATTATGTGATAATTAATTATGATATTTAAAGTAAAATTCTATCTCATATTTTTTTTAATCATCAACTACTCATATTATTTACATATCATTGAGTCTAAAAAATGAATCTAAAAACTATACTTATATGTTATTTTTTATTAAAATATCAAAAGAGACCAGAATAATTATATTAAGGGGTTGTTTGAAATGTCCTAAATAAGTATACTTTTTATCTTTTTAAATTAAAAAATTAAAGTTAAAAATATGGATGTTTGAGTTAACTTTTTAATTTTTTATGAAAAAATATGTAATAAAAAATTATAAAAATTGATTTGTAAGGAAAAATTCGAATTGAGAGTTGTACAGTCATAATTGTTAACTTTTAATGAATAGTATTAACTTTTTAACTTTTTGAATAACTTTTTGATCTTTTAACTTTTTTACAAGTTCTCATGGCCTAAATTAGAAGTTCATATGATAAGGACGTGTGTATGGTACAATTCACCCTTTTAAATTCCCAAAGCAGCATACGTACACATGAACAGACAAACAAAGAGGAATGAATTTCCTTTGGGTCAAGTTTAGCATAACTTAAATAATACAAAAAGTTAAAAATTACTATCTTATTTAAATCACATCATCTTATTTAAATCACATCACTTCTCTAACACATCGCATTAAACCCAACCCAAACCCAACCCATATAAGCCAATAAATCAAAAAATACACTTCCCAAACCAACCCTATACACTAGTTGCTTAAAATATTGCCCATAAGCATTGTTGAAAAGATCTGTCGCCATGCCAAACTTCTAAATTTGCAGAAAATTTATCAAGGCATTGAAATATGAGGATCTATTAACCCACATACCAGTTGAAAACAATAACAAAGCACATTCACCAATATACTTTCTTAGAAGTAAATTGCATTATAAAACATCAAAAGGGGATGCATCCCGTTTACATTTCTAACAATCAACCAAACTAGCTAAAATAGCGAACTCAAAATCGAGCAATTAAAGTGACAATAACAATTATCAAACCAAGCGATTAAGGTGATAATAACCGTTATCAAATTTCCAAAATCGAGCTATTAACACCGCAGCAACCGTTACCAAATCCGAAATCAAACAATTAAGGTGGCAATAACAGTTATAAAATCTAAAATCAAGTCAAATAAGGTGACAATAACAGTTATAAAACTCCTAATCTACTTAATTAAGGTGACAGTAACAGTTAAATAACTACACTACCCAAAATACACCTTTCATTAAACAGAGAAATCACGGTCGAATAACGCTGGATTGTGGCGACATCAGCAGCATCTGGCAGTTGATCAAATTGGATAATCCAAGGCAGAGATCTCATTAAACTAAGAGCATCAACCAGCAAATTGAACACCAATTTGCAATCTTGTGATAACAATTTCCTCAAATCAGTTGGATTTGTTACTGCTACATCAGGAGGATTGTTAGGGTTTCTTGAAGTTGTGGAATGGAACAAAGATGGGTTAAGTTTGAGGGAGAGAACAGGAGTAGTAGCAAATCTCTGCATCTTCAACAGGGAAGTGAAGTGAAGTGAAGTGAAGTGAGCCGCCATGGAGGCAGCGAATAGAGAAGAAGATTATGAGATAGATTATTAGGGTTTTCTGCGGAAGAAATATATATAGATATGAAAAATTAAGGTGCTCTTAAAATATCAGGTATTTATAATATTTATTAATTATTATAGGGTAAATTATATTGACGCCTCTAAGGTTTATATTTATTATAGTTTCTTCCCTCACTTTTTATAAATTACATTTCCTTCTTGAGGTTTAAAATTTTATTACAGATTGTCCCCTAAGGTTCAAGGCCGGCCCTGACCTAAGGCAGGTAAGGCTTGTGCCTTAGGTCCCAAATTTTGGCCCAAAAAAAAGGCCCCCAAATTTAATAAATTGTTATAGGTCCAATCCCCCCTAATTTTTTTGTTTTAAGATCAATTTAAAGGGTCCCAAAATGTTTTATTGGGCCCATGTAAAATTTAGCTCATATTTATTTATAAATGTGTTTGGCCCATATTTATTAAAATGAAAACATATAAATAAATAAATAAAAAAAAAACAAAACAAAAACAGAAGAAGTGTTTGGGCCGAACCCAAACCATACATACACTATATACAACATCACTTTCACTTCAGTGCACTGTTTTGCTTTCAATCTCTCTCTCTTTAACGAAGTAATGAAATGAAGATCACGACAATATGTACCAAGTTCAAGATAAGGCAGACGCAGAGCACAGCATTGTTGTGAGCGACTCACTCTCTCTCTTTCACTCACTTCTCCGGCGACTCACTCTCTCTCACACACTCTCTCTCATGGTAAATCTTCTCTCTCACTATCCGATTTTATTAAATAAAGTCACCATAATTTTTTTTTCTACATTCTTTCTCTATCAGTTAGTGGAATAATAAGTTTGCCCTAATTTTTTTTTTTTTTTTACATTCTTTATCCATTAGATTTTAGTGGAATAAATAATTTAGCCCTAATTTTTTTACCTAGGTATTTATCAATTTTAATTGAATAAATTTTTTGCCCTAATTTTGTTTCATTAATTTTTTTTTTTATAATTTATTTGCTATCAGATCAGTGGATTGTGATTTGTGGATTGAAGTGTTTGTGATTTGTGGATTGGTTTACAGTGTTTGTAATTTGTGGATTGAAGTGTTTGTGATTATAGCCATGTTTCCTAGGAAGTATAGTTCTGGAAATGAAAAGAGAAAGAAGATGATGAAAGTAGAACAATTAATTCAAGTATATGAAAGTAAATTTTAGTTTATAATTTTAATGATTATATGTTCAAGTATACTTAAATAAAAAATTTGTGGATACTTATCATTTTATACATAAATTTTTTATTAAAAAAAATATATTAGAGGGGCCCCATTTTTATAGTTCGCCTTAGGCCCCACAAATCTCAGGGCCGGCCCTGCTAAGGTTTAAAGTTTCATAATAGTTTCTCCCATCACCGTAATGATCATCATACATAAAATTAAATTAACAGAGGGGTCAATGTAATTTTCCAAACGTGAAGGGAACTGTAATAAATATAAACCTGAGGAGGTGTCAGTGTAATTTACCCATTATTATATATTATGTCTTTTTATATTTTTTAATTATTTAATGTAAAATTATAAATTTTATTGTTTTTATCAATCATAATAGCTTGAAATACCACGTAATCGTATTCTAATAACACCTAATAATTACTCAATATCTATATAACAATGGAAGGATTGATTTGAAAATGTCTTTGAAATTAATGGTCCAGATCTATCTAATTGAAAAGCAATGGCTCAGATTTATTTTAAAAAATATCTCTCTCACAAACTATCTTCAATGGTTCATATTTGTCTAATTTAAAAAGAATGGCTGAGATTTAAAAGAGATTCAGTGGTCCAGATTTATCTAAGAAATAAGATTCAATGGTTCAGATTTGTTTGCCTATCAAGTCTTACCAAACCACTGCAGTTTACATCATATGTATGTATGTATGAACAAAGCTCTGAGGAAGAACAAAGCTCAAAGCTCAATTGAAAGGAAGAACAATGGCTCCAGATAAGGCACTCTACTTTCTTTCTATTTTCATTCATTTTTTTTACCTCTGTTTTTTATAGCTCTGTTTTTTTTTCTTTTCCATCGTCATCCCCACCCAATGGCTCAGATTTAATTTGCTCTCAATTGTGTTTTTTTCATAGTTCAATTGGATTGACACCCACTTCTCTCTCTCTCTCTCTCTCTCTCTCTCTCTCTCTCTCTATCAAATGGGAGTTTAGGAAAAATAGATTTCATGTTAAGAATCATTTTTATTTCATCTTACTCAAATGGGTTGAGGCTCTCTTTAATTGTCAATGGTCATATTTTGTTCTTTTTCAATTTTTTGTTTGATTTCTTATTGTGTTTTAATCTTTCTTTTTTGTCTTCCAGATTGCTGTTTCTCGATATGGTTAGTACCTTGATCTCTGTTTTTTTGGATTTTCTTTCTCTCTCACTTTTTTTTTTTGGTTTGGCTGTTGCAGAATCATTTTTGTTTCGATTCATTTAGTGCATTTTTTTTTATACTTCCGGTGGTCAATGTAGTTTACCAATTTTGAGTAAAGTTTTTGCCCAGCAGCATACTGAACCAAAGATGCACAAATAAACGCTTAAAATGTTTCCAAAAACTTTACTCCATCATGACAGGGGAAGTTCTGGATTTGCCATTTATGTTGTTGGTATGCTCCACAGAGCACTCTTACCCACATTTGATCAAACTTGACATGTAATGTTGAAGTGTAGGGATTCTGGAATCTCACAATTGCATCAATTCAAATTAATTTTTTTAAAGCAACAATCTTTTGATGTTGGAGTAGTTTTCTCATTTAATTCTTTTGATGTTGTTTATGCCAGGATTTTAAATCACATTAACCATCTTTTTTGAGTTTAGATTCAATAGCAATTGTCCAAAGAACTTTCTCTAATATAATGATTATTTATGAGCCAAATTCAATAGCAATTCTTTTGATGCTAATCAATTACTCTTCTTGAAAAATCAAAAATCATCTTTCCTCTTCATGAACAGCTTTAGAAAGCTCAATTACTTTGTAATTCAAAACCAGAAGTTCCTTCTGATAAAAATTACTTCTCAATCTTATGCGTTGTTGTTTAGTATATGACAAAAAGGAAGACAAAAGGAAATTGAAAGGAAACATATTTGTGATTAAATAAGTTACTGTGTGGTATAACAAAATATAACTTTGATCTCTTTTTTTTAGATTTTCTTTCTCTCATTTTTTTTTTTTTTGGTTTTGGTTTGGTTATTGATTGTTGAGAGAGAGGAAAAGGAAGTTTGAATCTTATATGTTGTTGTTTGGTATATGAGAAAAAGGAAGGCAAAAGGAAATTGAAAGGAAACATATTTGTGATTAAATAAGTTACTATGTAGTATAACTCATTGGAGTAATTAAAAAAAATTTATTGTAGTTTTTCCATATTGAAGTTTTGCTACAATTTTATTCATAAGTAGTATAATTTATATTTTTTATAATTTATATATATATATATACTAGGGTATGCCCGTGCCTAAAGGCACGGTGAAAATATTATTAAAATGAAAATGTAATTGAATATAAAATTATTGGGTTAAAATGTAATTTATTCAATTTGTTGAAAAAAAAAATTGAGGTGAAAATATGAATAAACGATCTATATGGTTTTGAATTTTGACAATATTTAATTTTTCTTTTATCCTTTTAAATGTATATTGAAGACATAAAAAAAATATAATTTGTCTTTTATTCTGTAGTAGTTCAATTTCCCCATCTGTGATATTTATGCACAGACGAACTTCTTAAAGTAGGTTGTTAACTAAAATATGTTATGAGGTTGTTAATTCTGTGTTGATTAATTTTTCTTTATTGCAATTATTAAACCTCACTTTGCCTTCTTACAGTTATATTTTATGTCAACAATCATTTTTATTTCATCTTAATCAAATGGGTGAGGTTCTCATTAATCATCAATGGTCATATTCTTACTCATCAAACATGAAAATAAATTCGTATACATTTTTAGTGTTGAGGAGTGCTCTTACTAATTGTGTTTTCTTTTTATCCTTCTGTCTTAGATTTCTTTAATTTTGCTTCTCAAGTAGATATTCAGGTTAGGAGGTCTCTCCCTTGCAATTCTTTATTAGTTCCTCACTTTCTTTCTTGAATTACAGTGGGTTAATGAATGTTCTGGATTAATGAATGAACTCTCTCAGATTTCTTTAATGCTTTGGAATTTTCATGTTTGGTCTTGGAATTTTTAATAATTAATTAAACATTAAGCTTTTAATGTTTGGTTTAGAAAAAAGTCTAACATAGTGTGTATAGTTATGTATCTTGGTATATAGCTGTTAAATTACTAAAGAATACTTATTTTATTTTTTTGAATAATAGGAATGTGTGATGAATTATGTGAATACTTATGTTTTTTTTTTTTTTTGAATAATGATATACAAGTCCATTTTTTATACCCACTTAATGTTTTTGGATTTTCTCTCTTTTTTTAATTTTTTAATTTTATTTTGGCTGTTGATAGTTGAGAGAGAGAGAAAAAGAAAGTTTGAATCTTATGCATTGTTGTTTGGTAAGGAAGGAAAAGGAAATTGAAAGTTTTAACTTTCTTCACCATTTCACTGCTTATAAAAATAAATAAATAAATAAATACAACTTTTGAATAGAAAGTATGGAAAAATGGGTTAAGGAAAGATATTTGTGATTAAATAAGCTACGGTGTCGTATAATTCATTGGAGTAAATAAGTTTCAATATTTGTGATTAAATAAGCTACGGTGTCGTATAACTCATTGGAGTAAATAAGTTTCTGTGTAGTATAATTTTTATGAGAGTATTGAAAAGGGCATTTGTAATTATATAGATAAGGCAAAAGATATTTGTAATTATCCATTTACAGTGTGGTGAGACCTTTTATAAGTATTGTAGTTTTTTACTTATTTTTTTTCACATTTTAAAATGCAAAATTAGTAATTAAATTTCTATATTGAAGTTTTGCTAAAATTTTATTCACAAGTAGTATAATTTATATTTCTTTTATAATTTACTCTCTTTTTTTTTTTTTTTTTTTTTCCTCTTTTTTTTTTTTATCTTATACATGAGTTGTTAGTAGGAAAAGTGGGCAATACAATCCATAAGAATTCAACTGTTATCAATGCAAAAGTACTATATAGAATCAACCACAAAATCATGTATTGCAATAATTCTACATTTTGGCCAATAGAGAAAAATGATGAAGATTTCTATGACAGTATTTAATTTTTCTTTTATCCTTTTTAATGTATATTGAAGACATAACAAAAGTATAGTGTGTATCTTGGTATATAGCTGTTAAATTTCTAGAGAATATTTATTTTTTTTATTTTTTTTGGAATAATAGGAATGTATGATGAATTATGTGTCAAGTCCATTTTAATGATGATATACAAGTCCATTTTTTATACCCATTTTATAGACTTAGTGATGTGTCAAGAAGATGATTGATTGATAATTAGATAATATTTAATTATCAACCAATCCTCTTCTTGATATATCAATGGACCTATAAAGTAGGTTTAACTTTTTGGCCTGAATAGTTATTCTTTTCTTTTTTATTTTTACTGGGATTTTGTTGTAGTTTAATTTTGTAATATGATAGGTCTTTTTTTTTTTTTTTTTTTTTTTTCTTCTTCTCTCTTAGGTTGTATTTGGATTTAAGATTTGAAGGGAATTTGTAAAGTCAAAGGAAAAGGAAACATTAAAAAGTTAACTCTTTTTATTTGATGACTTTTTTTTTTTTTTTTAGTGAACTGCTTTTAATTTGGTTTTTTATTGAACTACTATTTTAAAATGTTTAGGCTTTTATCTCTCTAAAAAAATCCAGTTTATTTAGCTTTTTATCCAGTTTATGTTTAGGCTTCTCTCTCTATTATCTTGGTACATTGTTTATCCTGGAATTTTGTTATAGTGTTACTTATGGATCAAACCACTTTTGTCAAAAGGTACAATTTATTTATTGATAAATTTGCTTCTATTGATTACAAATTGGTATTTTTAAAATATTTTATTATATATGTCGACTTTTGTAGGATTGGGTTAAAAAATATATGGAGCTCAAAAAGATAAATACAACTAGATTGCTTCGATGGGGATGTAATAAGGTAATTTCAATTTTAAAGTGTTTTGATATATATATATATATATAGATTTTCTTTTACTAATATAATAACTTTTTTATTTTTCATAAATTAGTAGATTATCGTGCATGCTCTTCACTGGAGATACATACAAGTTGATATAAAGACTTTTTGGAAAATGATGAGGCGCTCCTAAGAATTCTATGAAAGAACAAGTTTAAAGATCATATTTATTTTTGTGAAAATCGTACATGTGCTAACTACGATCCAGATTTTGTAAAGTTTCCTATCGATGTGAATTTTATTACCTACAATAGTTTTGTAAAGCCTTTTATCTATGTGAAATTTATTGGCTATCGATGTGTATGTTAGATAATATTCGTTTGAATTATTGGCTTATGCTATGAGTTTATTTTTGTAAATGTAACACACTAGGTGATATAGTCTTTTTTGTTTTTTTGTTTTTTCTTCCTAATATGCTCTTGAATTAGGTTAAAGAAAACTAATCATATTTTTATTTGGTTGAATTGATTTTTTGCTTCCATATATTATTTTTATCATGAGGGGTGTTGCTTTTATATTAAGTTGATAATTTATTTTCATATAGGATTAGATTGTGTGCTTATTAATCTATTTAAATAATTGTTTATTGCACAATTTTTGTCATTTTTTTGGTATTGCAAAGCATGGCTGGTGTGCTTTATTTTGTCTTTTTTTTTTTCTATTGTGGAGCACTGATTGGTGTGCTTAATTGGTTATTTGTCTTTTTTTTTTTTTGTATTGTAGAATACTGGTCGATGCGCTTAATTTGTTGTTTTACATTTTCTTTGTATTACAGAACATTGGTTGGTGTGGTTAATTTGTTATTTGACATATTTTTTTTGTATTGCAAAGCACTGGTTGGTGTGCTTAATTTGTTGTTTATTTTTTTCTATTACAGAACATTGGCTGGCGTATTTCGTTTGATTTTTATTATATATTTTTGTATTGTGGGACTTATATTTTGTTGTTTGTTTAAAATCTTATACTTTTGTTGTGTTTGAATTTTACGTAGTATTTATATGTTTACTTTTCACTATTTCGTTTACCAATAAATTTGGAAAATTTATGTTTAAATTGATTTATTTACCAAGTAGCATACAATTTATTTATTTTTCATTTATTTAATTTTCTGCACAGTAAGCTGACCACCAAATCATAAAAATTGGTAGATTTCAACCATTAGATTAAAATTGATGTAAAACTATAGCCATGAGAACTCTCTTCTTTATAGAAATTTATGTGAGTATTGTTATTGGCCAGGGTAATAAAGTGCTTATTTTCTGTTGCAAATTGTAGGTGGGTTAAATAAACAAAAATACTACAATAGTAAATATTTGGTGATCTGATCTTTGTTTGCATTTGTTTTCATGTTTTCTTGGCCAAGGTAATAATTGTGTCATCACTATTTTCACATTTTCTTGATAAATTGTAGCAATTTCCATCACATTGCCTCCACCACTACTAATCATGGACCATATCATTTTTTGCCATTTAAATTTTGTGTCAATGCAAAAAAACGCAACTATTTTTGCATTGACAATTTGAGTTCAAATACTATATCAATCACAATAATATTATTGAAACTTGCTTATTGTTAAAAATAAAAATTTCTATCGAAACCTATTGTTAAATTTAATTGGACAGTTTTTGTATGTTTATCGTTAAGTTTACAGTACATAAAAGGAGGGTCTAATTTTTTTTTTAATTTCTGCATCTCTCTAAATTTTATAATTTTGCAAAATATTTAAATTGAGTGGATCTAAAAAGTGAAAAATATTGATTAAAATATTAAAAAGTTCACTAAAAATAATAAAATACAAATTAAAATTTTAAAAACTATTTTTGGAAACTCCAAAACTAAGTAAGTTTTGAATTTTAAATTTGTAAAAATTATTTTTAAAATATACAATCAAACAAAATTTTAAGTTTGACAAACTCTTTTCAAAAATCTAATTATAAAATTCATTTGAAAATCCAAAACCATACGAATCATCTATTTATATTTTCACCTCAATTTTTTTTTCACCGTGCCTGCCGGTGGGTTAAATAAACAAAAATACTACAATAGTAAATATTTTGTGTTCTGGCCTTTGTTTGCATTTGTGTCATCACTATTTTTCATGTTTTCACGTTTTCTTGGCTAAGGTAATAATTGTGTCATCACTATTTTTCACATTTTCTTGATAAATTGTAGCAATTTCCATCACATTGCCTCCACCACTACTAATCATGGATCATACCATTTTTTGCCATTTAAAAATAAAAATTTATAGCAAAACTTAATTGTTAAATTCAATTGGACAGTTTTTATATGTTTATCGTTAAGTTTGCACTACAGACAAGGAGGGTCTAATTTTATTTTATTAAGTTATATCTCTCTAAATTTTATAATTTTGAAAAATATTTAAATTGAGTAGATCTAAAAATGAAAAATATTTTGATTAAAATATTAAAAAGTTCACTAAAAATTTAAAAACTATTTTTGGAAACTCCAAAACTAAGTAATTTTTGAATTTTAAATTTGTAAAAATTATTTTTAATATATTCAACCAAACAAAATTTTAAGTTTGACAAACTCTTTTAAAAAATCTAATTATAAAATTCATTTGAAAATTCAAAATCATACGGATCGTCTATTTATATTTTCACCTCAATTTTTTTTTTTAACAAATTGAATAAATTACATTTTAACCTAATAATTTTATATTCAATTACATTTTCATTCTAATAATATTTTCACCGTGCCTTAGGCACGGACATATCCTAGTAGATATACAAATGAGAGAGCAAGTCTATCATGAGGTCGAGATCACGACACTTGTCACGAGCTTGCTTTGTTTTACACGAGTTCCCTTGAATTGATGATACGAGAGTTTATTTTATTTACCCACTGAGTAGGTCACCATGCGATATACAAGCATTTATTTTTTATTTTATTTGTGCAATATACTTATTTTTAAAATAAAATATTGATTTTGAATTTTAATATTTTATGTATAAAAAGTTTTAATAATTGAAAGTCAAATATAAACAAATTTATTAATGGTTGAAGAAAATTTTTACCATTGTATGTGATCCTACGTAAAATAGGGTCATCAAAATAATTTCTTTCAAAGTTAAAAAAAAATATATATTTTTTCAACCTAAAATCAAATCCTCATTTGTATTAATGAAATTGACCAAAAATCATAAATTCTGCTTGTATCAAAATATTTTTTTCTGAAAAAAATAAAAATAATGGAAAATTCTATAATATACAAATTATAACTTGGTTATAACTCATGCTGTATTACTTTGGTTATTAATCGAAAAAGGTCTTTTCTAATTTTTTTTATATTTTTTTGTTATGTCTAAAGTGATATATCGAGTATTTAATTATACTTCAGGTGATGTTTGATTATAATCTATTATAATATTTTTATATGACAATAATTAAATATTTTATTACATAAAAAAGTGTTTAAGGTGGATTGACTCAAAGGTAGAATTTATGTTTATATTAGTAAAATCGTAAGAATTATTCACATTGATGCATAAAAAATTACAAATTCAAATCATAAACAACATCCTCAAAGGCAATCAGGTACAAAATTTCTATAACCTTCACAATTTCAATTCTCAAAATTAAAGTGGGCAACTTTAATTTGAAATTAAAACGGGACCCAACCGCTGGTTGAGGTGAGTCCAAGTGGTTTTGTATTCTCTTAAGTGAGAATATTACAATATAAAAATAATGAGTCAAAACCATTAGATTGTGTATGAGAATTGTCTCATAAAGTAGATGTGGGGATATATTTTCTGAGTACCAACACGTGGCAAGGTGACGCCGACGTGTCAGCCGAGGTGCCACGTGTGCTGGTCATGACGCTGAGGTTATCTCGGCGAGGCCGAGGTTACCTTCGAAGATATCGGAATCCGAGATAAGCGGATAAAGGACAAGAGTCCAAGAATGAGGAAAGACTTTAAGATAGATAAGGATAATAGTCTTAAGGAGTCTATCCTTATCTCTTGAGGAGTCCAAAGTAAGCACTGAATGGGAATCCATAGAAGTCAGGCTTCTATCAGGACTAGGATTGAGTTAACTAGAAAAGAGAGGCACCCCCGTGGGTCTAAGGTACGCAATTTATATTCTAAACAGTGAGTTTGCACTATTGATTATCTTTGAGAGATATACTGACTTGATCGTCGGAGTGCCCCCAGGTGGACGAACCACCGCCGAAATCTTCTCTTTCTGTTGCAGGTTAGCCAGGTGTCATCTATTCTACTAGTTCTCTCTAGCTGATCACTGAGTTGGCAGTGTGGTCAGAAAATCACTCATACAATTTGGCGCCGTCTGTGGGAAAGATAGGAGAATAGATGGCCAGCAACGGACAGAAGGAAAAGATTGGGGACGACACTCTTGCTGGGAGTGGGAGACCTATTGACCTTGATGTCACAGGAGACGAATGCAATGCAGAAACTCGTGACCAGAATCACGGAGTGAAAGACGTCGGCCAGACTGGCGACGCACCTGTAACATGCCCGGGGGGGTACCCGCGCGCGTTAAACAGTTCGAACTCCCGAGATCTCTTTGATCTAGTCTTACGAGTGCAATGTGAAACGTAGACGAGAGTCCAGATTTGGCAACTTTTATTGAAAATTCATTTTATTGCAATTTTGTCAAAAATGGACTGCGTCATCAGATTTCAGAGTCGCCACCTAATATTTTGGGAAATTACGAAACCCATGACTCGTGCCAAAGCCACTGTTCGTCGTAACCAAGGATGCTTGGCTCAGAACCTTAGGTATGAGAGGGGAAGATCAATAATGAGCACCCCCATTCACCCGATCAAAAGATCGGCCTCTACTAAACCATGATATGACTTTTATTTTTTTTATATGTTCATGTTCTGATTATTTTAGTAAATCCTAAAATTTACTATGTGAAGCATACAAGTATAGACTAGTTTGCTCAAATTGGAACAATTCAATTTCATGTTTGTTTGTCGAAAAGGGTTTGAATTTGCCACTTGACAAAGTGGGCTTAAAGTTTGTGAATTTGCCACTGCAAAGTGAGCTTAAAACGTACATTTATTGAATTATTCCAATTCAAACAACAAGCCTTCATCCACAGGCATTCATACAGTTATATCAATTAAGCAAGTAGCCTCATGGTAGAATACTAACACATAGTAAGAAAAACACACACAAATGGGATGCTAAAGCATAAAAACTCACAGATTGACCGACGTCCCTCGAACAACTACAAAACAAAGTTAGTAAAATATGCATGATCTTATATACAGAATCCTAATGCAATTCACTCATGAGATGCACTAAAAATTCGGCTTCTAAAATATGGCATGTGAATCATCTCAATAACATGAGGTAGCGCATAGAATCACAGAAAAATTTATTAAATCCACACATGTAAATGTAGCCGAATCTTAATGCATGAGACATGAATGTAAAGCATGGATATGCATGGCATGTCAGATATATACATATATACAGTTAGGGAAAGCGAGTAAAGAATGGGATAGAAAGAAGTGGGGTGGGGGAATTATTACAATACTTTGAATATTACAGATCTGAGGGAGATAAATAAAATAAAATCCTCACAAACACTAAAAGAAAAAAAAAAACAAAATAAAGAGCTTCATCACTGGCACATTCCACTTCTTTTCTCCACTGAAAACTGGGCCCAACATTTTAAACCCCCGGCCATTCAATCAACCAGCAAAGATCCATGACTTTACTCCAATCCAGTCCATGAAACTAAAACAAAATGTGGGCCTAAGACACACCCAGAAACACACAAATAGTCCATATGTAACCATGGGCCCTTTTCTTAAAATATCTATATTGTAACCATGAACCCCACCACACATAATCTTATCTCAGCTTACCACCAATTCAAATTTTCAAATCATTACACATCTGAAATATGTGGGTAGACACCACTCCATTACCTACAATAATAGATACACGCACTGAGCCTTGACACCATGTACCCACCCGCACCATGCACCTACCAAACCAGGGTCACATCGTCAGCTGGACACGTCGGCGACCTCTAAAAACCCACCAGTAGCCAGCACACACGGCAGTAAATAGCCCGTTGCTGGAAATGAGTCCAACGTGCAATAATTATCACCGGAAGTATGAATGGAGAAGTGACTCCCGTGGCTGCTGCTGCTGTGATGTGGTGCCTCCCGTGGTTGCTGCTACTGCGGCGTGGTGATGGCAGCGGTGGTGTCTGTGGCAGTGTGCATGTGTATGCATGTGCCGTGTGTATGAGTGTCTCCGTGTGTGTGTTTTGCTCTGTGATGGGTGGTGTGTTTCATGCGAGAGAAAGAGAGAGATCCAGCTTGTGTGTGTGTGTTCAGCCCCTATCCCTGTGTGCTGGGTGTGTGAATCTGTATTAATCTGTCTGCATGTGTGTGAATGTGTATCGACTGTATGTGGTGTGGTGTGTAGCAGTGTGTCGTGTGTGTGGGAGAGAGAGAGGTGGCCGTGTGTGTGTGATAGGAGAGTGAGTTGTGTTTCAGTGTTGTGTGTGAATGGTGTGTGTGTTATGGTGAAGCTCAGCGTGTGTGTGTGTGCTGTGTGTTTGCAGATGAAACTTCCCTCCCTCTTGTAAACGTCCCCGAACGCCCCGGGAGGATGAGTCCCGTTCTTGTTCATATTGGGTTTACTACAGTTCGGACTCAAATTGTCACGGTTCTTAATCTTGAACCAAAGAGTCCAAATCCGGCAAATCGTTTTGAGAAACAGATTTTTGAAAAGAAATGTCAAACATGGACTGCTTTGCCAGATACAGAGTCGCCACCTAAATATTTTTTAATGGGGAAATTTAGGAAACCCTGACTCGGTGCCAAAGGCCACGTGTCCGTCATCACCAAAGTTGCCTCGGCTCGGGAGCTTGGGTACGATTGGGGAAGGTCAGCTATGAGCACCCCCTCTCACCCGGTCCGAAGACCGGCCTCTACTAACCGTGATATCTGATTTTGAAAACGTTATGTGTTCTTATTCCAGTTATTAGCCTAGAATTACTATGTTATGCGCACAGCAAACAAGTATAGACTAGATTGCCTAATTTGGAAATAAGCATTGCATATCCGTTTGTCTCGAAAAACACTCTGGATTTTGCTACTCGCAAGTAGGCTAAAATACGGATTTCAACGAGTTTTTCCAACTCAGACAATCCAACCTTCACCCACAGGCATTCAAACAGTTTATCACATAAGCAGCTAGCCTCATGGTAAACATACTGTCATGATAGCATTCACACACATGCGGTATGCTAAAGCATGAAAATACTTACATCGTACTCCGTGCCAAAACAATAAACTAGTTAGCAAACATGCATGGTCCTAATTCATGTCAAATTGACTAATACAACACATACAGGATGCAACTATGATAGGCTCGGCTATCCTTAGAGATGGCATGTGAAATGCTGCAACTAGCAAGTATTCAATTTGGAATTGGAATACGAATGCAGTTAGCATGATGTACCGAGCCCAGTGCATGTAAGACAAATGCATGGATGCACGCATGCAATCATACTGTCATGCTAATTTAAACATGCCCTAGTCTACCATCGCAGCAGGTAAATAAAAGGGAAGGAAGAAGTGGGAATTGGAAGACATGCACACACACGCACCCACACTTATTACAGAATACGTTCTCGCTCGGAGGGACCAAAAGAATATACAGGCCGAATGAATAATACCGAATTAATTATTACAAAACTCCTAATCTAATTAAATTAAATGCAAAGAGAAGATGGCCGCAGCCCTTGCCTCGGAATGCATGAATGATGCATGCTTCAGTCTGTCTTGCCTGGAAGACCCGTGCCATGCTACTGCTGCCTCTGTTTTACACTGCCCTGCCTCTCCAAAGACTGCAAAAATCCTGGGACATGTTCCTTGCACACTGTAGAATACCATCGGCTGGAGGAAATGCCCACCGGCCATAGAGAATTTCTATCGGCTGCTGATGAAGTTATCGGCCATTCAACAATGGCCGGTCGGCACTAAATGCTGCCGGTCGGCAAAATCTTCCTGCAGAAAACAGTTTTGACAGCAACAGAGGACAGGCAGTGCATGTCATAGAATTTCAAGCACATGTAAGCATGGCTACTCTTCCAATCATATAACAGACTCAAGGGAGTATGGCCCTTGGCCCTTGGGCTATCAATTGTGCATTTGATGCATAATAGCCTAAGGAGCTAAGGTTGCAATTCAATGTGAAAATGCATGCGACAAACAAATGAGGACCAAGACCCTATCATGTCGAAGTCAAGGGCCTCGGTGACCGAGAGTTAAGACGTGTTACATCACTTATAGTATGAACATTTCTTAACCCTCACACTTGGTTTGACACCCCAAACCAAGTAATGCAATGCATGTTGTGCAAACATGGCTCGACAATGCATCCTAAGGCTAAGAGGCAAGGCATGCCAAATGCAATGCAACCTATCATGGCAAGTATGCAATGCTAGACATGCAAGATGCAAATACAACGCAAACAAGGACAATCTAAGCAATAGGATCATCATGCCACAACACCTAGTGAAGCAATTATGCAAGGAACATGAGATAAGCGTGCAATGGTGGACTTAAACCATAAAGGGGCAGACCTCAATCCACCCCAAAACAGTGGCCAAAAGTGCCCAAAATGGTGGACAAACTCTCATGTCAACATGCAAGCCAAAGGGCCTAAAGCTAAGGCACAAAAAGGGAGTACTTTATTTCCACTAACATGACCACTCATGGCATGAATTAGACAAGCAAAAATAGAATTCTAGCTAGGGGTGAGCAGCGGATATACCGATCCGCCAAAACCGACCGAACCGAACCGAACTGCCGCATTTTGGACGGATGCGTGATGATGAGCGGACGGTTGCGGATTGATTTTCTCCAATCCGCCAATTTGGCGGACGGATGGCGGATTTGAGATTCCTTTGGCCGCAACCGAACCGCCAAACCGCGAGCACCCCTAATAATTTATAAGATTTTATGTTTTCAATTTATTTAAATATTTTGTTTGTGTTTTCAATTGAAAAAGAGTTTAAATATTCTGTTGAAAAAAAGTTTTCAACTTGAATATATTTTTTGAATTAAAAAAAATAAACGTATTATTTATTTATATTTTTTGGTTTTTTAAATTTAACTCTAAAAATAATAAATAGAAAATATGATATATGATGGTTGGTTTTTGTTTTCAAAAACATATATAGATGTAACAAGACAGAGACATACAATCTCTACTACTGCCATGTTCATGATTTTGGTGGTTTGAATTGTTATTATATTTTAAGAACCACAGATTGTAATACTTTATGTGGATAAATCATGCAATGATTGTAATATGTGGATGAGCCATGCAGTGATTGTGATATTTTAAAGTTTCAAACTTTCTTTTTTTGGATGAGACATACAGTGATTATAATAATTTTTTAAGTCATTGACTGTAATACTTTCTTTTTTTTCTTTTTTTTGAGGAAGTGCACAAGTTGAATTATGTTGAAAATTTATAAAATCTTAAACCGCCAAACCGATTCGCATCCATCCGCCAAACCGCCAATCCGCTCAATCCACATCCGCCGGATTGGCGGACGGATGCGGATTGATTTTCTCCAATCCGCCAATCTGGCGGACGGATGGCGGATTGGAGATTCCGTGGCCGCAACCGACCCGCGCCCACCCCTAATTCTAGCATACAAAAATGGGCTCCAAAACCCACTGATATGGCAGCTTAAATGATCCAAACACATAAGCATGCACAATGCACATTTCAAGCATGAAATCACAACACTTCCGAGCATAAAGAGACACAAATGACAATGTAAGACCACATTATATGGACTGAAACATGATATCAAATGACCCCAAATGATGATAATAAGCTCATGCTAAGCATGTTAGTGACCCACATAACTAAGGCTTACAAACCAAAATACAAAGCAACTATACCAAGCATGTCAAACATGACAAAATCAGTGGCCAACAGACCTAAAGCATGACAAATCATGACCAAAAGCTTCAATAATCTAAGCTAAAACATGAGGATATACTAGGCTAAACACATGGCACATTTCTAGGCAAGATAGAATTACAAAGCAAGTATAAAATGCATGCTAAGGCCAATAAACCACCATTAGACAGGGATATAATATGACCCCAAAAACACCCAAAAAGGTCTGAAATGGTACCAAATGCAACTACTCATGCATGCTATCCTTATGAGCCAAAAACATACACAAATGAGACACAAAGGGAGAGGGGTGTCCCTCCCCTACACAAGACCTCAAAATCACTTCATCACCACTGAAAATCCACTGGATTTCAGTGGTGAGAAGACCAACACAACAAAGTAAGCAAAGCTTAAAGAAAAGGCACCAAAATAGGCCAAAAGAGGCCTAAGAGGGGGAGTTTGACCCCAAACCACAAAACACCCTTAATGAAAGTTCTTAAGCAAGAAAATACAAGACTTTTTTATGTTATTCACAAAGCCTAAATCAGCAAGCAAGACAGGTAAAAAGTTGTTGCAAAAATGCAAAAACTAAAGCAAAAGTCTCACCCTTGAAGAACACCTCAAGAACAGCCAATGCAGCCCTCCTCTTCTGATCAAAATCAGTCCAAAAGCTCAAGAATCAACCCTCAAAGCCTCTCAATCTCGGAGCAAGGTGTAATGGTGTGTGTATTAGTGCAAAAGTGAGGTCAAAATGCACTTTTAGGCCTAGAAACACACACACAAGAGGAGAGAGAGGGAAAATTCAGAGAGAGGGAATATATGACAGATATATAGATACAAAAGCTCTGGTTTTTTGTTCAAAATGGCTAACCTCTGACAATGGAGGAGGTGGGATGCTTATATAGGCAAACAAAAGCATTCTAAGCTTCTCCAAGAAGCTATAACAAAAGGGGCAAAGGGTGCAAAGGGCTCTTGGCTTCTAGGAGAAGCTAAGACAGCTGGCCAAGCTTCTCCAAGAAGCTTGGCCAAAGGGTGCAAGCTTCTAGAAGGAAAGGGGGTTCAAAGGAGTCACACCAGCCACAAGCTGCACGGGGAGAAGTGATGGTGCATTCCAGCTCGCACAGCTGGCATGCACTATGCCTCAAGGGTTCAAAGGAGTCACATCGGCCAGAAAAAACGGTCACCGGCAAAATAAAGTGCCGGTCGGCCAAATATAGTGCCGACCAGCCATTGGTGTTAAGAAACCATGGCCGGTGGCACCCATAAACGGCCGGTGATGCAATGGAGGGGCCGGTGGGATGTGGGGATGGCCAATAAGCCACTCCCTACCCTTCAAGGTAACAACACAAGTGTTTGGTGCAAGACCAAACACAAACAGCCGAGTCAAGAGGTCCCGAGGCAAGGCGCGCAGCCAAGGCTTCCGGGAACTCAAGACGAACACAATCATGGATAATCACCGAGTGTTCAAGCGGTGACGTCCAAGTCTTGAGGACGGTCAAAAATGGGGTGTCTACACCTCTCAATCTCTCTCTAGAAAATTCTCTCTCAGAAAATATCACTCATCTCCCCCTTTTTTTATGAACACCACTCTCCTCCATTGGAACACCCAGAGAGAGCCTCTCTCCTCTCCATTTTCAGCCTCAACTCTCCCTTATTTCTCTAACCCCGAGAGAGAGAAAATAGTCCATTCATCAGTGTCTCCGTCAATCATTGAAGAGAGTGAGGTGTTTGTTGTGTGTGTCTCCTCTCCACCCACTCTCACATGCGCTCCTATTTTTTCAATTTTCTCCACCACTTTTCAAACCCACTTCACCGAATTGAGCCCCACTCCACCGAATTATTTTCCATCCAAAACTTATCATCACAATGTCCACTCTGTTCCCCTTTGAATCTAGCAAAAACAAAATCCTTTTCCATCCCCAAAACCCATTATCCTCATCTGACCCTCTCTTTTTCTTTTCTTTATTTTCTTTTTCATTTTTTCATTTTTTTGTTTGTTTTTTTATTATTTTATATAAAAACACCTAAAAATGTGTACACACACATAAAATTAGATAAAAATTATAAAATACTACAAATTGATAAAATATTAGTGATATAAAATAATTTGACCAAAATATGTGAGGTTTGGGATTAAAGCTTTTTGATATTTTCTGTTGAGAAATGCATAAAATGACATATTCCAATTTTTATCAACGGGTGGTCAAAAGAAAGTGCCCAAGTCTTAAGGCCAGTCAAAATGGGGTGTCTACAGCACCAAAGAAACCAGACCGAAGTGGCTACTACAACGAAGACGACCTCCAGGTATGGAAGGATAGATGCCTGCAGAGGGACGAAGAGGTAAAAGAGATGGCAAACAAATTGGCAGACCTACAGTTGGTCGTCAATTTCATGATGCAAAATAATGTCATGCAGCCACCGTTCCCACTGCAGGACACGCCGATTCCAGCGGCCAATGTCCAGAAGGGAAAGCAGAGAACAATCCCCGTAGCCCCTCAGCACAACGGGAGCGAAAGACACTCTCACCGACCTTCCAGGGAGGTCGGACGAAGGGAGTCAAGAAGAGAAGAATCACGGAGGACGTATCACATAAAGGAGGCAGACCCCAAAGGACATCGGCATGTTCAGGGGCAGGCGCTATGCTTCGACACAACTCTTGGAGAGGGGTCGAAGAGGACTCACCACGAAGCTGAAAGTAGTGCACCAAAAAGACTGAAAGCAGGAGATAGCCGAGCTCCTGGGAGGACAAAAGAGGACTTAAGAGATTACCTCAAGAGGAAGCAACAGAATGCCAACGCCGAGGTAACCTCCCCAGATAAGCCGAGGACACCATTCTCGGTGGAATTGGACAGGTTTGAGGCACCGAAGAGATTCAGTATGCCGAGGTTTCAAATATACAATGGTCAGTCAGACCCCAACTTCCACGTCGGATTATATTTGAACTCAATGGCATTGTATAGTGGGAACGAGCCGTTGCTCTGCAAAGTGTTCTCCTCATCCTTCGGGGAGATTGCATCAGATTGGTTCCACAAACTACCAAAGGGAAGCGTGAAGACTTGGGAAGGCCTGGCCCAGATGTTCGTGGCCAGGTTCATGACAAACAAGTTGCAGCCATTAAGGGTGGATGCATTAATGGCTCTGAAGATCAGCAAGGATGAAGGCCTTAGGGCCTATGCAAAAAGATACTATGAGATGTTCAACCGAATACCCGAGTGTAATCAAGAAGTGGCGGTCGTGTCTTTCAAGAACGGCCTAAAAGACAACTGTCCACTGCGGAAGTCTTTGGCAAAGACACTGCCAAAAAGCATGGAAGAGCTCATGGCAAGAATCGATAAGTATGCCAGAGCCAAAGAAGACATATCGGGGACAAAGGAAACAAAGCAAGAGAAAAGAAACGGCTCGCCAAAGCGAGGCCGAGGTAACAACAGATCCTTCAAACAAGAGACCGAACTGAGGGCTGCACAGGCAATGACAACTGTGTTCCGAATTCCAATTCACAAATTCCTGGATCAAATTCGGAACCAGCCCTATTTCAGAGCACCAGCAAGGGCACCAGGGGAATTCATGAGGAGGAACGTTGGCAGGCGTTGTGCCTACCACAATGAAGAGGGGCACATGACTCAAGGTTGCAGAGCCCTGAAAGCACACTTGGAAGACTTGGTAAGGCAAGGCCATCTGAGAGACCTGGTCGACGAGGCCAGAACAAGAGAAGAACAGGCAAGATTGCCTCAAGCACCAGCAGCTCCGCCTCCCCCAGCACAGCAACCACAGGCAGGAGGACCTCGGGTGGTTAATGTAATTCACTCAAAGGTGAACGAAAACGACATACGGGGGGAGACCCAGAGGGTGAAACACCTACAGTACGTGAACCATGTCGGACATAAAAGACCTCGGCCTGGCGAGTGCCAGGGACCGGTAATAGCCTTTACCGAAGCCGACCTAGAGATGGTCTAGCATCCGCATAATGATGCCTTGGTAGTATCCCTCCAGGTTGGGGAGTGCCAAGTGAAACGCATCCTGATTGACCAAGGCAGCTCTTGCGACATCATGTATGTTAGATGTTACAAGGAGCTGGGCCTTCACCCTGATGACATGGAGCAATCCAATGGCCCAATGGTTGGGTTCAATGGAACGCCGACATGGCCACTGGGAGCAGTAAGCTTGGAGGTGTAGGCTGGCACCAGGAAGATCAAGACAAAATTCACCATCATCGACACACTCTCCCCTTACAACATCATCTTGGGAAGGCCATGGTTGCATGCGATGGGGGCAGTTCCCTCAACATTGCATCAACTATTGCAATTCCCAACCGAGCATGGGATAGAGGAAGTCAAAGGCGATCAGCTGCAGGCGAAGAATTGCTCCATGGCAATAATGAAGTCTACATGCAACATACGAGAGCCAGAAAAGGCAGAAATTGAAGATGAGGACGTGGAAGTCCTAGAAGACGTCGGCAAGAAGCCAGCCGAGAAGAGCGAAGAGGCACTGAAGAAAATCCTCGTCCAGGATGGGGATGAAGAACGCTTCTTTCTTCTCGGCTCGGGCTTAGCCGAAGAAGAGGAAAAAGAGTTGGAAACCTTTTTGAGAGCAAATATTGAGGTGTTTGCTTGGACACCTTACGAAATGCCTGGCATTGACCCCGAGGTCACTTGCCACAAACTGAACGTTGACAGGTCGGCCAAACCTGTAATTCAACGAGCCAGAAGACCGACGTTGATGCACGTCGAAGCAGTAGAGGAAGAAGTAGACAGACTTCTGGAGGCCAGGGCCATTAGAGAAGTTCACTACCCGACATGGCTATCCAATACAGTGGTGGTAAAGAAGAAGAAAAGAATGGTAAATGGAGGGTCTGCGTAGACTTTACCAGTTTAAACAAGGCCTGTCAAAGACAGCTTCCCTCTACCCAAGATTGACCAGCTAGTGGATGCCACTTCGGGGCATGGAAGAATGAGCTTCTGGATGCCTACAGGGGGTATCACCAGATAGCTATGGACCCTGCGGATGAAGAGAAGACTGCATTTATCACTCCCAAGGGCTATACTGCTACAGAGTGATGCCCTTCGGGTTGAAAAATGCAGGAGCCACTTACCAAAGATTGGTAACCAAGATGTTCAAGCACCTGATATTGAACCAAACAGTAGAAGTCTACATCGACGACATGGTCGTTAAGACCAAGGAGCCTGAGGGTATCTCGCCGATCTAAAAGCAGTCTTCGAAATCCTTAAAACATATCGGCTCCGACTCAATGCATCGAAGTGTGCATTTGGAGTTGGATCTGGTAAGTTTTTAGGATACCTGGTGACTAAGAGGGGCATTGAGGCCAGTCCGGATCAAATCAAGGCCATCCTAGAGTTGAAGAGCCCGACGTCGGCAAAACAGGTACAGATTCTAACTGGAAGGGCCGCAGCCCTGAACAGGTTCATAAGTAGAAGCTCAGACAAGTGCAAACCTTTCTTCAAATTAGTGAAGAAAGCCACAGACTTTCTTTGGACAGAGGAGTGCGAAGAAGTATTAGCCGATCTGAAGAAGTACCTGACCACAGCTCCAGTTCTTTCGAATCCAGAACCCGGGGAGGAGCTGTTCCTATACTTGGCGGTTTCAGAACATGCGATAAGTGCAGTACTAATCCGAGAAGAAAAAGGGGAGCAAAAGGCTGTTTACTATGTAAACAAAACCCTAGCCGACGCAGAAACAAGGTATCTACCCTTAGAGAAATTGGCACTGGCTCTAGTAATGGCTTCAAAGAAGTTGAACCATTACTTCCAGGCCCATAAAATTGTGGTACTGACAGAGCATCCATTGAAGTCCCTATTGCAGCAGGGAGACTTAACAAGAAGAATAGCCATATGGGCAGTAGCCTTGGGCCAGTATGACCTGGAGTTCAGGCCAAGAACGGCAATCAAAGGCCAAGTTTTGGCCGACTTCGTGGCCGAGTTCATGCTAGAATCCATCGTACACCGGGCTTCGTTGAACCGAGGAGAGCAATGCCCAAGCAAGGAAAAAGAAGCACAGCCGAATACAACACGACAAAGGAAAGAAGAGAAACTCAGACCCTGCAGCATTTACATCGGTGACTCCTTTCGACTGTTCGTTGATAGGAATTCAAACCGACAGGGAGCAGGGGCAGGAGTAGTACTGATATCTCCAGATGGAGAGATATTGGAACAGTCGATTTGTTTGGGGTTCAAGGCCTCAAACAATGAAGCAAAATATGAAGCACTCATTGCAGGACTAAAGTTGGCAGCAGCAGAAGAAGCAAATGAGTAATAGTCTTTTGTGACTCACAACTTATAGTCAACTAAACAACGGGCGATTGCAGCAAGAGATGAAAGGATGTCGGCCTACGCAAAAGAGTCATCAGTTGCAGCCTTATTCAAACTGCCGACTTCTTTAGGTTAGCTGAGATGATAACAGCCACGCCGACGCGTTGGCCAACCTGGCAAGTTCAATACAAACTGGAAAACAAGGACATAATGATTGACTATTTGTCGGGCCCGAGCATAGAACCACCGACCATAGAGCATGAAGCAATGTGTGTGGACATGGGACCAAGCTGGATGGATGCAATTGTTGCATTCTTGAAAGAAGGAAAGTTGCCAGAAGACCACAAGAAGGCACACAAGGTCAGATTAAAGTCGGCAAGATTCAGTCTGACAGCGGAAGGACATCTCTACAGAAGGTCCTTCACTGGACCCCTTTTAAGGTGCGTACACCCTCTGCAGGTTGAAGATTTTTTATATGAAATTCATGAAGAATTTGTGGAAGCCACACTAGGGGCAGATCACTAGCTCACAGGCCATTACCAGGGGTATTGGTGGCCCTACATGCAAAAAGATGCAGAAGCCTACGTGAAGAAGTGTGAACAATGCCAAAGGTTTGCACCTTTGATACACCAGCCAGCTGCTAACCTGAACCCTGTATCCAGTCCTTGGCCATTTGCCCAATGGGGCATGGATCTCGTTGGGCAATTACCCCAAGCAACTGGGCAAAGGAAGTACCTGCTGGTAGCAACAGATTACTTTACGAAGTGGATAGAAGCAGAACCTCTTGCCAAGATCCGGGATGTGGATGTCAAGAACTTCATATGGAGAAATATCATCTCCAGATTTGGGATTCCAAGAGCAATAGTTGCCGATAATGTAACACAGTTTGACAGTAAGCTAATTAAGAACTTCTGTGCAAAAGTTCAAGATCAAGAACTCCTTTTCAACCCCAAGCTTTCCACAAAGCAACGGACAAGCAGAAGCATCCAACAAAGTAATTCTGGATGGGATAAAGAAAAGGCTGCATACAGCAAAAGGAAAGTGGGTAGACGAATTGCCCAATGTACTCTGGGCATATCGGACTACGCCGAGAAGATCAACAGGGAAATCTCCCTTTGCCATGGCTTATGGCACAGAAGCAGTCATTCCATTGGAGGTCGGCATCCAGGGATCAGAATCTAGAGAGTTGAGAATGGGACTAATGATGTACTCTTAGCCCGAGATCTGGATCTTCTAGAAGAAAGAAGAGAGAAAGTTACAATACAGCTTGCAGCATACCAGCAACAGCTTGCCAGAGCTTATAACAAGAAAGTTAATCCAAGGGAATTTCAAGTCGGCGACCTAGTCCTGAGAAAAGTCGTCGGTAACAAGAAGGATTCCAGGGAGGGCAAGCTTGGCCCAAACTGGGAAGGACCCTACAGAATCACTTCGGTATTGGGCAATGGGGCATATCGGCTTGAAGATAATGAGGGCAAAGCATTGCCAAGACCCTGGAACACTTGTAATTTGAAATTTTTTCTATCATTAGATGTTACTTGTTTTTTACCGACAACATCAATAAAATCTTAGCAGAATTCTTCAACACTTATGACTAATAAAGATGCATAATGTGGTTTCTGGAAGACACGAATAATGAGAACCCAAGTGGAACTCAGGTTCACATTAGGGGGCAGAGAGAAGACAAAGTTGTTTAACACTTGTTGAAATTTGTAGCAATTTACAAGTTAAAATTAAACCGAGATCATTGTTTAACACTTGTTGAAATTTGTAGCAATTTACAAGTTAAAGTTAAACCGAGATTATTGTTTAACACTTGTTGAAATTTGTAGCAATTTACAAGTTGAAGTTAAATCAAGATTATTGTTTAACACTTGTTGAAATTTGTAACAATTTACAAGTTGAAGTTAAACTGAGATTATTGTTTAACACTTGTTGAAATTTGTAGCAATTTACAAGTTGAAGTTAAACCGAAATCATTGTTTAACACTTGTTGAAATTTGTAGCAATTTACAAGTTGAAGTTAAACCGAGATCATTGTTAATCGAGGTATGTCACCCCGAGAAGGTTGCACAAAGAAGGAAGTATATATTAAAGACATGCAAAAGTATTCCAAGTATGGAGGCACAAAGCAAGCATGCAAGCATTCAAAAGCAAAAGTACTTCAAAGAAGAAAAACAAAGTACAAGAACAGAAGTTTCCAGTACTTTGTACTTTGTGTATTAAAAACACATCGGCAATGTGAAGAAGTTTCCAATACTTCAAAGAAGAAAAACAAAGTACAAGAACAGAAGGAAAAAACATAAAACTAAGGCTCTTCAGCAGTAGCAGTTGGTTGAGATTGAAGTTCAGACGATTGTTGAGAGGACGCCTCAGCAGCCTTTTTCGCCACGAGCTCGGCATCAATTTGGGCAAGGGTTTCGTCAAGGCTCTTGTTGGCAAAGGTGACGTTGGCTGATGTCTTCTCAGGAACAGCATCTTCAGGAACCTCTTCACCATCCTCATCTTGAGTCAAGTCTAGGACTTGCTCATTTTGAGGATAAGACTTGGTCCTAGCAACATCTTTTGATTTCCTTACCAAAACTTCCTCCTCGGCCTCATCCTCAGAATCAGATTTGTTGTCAGATTAACTAGGAGGTGGAGTTGGAGGAAATGGCAGGAGAATGGAATCAGCATTCCTCAGGGAGGAGTCCTCAGGGACATCAAGTTTTTTCAGCAAAGCCATCCAACCAAGGGAGAAACCCTTGTTACATGCTTGCTTGACTTGCTTTTTGTAGGCCTCCGTAACATCGGCCATGCCCTGAGCATACGCCTTCTCATCGGCATCTTTTATTTCGGCCTCTTTGGTGGCCAAGGCATCTTGAAGCTCCTTTTGGGCCTGGGCCACTTTGTCCTCAGCCTCTTTCAGCTGGGCTTAAAGAACTTTGTTTATTGCCTCAGCGGCACCGACCTTTTCCTCGGCATCGTCATTCTCTTTGATGGCGACCTCGGCCTGATCCTCCAGTGTCTTCATCTTTGATTGCAGATTTTTGTTAATTTTCTGAAGACTGGAGATCTCCCTCTTCTTTTCGGCTAGCTTCTCACGGTTCTCAAAAGATTGTATTAAGAAAGAGTGGGCATGCTGGATGGCCTGAAAGAAAACAGAAATATTAGAAAATATTCTAAGTATGAAACGAAGAGAAAGAAAGAAAAAGTACCAAGCAAAAACACTTACCTGAACAGAGTGTTGAAGCATCAGAGCATAGTTCTCGTACTCACTGAATTCGGCGTTTCGCTCCAGATCGCCTGGAAGAAGCAGAGCAGTACTAAGGGCAACGCCGACATTTATATCGTCGACGCTATCACTGGCCATAACAGGCTTTTGTTCCAGGGTAATCTCGGGGGCCCAGGGGGCATCAGGCTTTTTAGACCCCGAGGTCGTTGCAGAAGATGACCTCGGCCTTTTGGACTTGGTAGATTCGGATGGAAGTGTTTCAGCAGACCTCTTCGCAAAGACAGAGGCAGTCTTCTCACTTGGAACCAGCTTGGAAATTGGCAAGATATCCTCAGAATCGATCTGAGTCACCTTTGCCTTGGGTTGAGCCTTTTTTATTCGTTTTTGCTTAGGTGGAAGCTGGGTTTGTGTTGGTTGTGCATCAACGTCAGAAGGAATGCTGGCCAGGAGATCTTTGGCAACTGGTTTTGGGTAACCCATCTCGGTAGAAGAAATTGTAAGTCGTCTGCGACGTTTTCGTTGAGATGGTGGGATCAAGTATGGAGCCGAGGTAGACGGCTGTTCTGCTGGATCAGAAGTTGATCCTTGATCTGGCCGAGATTCGGTAGCAACTAAAGGGGTTGTGGCAGAGGGAGGAGATAGGCTCTTCTTCTTTTTCTTCTTTGGAACGTCGGGGAGAGCTGATTTGTACGTCGGGATGAAATTGAGCACTAGTGGGGCCTTTCGCTTATGAACAGGAAGGTCCAGTAGTTTCTTTAAACCTGGACTTGGGTAAAAGGACTTGCAGAAGTCTTTTCCTGGCTTTGGAAGAGCTGCAAGGAAAGACAAAACATTAGAATATTTGAAGTATTAAAGATTTTGAAAACAAGTAAGTGTGAAACACAGGGCTCTTACCATTGCCCTCTACGAAAACTATCCGAGGAAAAGGGTAGAGGTGGAGGTCCTCATCTGGAGCAAATTCCCAGTTCCCCGAAGTAATAAAGTAATCATCTCCAACTCCCTTGTTGGAGTCTGGGAGGTCGGCAACGATTTTATACTCCGTTGACCTCGGCTTGAGGTAGTAGACATAGCCCGTGTCCTTTTTTAGGCCACACATGGTATAACAATACTGGATATCGGCTAAAGTGACCCTAACGTTTTCTTGTTTTGCTAAGGCTATGATGCCATTAATAACTCGGTAGGAGTTGATGGCGAGCTGCATTGGGTTTAACTTATAATAATGGATAATCTCGCGAAAAAGAATGTTGAGTGGGAGCCGAAGTCCACACTCGATGAAAGCCACCACAGGGAAAGGCATGGAATCGTCAGTAGGCATGATGGAGTCATCATCCCCAGCCAACCTCAGATGGACGTCGGCTGGGATTTCAAACTCCTGTCTAAAGTATTCTAGTTTGGATGGGGTGTTTACCCTATGTTTTCACATACCCATGATATCGGCTTAATCAAAGAGGTTGGGTTTCAGAAGATGTTTTGAAAGGGTTATTGGGACCTTGGTAAACACTTAGGTAAATGCAGGTTTCAGTTTTTCCTAAATTATGGGTTCTACAGACAAATCCCAAACCTAAGTCTATGGAAACAAAGATTGAAGGCACAAATCTGGAAAAGACACAAAAAACAGAAAACAAGAACAAGTTTCAGAATCAAGAACAAAGATGGACTATCAAGAACATAGTGAGTACAAGTGGTACAAGGTCAAGAACAGTGGCAAAATTGCAGAAAAATTGTGAGCAGTATGAGTATTCAAGGCATGGATAAAGAGCAAAATCGTGGAATAAACACACTCAGATATGAGATTCACAAATCATATGTTTGAACAAAGCAGTAATGGCAACAAACAGTAAAGAACATCAGAGAATTGAAAACGAAGGGAACTATGGCTTACCAGAAAAAGTGAAGCCGGTATGAAGATCGCCGAAGTCAGGCGACGGTTGCAGAAGTAACAGGACGGCGAAGGCTTCACCAAGAGGAAGGAATGAAGGCAGTTGCAGAGCTTGAAGTCTAGAACAATGGTGGATTCGAGAGGAAAAAGTAAGAGAGAGAAACAGCAAGAGTATCGAATGAAAAGTGAAGAAATGAAAGGAGAGGGAAAAGTTTTGCTAAAACTTGAAACGGCGGCAACAGAGGGCAGTTAATGCGCCTAGAACAGCTAATTCATCAGACGGCGCACGCAGGCGCAAGAACGGCTTACAAGCGTGTCACAGCCACGATCCAATGAGGATAAGACACGTGAATGAAGCGATTGAATAGTGATGCATGACAGCTCATACGAGTGAAGGAAGTCACTAGAATTCTTGTTCTTTTAAGGGAGACATGTCGGCCTTAAACAATGATCTCGGCTAAAATGATTTAAGCCGACGTACTGACAGGAAGTACCGATATAGGTTCCATCACCTCAGAATGCCGAGGTAATAGAACCTAGGGGGCAGTTGTGGGGATATATTTTCTGAGTACCAACACGTGGCAAGGTGACGCCGACGTGTCAGCCGAGGTGCCACGTGTCCTGGTCATGACGCCGAGGTTATCTCGGCGAGGCCGAGGTTACCTCCGAAGATATCGGAATCCGAGATAAGCGGATAAAGGACAAAAGTCCAAGAATAAGGAAAGACTTCAAGATGGATAAGGATAATGGTCTTAGGGAGTCTATCCTTATCTCTTAAGGAGTCCAAAGTAAGCACTGAATGGGAATCCATAGAAGTCAGGCTTCTATCAGGACTAGGATTGAGTTAACTATAAAAGAGAGGCACCCCCGTGGATCTAAGGTACGCAATTTATATTCTGAACAGTGAGTTTGCACTATTGATTATCTTTGAGAGATATACTGACTTGATCGTCGGAGTGCCCCCCGGTGGACGAACCACCGCCGGAATCTTCTCTTTCTGTTGTAGGTTAGCCAGGTGTCATCTATTCTGCCAGTTCTCTCCAGCTGATCACTGAGTTGGCAGTGTGGTCAGAAAATCACTTACACAGTAGATATCAATAAAAGTTGAGTTTAAATTTGGACTTAGTCTTGGTTTGAACTGGGTCTAAACTTGTACTTATAACAACCCAAAAATTTAAGTTGTCCCTTAAATTTTATATTATTATTCGAAATTATTTTCTAAGTATTATTATATTTTTTTAGATTAAAATATATCATTTTCTGTGTAACAAACGATACGTGACCCCCAACACATGCTTGCCGCCCACGCCCTATTTACTATATAAATGGCTCTCTATCAGCATCATCATCATCACCACCAATTCCCTCCAAACTCTCTTAAGCTCAGTTTGGGAAGTTGGTTTGTGAGCTTTTTTGGCTAAAATAGCCACAAAAAACAAAATAGACTTTTTAATCCAATAAGACAAAACATCATATCCAACCCATAATCATTACATTCTTTCTCTCACAAAAAAGTCAAAAAAACTAAAAAAGCCAAAAGCCCTTCTCAAACTAAGCTTTTTAGCCCTAGGCTAAAATAGTCAAAAAAGTCAAAAAGTCAACCCACTTCCCAAACGGAGCTTTAGTCTCTCTCTTTGGTCTCTAGTTTTGTGTTTTATATATATAAAGCATTGAGTTTAGTTTGGAGCATCTAGTAAATCGCAGTGAACGAAAGGTAAAAGTTAGAATTAACATTAAGGTGAGTTATATTATACCTTGAGTCACCATAATATATTTTATGTATGTTTTGAGTTACCATAATTTATTTTACGTAAATTATGTTTTATATATTATATTAGCATTTTTAATTATGTTATTTATTTATGAACCTTATTTTATATAATAAGGAAAACCCATGGATATAACTGTTTATTAAAATGTGTTTTGAGTAATTATTTTATAAGTACCACCACAGAAGTCACATGCCATGGGGACTTAAATAACCATTGGCCCCTGTTTAGCAACTTTGTGGTCCTCTGTTTGTCATGGATCCATTGACCCCTGTTCTGATTGTCACTCTGGTGACTCCTGTTCTGTTCTGTTCTGTTTTGTACCGTGGTTATAATTATTTACGTAATTTATGTATTATATGTCATATGATTTCCGTATTATATATTCTGTATTTTAATATCAAGCTCTGTTTAACCCCATAATTATCTATGGTGAGTTTTATATCCATTGTCACGACCCAAACCCGCCCTATGGGTTTAGTACCATAACCGGCCAGTAATCCGAGATTACCGAAGACCTGCTTAACAGTAAGACAGTAAAACAGAGTACAGGGGCTGGCGGAAGCCAAAACAGTAATTTAAATAATGTCCAATGAGCTGTGACAGTCTGTATGCAAAAGACTTTCCATACATATACATAAATACATGAACAGTACAAAACAGTATGTACAACATTTACAGTCGATCAGAACAGGGACCTAATCCTTGATAAACAGTATAGTACAGTGCTATCAATCTATACAGTATCACAAGATAGATACAGAGATAGATGGGGGAAACTAAAACACCCCTAAGCCATAGCTTAGCAGACTCGGAACCTCGCGGTGAGGAACGGTGGTTGGCTTGACAAAAAGGGGAGTCTAACCCACGCTCCTAGCTCCAGTCTGGTGCCTGAACACCTACATATATATATAAACAGTGAGCCAAAACCCAGTGAATAACATAATGCGTAAAGAGGTTAAGAATGAATGTCCTTTCAGTATTGAAAACAATCAATTGATTCAGTATATCAGTCATTTAGTCATAACAATCATATGTGGTACATCCATTAGCATAGCAGTACAGTAAACAGTAGGTCTTAAAAGACCGAACAGTCAATGATGGCCATCATATCAGTAAACAGTAGTGGTTCCAACGTGGGAACCGACAGAGATCTCTGTAACAGTAGCAGTAACAGTAAACAGTAGTTGCTATGGATGCCACAATACAGTTCAGAATAGAGGACATACATTCATTCAGTAACAGTATCATTTCAGAAAACAGTACAATTCAATTGTTCAGAAGATAATCATTTTTGGACATATCTTTACAACATTGTTACTCACAGAGTTCTGGGCTATAAGCAGCTAGAGCGCGTCTCCGAAGGCCAACCCTATACAGTGATAGAACGAACACACACTAAGTTCACATTCGGGAATCAAAGACTTAGTCCCTACTTAGACTCGGTGTGGTTCTACATCTATATCCTCATTAAGATGCCTTAAACTAGGCCTAAGAATGCCTAGGATGAAATGAGGATGCAAAGATGCATTCAGAAAACATTTTCAAAATTTTCAGAAAACAGGGGTCCCGCTCGAGCGTAGGTTTCCCCGCTTGAGCGGACATGCAAACAAAGGTTTCCGCTCGAGCGTAGTATTACCAGCTCGAGCGTACTGCAAAACAGTCAAAAGTGCTGGATGCCCGAAAATCACGCTCGATGGGCGCTCGATAGCCGCTCGAGCGTCCAATACCCCGCTCGAGCGGACTGTAAAACAGTGCAAAGTACTGGGAGCACGAATTCCACGCTCGAGTGCCAGTCACCCCGCTCGAGCATGAGTTCAAAATCTGGAATTCCCAAATTCAAACCTCAAGCTCAAAATCAAGTTTCAATGCACAAATTTCGATCCTCTTGGGCTAATTTTCTGGAAAACACTTCAAAACTCATAATGTAACATGTTTCAAAGATCAACTTGAGAAATCAAAGCCCAAAGGTAGTTCAATTAAACTCAATTTCAAACCAATTTCATGAACATAACTTCAATTGGACATGCATAACTTTAAACAACTTTCAAGCCTCAAATTCATGCTCTATTGAGCCAATCCTTTCAAAAACATGAGGAATCATGGACTTAAACATAAATATGAGCATGCATGTAACGATCTTCCATGAAAACAACTTAAAACTCATCAATATAGGCATGCATGCATGATATATGCTATAGTTCAACATTAAGAGACCAATTCATGACTTAGCTCTCCAAAATGACAAGAACCATGCAAGAACCAACTTAAAGACACAATGAAGAGGTTGAATCCCTTACCTAGGTCTTCAATTTAAGGTATGGAGGTTCTATTCTTGCAATCTTCCTACAATTTCTCCAAGTCTTCAAGCAAAAATGAGATGAAATCAAGCTCTCTCTCCTATTTCTCTCTCTAGTCGGCTATAGCAAAGGAATTGGCTGAGGAAATGTTTTGTTTTGAATGTAGGAAGGCTGAAATATGTTTAGGTAGTGGGCCACTAGTGTGGCAAAATGGTAATTTAAGCCAACAATGCAATCTAGCTTATTTTAATCCAATTTAAACATACCAAATCACATTCTAACTGAATATACCATAAAATCACATTAATTCTAATGATTATAAAACACCAATCGATTTCATATTCGGCCGCCGATAAGGCCTTCAATTCATAATTTAAAACATAAAACATGAACAGATAATTTAACAGTCAACAGATAGACATATAATTAAACAGATATACTCAATTAATTCAGTTCCAGATTTCAATCAGTCAGTCAGTTCAGTATTTCAATCAATTCAATTACCAATCATAATCAGTCTCAATTAGCAGTAATCAGTGGTTAATCGGTAAACAGTGGTGAGGGTTGTTACACCCTTATACTCTTGGTATAATATTTCTCACTCTGCCATGTGCTTATAGTTGTTTACCACTTTCAGGTAACATGTCAGGGCTAGCGCATGGGGTAGGCACAAAGTACTTGTAGACATAATTCAGCTCTGACAATTTAATTAAATAGAAACTCCAATAATTATTTTGGTACCCTTACTTAAATATTATTTCCGCTTGCGTTTATTTATTTGTTCAAGAACTGGCCAGAGGTAACTTCAGTTACTGGCCATCATGATACTTAACCCTTGGGTATGGGGAGCGGGTCGTGACAGTGCTTGTACATGTGCTGGGTTTGGTCTTGGACTTGGACTTAGTCTTGAGCTTGGGTTGGGATGTGTTATGTTGGGCTTAGCTTGTGTATATATTTAAGATTGGTCTTGGATCGGGTTGTGACGCAACACCCGTATTAATTTTGCGACCCATCTAGTTGATTTATTCAAATATCATTATATACATATTTATTTGTATATATTAAATACATGAAATTTTTAGACTTTTGTAACTCTCATCTTTTGATGATGGAGTTTACCATATTAGTAGATATGAGTTTTGAATTTTGACTCTAATCCTAATAGCTAGAGTTGATGGCCTTGGTTAATGGCATTTGATAGCCTTATTGATGTATAGCCTCTATGGTTAGGGATTCCCTTACTTGTATAAATATAGGCATTTCCCCTCCAACTTGGTTTGGAAAGATTTTTTTATGGAAAATGAGATGGTGTTTTGAGATAATAAAATTGGAGATAATTTTTATACCAAGGAAAATTTTTCCCATCATCTTTGCTAGCCCCTTCTTTGGTTCTTGTTAGAGAGAGAGTACTGCCATAGTCAAGTTCGCCGAACCTATTCAGAAGGTGTTTCTGCATTATCTAGTTTTGACCGTCGTATCTTGGGAGACAGACGCCAGCATATCTCTAGCACCCATCGGGAGGCGGTGAATCTGTTTTAAGGAAACTATGGTATATCACACAGATTTCGGTTTGCTTCTTTTCTAATAATTTGTTCTTTAATTTCTTAGAATTTAGTTTATCTCAACGAGTTCTAATATTTAGTTATTCATATTAATAATTTGTTGTATTAGTAATGTAATCTAATTCATTTATGTATTTTTACGTGTGTAGTTTATTTTGTATTTTATTTTTTAATATAAAAAAATTTATTTTGTCATTTCTATTTAATTTATTATATATATATATATAATATTTCTTATATTATTATGAAAAAATACCAACATGCAGTTGTTCTCGTCAAGATAGTAGGATTCAAGAAGTTTTGAGAGACAACACTACATTTAAAGAACTAATTAGGACACTTAATTTCATTTATAGAATAGTAATATCGAAAAACACTGAGGGACTGGAGAGCCTCTGAAAGCAAACATGGTGAGGAGAAATTCCGATGATATCCAGAATGTCTTCAGAAATATGTCTAACCCCAACTCATCTTAACTAAGTGCTCTTTGGCAACATAGTAAAAAGTTAAGTTTGTAGCTTGTTTGCTAAAAAAATTTGGTTGACATTTTTAGCAAAGAGTCATTTGATAAGTTCAAAAAAGTCACATATAAAATTACAATTATATCCTTTATGTTTTTTTATATTTACATGGGTGAAAATATAAATTTTCTACGTTGGGTGGACGTAGTTTAGTCATTTTATTGTGATGTGATATCATAAACAAATATTAATAAAAAAAGCCAAACGCAAATTTTTACTAACTTTCCAAATCACTTTTCTAAAAAAGCTAAAAATTTAGTCAAAAGCAAAAAATGAACTTTTAATTATCCTCTCAAAACACCCCTAACAAACCGAGTTCGGATCCTCTCCTAAACGTGTCTCCTTCATTTCCTACTAGCAACGGTTGAGATCAATCGTCACAGATCCAACGACAATAAAAAAATAATAATTAAAACAAACTGAATTTGGTTTTCCCGTCCAAAACCTATATACAGCTTATACTCACTTTCACTCATCCCTCTTCTCCTCCAGCGAACCCACCCTCACCGGCGACCCACCCTCATCAGCGACCCACTCCCGACAATAGCGAGAAGCTCCTGAAACCCAACCGATCTGCTTCGTAAGCCAAAGCCCTCACGCTCTTCTCCTCCACCTCACCGAACCCGTCTCACCGGCGACCCTCTCAACGACGACCCACTCCCCAAACCTAACCCATTGCTTTGCCCTTATTCTTTCTGCCTTCACTTCACGAACCAGAGTTCCCTTGTGAGCAAACCACTCTTTGTAGCTTCAAACCAGTCTCTGTAGCTTCAATCATAGCAACTCATAAATGCAAGTTTTCGAAAAGTGTTGCTGAAACTGTTGTTGTTCAAGTTGCTGAAAATGGTTGAAAATGGTTGCTGAGATTGTTGCACATAACTGATTTTTTGTTGTTGTTGTTGTTGATGCTGTTATGGCATAAGATGTTTTTAGGTGACAATGTACATTTAGTAATGTTGTTGATGCTGTTATGGCATAAGATGGACACCCAAAAAATTTCAGGTTTCTTGATGCAAATTGTACTCATTATTTTCTTATTGATCTGTAATACGTGCTAATAAACTAAGTCCTGAGTTTGTAAGTTTTGGGTTATATCACATCCAAGTTTTGATTCAGGAGTTGTTTGCTATTTAACTACTTCCGTAAGTGATAATTTGGTGGTGACCTTGCTTCAAAGTGTATGATAAATTAGTTATGTTATCTATTGATAAGGATGATTTGAAAAATTAATTAGTTTGGAATTTCTGGGTCTATCCAAGAACAGTATCTAGAGTGATTCCTAAACCCTTATTCACTCCCTATCTCCAACATTAAATGGGTTTTACAACAAATTGCACGAAGAAATTGCAAGTGGAGGACATTTTGCATACTCTAAACCTCAAGTCATTTATGCCAAAATGATGCCCTTTTGTGATGGAAGCTCTACTATAATTTGTATGCAAAAAAATTGAACTCTTCCACAATCCAGGTCCACTTACTACTTGTAATGAAACATATTATGCTATCAACTCCATTGGTGAACCATTAATAACTATAATATTTTGTTAGTCATATGTGGAATAGAAATAAAAGAGAGTGAGAACATGCAGTTACTACTCAAGTGGATTCATTACCTTTTACACAAGGATAGTTTCATTCCAGAACTTATACAATACAACTAACAGATGCTTTTAGTGAATTAAACCTATTAATTACAGAGAGTTCTGGTTGACCATTAAAACTTCTATAAGCAATAGATGCGTATGGTTCGCGAAGCAGAGAAAATGAGGGATGGAGCGGTGGGTTGGGTTTAAAAGTGGGTCGTCGTCGTCGGGAGTGGGTCGCTGTAAGGAGTCTGTCGCAGGTCACCGGTGAGGCTGGGTTCAGTGGAGGAGAAGGGATGAGGATGAGGGTGAGGGTGAGGCTGAGTGAGAGTGAGGTCAAATGTTTGAAGAGCCTCTGCCGTTGCAACTCTGGGCGGGGAAAAAATAAATTTCAATTTGTTTGAAATTTTTTTTTTTTTTTTTCTATACCTAGATCTGGATCGTTGGATCTGGGTTGGGGCATCAAAGCCGTTGCACATAGGAAGTGAAGGAGAGAAATGAAAGAGGGGATCTGGACTCTAATAAACCCCAATATTAAGTTGACTACTCAAGAATCTCTAAGTTCAAACATTAAAAATAATAATAAAAAATAATAATAATCATCTTTAAAGAAAAAGTGTACACACACAAATTTAAATTAATAAAAAATGAAAGGAAAAAAAAAAAAAAAAAAAAACAGATCCTTTGTTGTTATTGTTCCTGCCATGATCTTGTCGTACAAGCCACCTCAACAAAAAAAACAAAAAAACAAAAAATAAGATATGATCCCATTATCCTTGTTGACACCTAATACAAAAAGACATCTAAATGTGGGGTATCACTAATGTTTCTTACTACAACATTATTTTTGATAAAAGAGTAAATAGGTGGTCCACGAATCAGATGAGATGGAGATGGACTGACTCCTAAGATGATAAATTGGGCTTTTGTCACGACTCAACTCTAGGGATTAGCAAAGTAACCGGTCAGTAATTCTGAGATTATCAAAGATTTCTTAAATAGAATTATAGTAATAAGGGCTGGCGAAAGCAAATATTTAAACATACATCGTCCATTAAGCTATGTACACTTATATGAGACAGAGAAAATTTCATTTATATATATATATATTATACCATCATCATTACGTAATCACATGTTACAGATAAGTCAAAAGGGACTTAACCATATTTACAAAATAAAAACTTATTCAGACTTAACAAAAAGAAAACATGGTCTTGTATCTTAACCACAAGATGTGTCCGGAACCTCTATATGAGACACATAGGTTGGCTGACAAAACCGAATCTAGATAGATGCCTCTAGTAGGAATGGCAACGGGGCGAGGCGGGGCGGGGCGTGGCTGGGGATCACACTCCCCGTCCCCGATCCTCGATAGTAAAATTGTCCCCGTCCTCGGCCCCGATCCCCGACGGGAAACCTATCACCGTCCCCGTCCCCGCCCCCTAACGGGGATCGGATTTCCCCGACCCCGAAATTCCCCGGACCAAAAGAAAAAAAAACAAATAGAGAAGGATAGGGATGGCAATCTGAACAATAACAGAAGCTCATCAATATAGATTATTATCAACAACAGAGAGCATTATCAACAATAACTAAGCATTATCAACAACATAGATTATTATCAACAACATACATTATCATCAACAACATAGATCATCAATATAGATCATAATCAAAAAACAGATCAAAAAAGAAACAGATCATTATCATAGATCCCAAAAAAAAAAAAAATAACAGAACAAAAAAAAAAGGCGATCAGAAGCTCTCTCTCACTGTGCAGATCTGTGAAGATCGAAGGCGATCAAAGCTGTGCAGATCTATGAAGATCTGTGAAAATCGAAGGCGATCGAAGCTCTGCAGATCTGTGAAGATCGAAGCTCTCTCTCATCGCAAAAATGGTGATCAGAACACTGTGAGTGAGGGACTGAAATCGGTGAGATATAAGAGAAAGAGAGTAGAGGGAAGAGCGACGGCGGCGGTGAGTACGGCGGTGGTGAGGGAGAGCGAGCGAGCGGCGGTAAGGGAGAACGAGTGAGTGGCGGTGAGGGAGAGCAGAGAGGGAGACAGAGAGAGGCGTGTTTTGTGTGAGTGTGAACCTATACACTGATCCCATCCCAACTAGACACATATATATATATAGATGGGCACAAACGTAATTTTACTTTGGGGGAAATACGGGGACGGGGACGGGGCCGGGAAAGCTATCCCCGTCCCCGGCCCGAAATTGATCGGGGATTTAATTTTGAATACCATCCTCGGCCCATTGGGGATATTTTTCGGAGAAAAACCACTCAATTCGGGGATGGGGGGTCGGGTCACTGTTGGGCCGGGTTCAGATTGCCATCCCTAGCCTCTAGACATGGTCACATGCTTGATCACCTACATACATAAATATAACAATGAGTAGGAGTTCAGTGAATAACAACGAAGTAAAGGGTTTAATTAATGATTAATTAATGATGTCCCATTACGGATTTATAAATCAGAGTTCAGATCATATTAGAATTAGATTCATATTCAGACTTATAATCAATCATACATGGTATATCCATTAGCTAACAGAGCAGAAGGTCTTAAAAGACTTGTTCAGATCAAACAAATGATTATGCATAATCAAACAGATAACCATTAAGGTTAAATAGATAGTTCCATGATTGGAACCCACAGAGATCCCTGGTACCAGGTAACAGATAACAAATAACAGAAGCTAAGGATGCTACGAATACAGTTCAGAAAATGGACAACCATTCATTTAGTTCAGAAAATAGCATTTCAGAAAACAGAGTATAAGTTAGAATCTAAATATACTTATAAACAAACATATCTTTACATAGAGTTGTTACTTACAGTTGGTTCTTGAGATAGAGTAGACAGATTGTAGCGCGTGACCTATACATACACATAACATGTGACACCCGAATTTGTAAATTTAATTCAGTACTGCAATAAATAGAATTCCTCATAAAATAATAACAATAATAAATATATAAATAAATAAATAAAATGCATAGGTTAGAAAGTTGGGAATTAATCGATTAAATTGTTAAGGAAATAGATTGTGAGACACCGCATATTTAGAATATTAAATATTTCAATAAATGGTAAGTGATGTTTTATAATTGGGTGGTGAGGTTTTAACATATAATCATAAGTAATTTTAGGACTCATAAAATGAATCATAACCTTTAGAATTGAATTTTGAAAAAAAAAATAAAAAAATGGCCAAACGAATTTTCGGTGGGCTAAGGGTCAATATGGCCCTTGGTGATTTCTTGAGGATGAATTAAGGAACAGATGGCATTAGGGAAGGTAAACAAATCAAGAGTCATAACAGGAGGCATTACTTCTTATCACCAGCAAGAGAAACGTGGCAGCATTAGACTTAAGGTCTTGGGTAGTAAACAAGGGAATGGAGCCTATAAATAGTGAGGACCAGTGCAGTGAACTTCACACAAATAAGAACATTCGTAGTGTATCAGTGAGCTTCGAAAGGTGAGGGATATAGTTGGAGTTGTAGTAACAAAACTAAAAGTTAAGGGTCAATCCTAAGGTGAGTTATATTATACCTTGAGTTACCATAATATGTTTTCTATATGTCTTGAGTTACCATAATATATTTTACAAATGTTTTGAGGTACCACGATTTATTTTATATAATTTATGTTTTATGGTTATGTTAATGTTTCAATTTCGTGGATTATTTTCTGAACTTTATTTACTTAAATTGAAACCCATGGATATGTTTGTTTAAATTTTAGAAATTATTTGACAAAGATTTTATAAACAATTATATTTTGTAAATACAACCACGGGAGTCCCACGCCTTGGAGGACTTAAATAAACCATTGGCCCCTATTTGGCCACCTTGTGGTCCTCTTGTAGACTCGACTTTCTTCGCACACCCCCCCTTCGGAGAGGCGCGAATTGGTCTCCTACAGTTCGGACTCCTATCACGATTCTGAATCTAATCTCACAAAGTGCAATGTGAGACTGATAAACACCAAAGAGTCCAATCCGGCAAATCATTTTGGAAAATCGATTTTAGATCAAATAATACCAAAACTGGACTGCTTTGCCAGATTACAGAGTCGCCACCTAAATATTTTATTTGTGGGAAATTTAGAAAACCCTGACTCGTGCCACAGGCCACGTGTCTGTCATCACCAAAGTTGCCTCGGCTCAGGAACTTAGGTACGAGAGGGGAAGGTCTTGAAATGAGCACCCCCGCTCGCTCGATCAAAGATTGACCTCTACTAAACATGATATGTTGTTTTATAAACCTCATGTGTTCTTATCCTGATTATTAGCTAACTTTACTATGTGACGCACACATACAAGTATAGACTAAGTCGCGAGAATTGGAACAAATCGACTCATGTTTGTTTTCGAAAATGGTTTGAAAGTGCCACTCGCAAGTGGGCTGAAGCGCGGATTTCCCACACTCAAGTGGGCTTAAAACATGATTTGCCACTTCGCAAAGTGGGCTTAAAACTCATATTTATCGATTTGCTGCAATTCAAGTAATCAAAGTCTTCACCCACAGGCATTCATGCAGTTAAGCACTTAAGCAAATCGCCTCATGGCAAGCATGCGATCATGGCAACACTCACACTCATGTAAGTATGCTAAAGCATAAAACTCACAATGTACTCTGAGCCAAAACAAAAGCTAGTTAGAAATATGCATGATCCTAATTATACAGAATGCCTAATGCAACGCATGCAGTATGCAACTAATAGACTCGGTTATCTAAGATGGCATATGAATGCAACAATTTGATACATATATTCAAAGAAGTATTGAAATATGATGCAGTTTGAATGATGCGCCGAGCTTGGTACATGCAAGACAAATGAATGATGCACGCATGCAAGTATAAGGTATGCTAATCGAAATATGACCCTAAACTAACCATCGAAAGCAGTTAAGTAAAAGGGAGAAAAACGTGGGCTTGGAAGACATGCACACACGCACGCACGCACACTTATTACAACATTGTGCCCTCTCGAAGGAGGGTCTGAATAAATAAGCTGAGCTACACTAAACTAAGCTAATTATTACAAACCAACTAATTAACTATTCTAGCTAATTAATTACAAACCGAATTAAAACTAGCTATGCTAAGCTAAATAAAATATTACAAAACAGATTAAACTAATTAATTACAACACATGTATTCATTAGTTACAACTAGCTAACAAAGCAATAAAGTAGCCTTGCGGGCGAGGGACGCATGCATGCTCGGTTGATCCTTCCAAAAATCCACCGCCTTGCCTTTGGATGCCTCTGTTTGCACTTTGCTTTAATCTCTGAACAATACACCAAATAACAGACTGCTTCTGCTCCACCTTAGGAACACTTTGAGCAAATTTTCCACTGATGGCCGGTCGGCTACCATAGGTGGCTGTCGGCTACTACTACTGGCCGGTCGGCCACTGTTTGTGGCTGTTGGCCACCCTTTCTCTGGAATTCTCCTTTTTGCTGCAATGGAGAGCAAACAAAGGCAAAGTAGTGTATTCTCGCACAATATATGTACCATTACCCTCCTTATCATTTCTCAAAGCTCAAAAGAGTGTAATTCTTGGCTCTCAGCTCAATCAAGCATTTTCAATGCATGATGGCAAAGAGTCAAGTTGTACAAAGTCAATGAATGCACAAATAAGACTCAAAGGACCTCCCACCTATCATGCATGATCAAGGGTGATGGAGACAAAGGAAATTGGGCTCATTTACATCACTTTGAGTATGAAATGGACAATCTACCTTGTGTTTAATATAAGTCCGATTGAACAATGCAATGCAAACAAACATGCTTATCTGGTCATGTTTTACTTGATTCATTTTGTTTACACATTTTACATTCAAAGCATTCTTTAAACGATTAAGTCAATGTGGAAGTCCTCTAAACAAATTAAAAAGTGAAGAATTGTGGGAGGTTTGCAGATTTTTTCAGTGCTGAAATGGCATGAAAATAGTGCTACAAATACAAGCAACACAGCACAACATGTTAAAAGCCAAAAACCATCAAAGCTAGTGAAGAAATCAACTAAGAGGCATGCAATATCAGCTCAATTAAACAGCTCTGGACAGAGCTAAAACTTACAAACAGTGGCTAAAACATTCTGAGATTGAAGCATAGAAGGCAAGAAAAACATGCTCACATGTTGACTCACAAACAAGGCTCAAAGCACAACTCTCAAAAGCAATGAAAGAGTGAAATATGTGAGAGTGTGACAGAGTTGTATGCACTGAAATCACATGTAAAATGATGCTACAACATGCAATTCTCTCAAGTAAAATATGTTAGAGGCCTCAAAACACAAAGCTAGTGAAGGCTATTACACTATAGCCATGCAATACAAAGCTCACAAAGGACAAACACTTTAAAACAGTCCTAAAACAGCTTAAAAGGAGTCCTAAAACATGTCTGAAGTAGGCTAAAAAGAGCTAGAATGAGAGGCTAACACGTAGCACAAACTAGACTATTAAGCACCATTGCACTACAAGCATACAAAGCAAGCCTCAAGTGGCAAATCAATCTCAAACAGAGCTAAAAGCAGGTTAAAAAAAGTAGCAAAAACATGTTGAGAATCAAGTTCACAAAATGGTAGAAAAACATGCTCACATGTTAGGCTATCTACTTATGCAAACAAGACACAAGGAGGGAAGGCCAACCCCTCCTATTTTGGACCTCAAAACATGATTTTTGTCACTAAAAAACCTCTGAGTTTCAGTGGTTAGAAAGGCCAAAAATTTTGATTTAAAGGTGATGAGAAATAGAACAAAAGGCTTCACAAGCCAAAGAGCCAAAAGGGGGGGACAACCCCCTAACTCACAAAGGCTCAAACCACCATTTTTAGGACTAAAAAATAGAGGTTTTTATAGTTGAAAACCAGGTCAAAAACAGTTTGCAAAGGTGGCAAAAAAAGTGTGCAAAATAAGCTTAAATGGGGTAAGTTCTATACCTTTGAAGCAAAGCACACAATAGGCACAAATCTGAGCTTAAACCACCATTTTAGAGCTCAAAGGAGGCTCCAAGAGAGCTTCAAGCAACCTCAGCCCAAGGGTAAGCAACTTTAGTTAAGGATGCCTAGGCAAATTAGAAGTATTTCTCTACTTGTAACACAAAATGGCAAGAGAGAGAGAAAACTAGAGAGAGATACTTGTAGAGAGAGAGGCTCTCAAAATTTGCTAACCTTGAAATATGAGAGATATGGCCTCTATATATAGGAAAAAGAGAGCCTTGGGTCGAAATATCTGATTTAGAGACAGCTGGAGGAAAAATATCTGCAAATTTTGAGCTTTCTGGACACTTGTGGCCGACCGGCCACTAATGGTGGCCGACAAGGGTCACTTCTGGCCAACCTATGGCCGGCAAGCTCCATTTGTGGCTGGCACACTCCACCAGTGGCCGACAGAAAAAACTAGTCCCTGTCCTCGACTTCCAACAAGCATAACTCCTTTATCTGGACTCATTTTCAGGTCATTCTTGAGTCTAAACTGAAGCCCCGGAAGTCTTCTTTCCAATGATGGCAGCCTCTCATAAAAATTCCAAGTGTGCTAATAGATATCCCTCTTTTAGTAAAGACTGCTCAGTTTCGGTCCAACCGGGTTGATGCCTAACTTCAACTAGCCATATCTCCCTCATCCGGACACGGTTTTAAGAGATTCTTGAGTGCAAAATGAAGCCCCGGAAGTCCAATTTCCAACAGTGATGGCCTCATAGCTAAAATTCAAGTGTACAAATGGAGAGGCCCGATTTAGCGAGGGCTGCTCGACTCTCTCTTAACGGTTCCTGCCCAACTTCTTCCCCAACTTGGTTTCTTCTCTCCCCTCCAATTTTCTTCAAATCCAAACCTCTAACCATGGTGTTTTAAAGAGTCTTTTTCAAATATTTCACCTCTCCTTCATGCATTTCCACTTTGTCCTTGCTCAGTTTACCGAAAAGCGCAACATTTAACGAAATGTGAGCCTCGGAACATCGTAGAAACTTCTTTCAAAAATGTTTTGAAAGAGAGGGTTTTAAGGTCTAAAATCATTTTGGTCAAAAGGCTTTGGTCCAAAAAGGGGTGTGAGGTTTGGGATTTGACGCTCTTTTTGCCAAAGAATTCGAACCTTTGCATAGCATAGCCTGCACCATCGAGCAAGCAATTAGTAGCGCCCAAGTCTTATGGGCAGTAAAAAATGGGGTGTCTACACCTCTGTTTGAAATGGATATATTGACCCCTATTCTGATTGCCACTTCAGTGACCCGTGTTCTATTCTGTTCTGTACCGTGGTTATAGTTATTTACAAAAATTTTATTTCAGTTTCTACCACTTAAATAATTTATTTATGCCACTTAAATTATGTTAATGTTTTAGCTTAAATAACCATCCATGGCTATTTTGTGCCCCTATACTCATAGTATAATATTTCTCACTCTGCTATGTGCTTATAGCGACGAGGTTTAGCGGGATCAAGATGGGGGATAAATCACAGTGTTTTCTTTTCTTTTTTTGCATTACCTGTATTTTTTATTAGACTCTTATAATAAATAAAAGCCCAAATTACTATTTTTCTTTCGTTTTAATAAACATTTGGTACCCAATTATTTTATTTTAATTTATTTAATTTATCCGTTGCGCTACCACTACAGAAATTTTATAATTATTTTATTTTATCTTGTTGCGACGCCGAACCTTTGGGTACCGGGTTTAGGTCGTGACATAACAAATACAAATTGAAACATACATTTTGAACTTTGCTTAACTTAATTCAGTTCTTTATTAGTGTGTTTCTAACTCATTTCCTTATTACTGTGGTCTAAACCATGGCTTAAGAATGCCTAAAATGGAATGAGGATGAATTATGCACTTAGGAATGTGATGCAAAATTTCTAAAAACAGGGCAGTTTGCTCGAGCTAACATTTAGCCGCTCGAGCGGTTTGCAAAACTTTTGGATGCTATGAATCTAGGCTCAAGCCAACTTTTTGGTTGCTTGAGCCATGAGCTATGCAAAAAGGAGATCGCTCGAGCTAACTGCAAAAGCCTACAAAAATGCTGAGAGCTCGTGAAGTGCGCTCGAGCGAAGGATTGGTTGCTCGAGTGGTGCGACCAAATTTTGGAATTTTCAAAATGTAGTTCCAAGTTCAAAACACAATTTCAAAGCTCCAAACTTGCATGGTTAAGCCCAAAACTTGCAAAAAACACTTAGAAATGCATCCATAATCATAAACACAAAGCCAATTTTCAAAATCAAGGCTCAAACCATGTCAATTCTTCAAAATTACGCTCTAAACTTTATATTTAACACATGCATGAAATAATTTGACATCTTTCCTTTCAAAATATGAGTAAATGAAGTAATGGGTACAAAGTCATGATGAATTCTCAAACATAAGCATATTTAACACCATGCATGTGAGGTATGAGATGAAATTCAAGTTTATAGGGGTGAATTATGCATGTATGTATAGTTTGATCCTCAATTCATTATCTCAGCTCAATTTATCATATCTAGAATTATTTTCCTTTTGAATTCATATGATTAACAACTTAAACACAAGTATTAGAGGTTAATTGCTCACCCTAAGTCTTGAATTTGGAGTGTGGAAGCTCAATTACTCGAATCTTCTCCAATTCTCCATTTTCTCCTTCTCAATTCAAGCTCTTTTCTATTAAGCTTTGATTCTAATCTCTCTCTCTCTCTCTCTCCTCTCTCTCCTCCCTCTCTCCCTCACGTTTTGTTGCTTAAGAATGATGAGTGTAATGAGTTCAAAAGCTTGCATCACCTATTTATAGTCTTAATTAGCTTAGTCTAATTAAGTGTCATTAAGACTAATTAATCTAGTTCAATTTTAATTAATTTATTCTAATTATTTGATTCCGAATCAAAATCTAATTAAACCTATCATAAAATTCTAAAAATTCCAAATAACTTATTGACCTAGTCAATTTCGTGTTTAGACGTTGATAAGGCTTTCAATTTCCATATCAAAGCATAATTCTAAACAGATAATCCTACAACTAACAGATAGAAATTCAAATAGCATGCAAAATACACAATTAACACATAATTTCTTCTTAACATTCTTAATTACGGATTAGTAGCAAATTACAGACTAGGGTTATTACCGCTTCCTCCTCACAAAGACTTGCAAACAAACAAGCTGTTGAGAACTCACCAATGAGTGTCCTTTTCAAGGGCCTTAAAACTATGCTTGAGGAAAAAGATAACCAGAGAATTAAGAGTATAATAGATAATGTAAGTTTAAAATGTGATTAGATGTGTATATAAAGAGTTTGCCTACGAGAGGGAAATAAGTCTGTAAGTCTCTCATCCAATCAAAGCATGCCACGTGTGTCACTATGATTAAGGAGGTTAAGGCTATGAGAGACGTTCTTCCACGAGCTGGCAACGCCCTACGTTGCATCGTGTGTCCTTGCTATTATAAAAATAAACCACATTCTCTGTTCTAGGTCGGGTTGACCATCAAGTGACCATGATGGTCTGGTCAGGCCAAGAGTGGACCTTGTCAACCAAGTTGGTCACCCAAGCATCCCATGCGAGCCTAACAAGATTTTACCATCCCACATCAGTTAACAAAGGCCTTGGCCATGTGCATATAAGTGTCTTGGACACTCTCTCCTTGCAAGCTAGTTTCTAAGAATAAGGAATAGGATCATATCTTTTGGTATTAGAGCCAGGCCACCACATTGAGTATGGGATCAGACATAACCTATGCCTCAAGTATAGATAAGAGGGGTTGCAATTATGCTGTCGAGTAATAAACGGAGCGAGTTGGGGAAGGTTGGTGATGTAGGATAGCGTTGGATTTTGAAAATAGAGGTTATTTGATGGCTTAAACAGTGAGTAATTTAGGGTTAAATTGAAAGCTAATAATAGTCAGGGGAAGGGATTAGAATTAATTTGGGGATGATTGGATAAGGTATTGAAGTTGAAAAGTGCACTTTTATAGGGTTGTGAATAGTAGTAACCCAAGAATAGTAATTAGGGTATGTGTGCAAAGAAGAGAAAAAGAAGATAGATCTAGGAATCATTTCTAAAATCCCTTAGGCATCACATCTATAGTTTGATTGCATTACATAATCCATAAAGAAGCTTCAAAAGCTCTGAAAATTCTATAAATATTAACTATATTGAATTTGAAGCATTACATGACTTTATATAGACTTAGAGACTTCTTTTTCCAACTAGGACTCCAAAATAGGAAACTACTAATATTTTTACTACCAAAACCTATCTAAGACCTACGTTACACAGATTCAAGTGTGGGTGCGTATCTAAGGGTTGAACACTTCAAAACAAAAAATTAAGGATACGTGGATATAGATTTAAATTTGGATACGGATACGGGGATACGTTAGATAGTTATTTTTTAAATATATTTATTATATGAAAATGAGTTAAAAAAATCAAGAAGGGTAAATTACACTTACCTCCCCTGTAGTTTTAATAATTATATTAACTTCCCTTACTTTATCTGACAATATTAATATTCCCTCATTCCGTCAAATGTGCACAAACGACGTTAGTAACCTATCCAAAATGACCATATTAACCTTGCTTTTGTGTGCAAAAAGATGAAAATGGCCTTTGTCCACAAAATCCCTAATTAGATGGCTATATTCAGAATAGAAATCGAATTTGTGTTTGTGTGTGTGTGTGTGTGTGTGTGTGTGTGTGTGAGAGAGAGAGAGAGAGAGAGAGAAAGAGAGAGAAAGAGAGAGACAATCGATCACTGTGAAAAAATAGAGAATATTTACCCAGCCATTTCAAAGTCTAGCTCTTTGCACCATTTTCATCTCACCATGGCCTTAAACATCCAAGTTCTCCATTTGAATATTGCTTTTAAGGGGCACATACTCTCCAAGATAGCCTCCAAGATGATCATAAAGAGCACTCTAGTCAATCCCCTGATGGTGATAGCTCTTGCAAACATAGTAAAACATACTCTGTACCATCAAATCCACAAAATTCACAATCACCATAACCCCAACCAAAAACCCACCAATCATAATCCTCACAAAAATTCTATAATCCTCTCCATGAACCACCACAACTCCAGAAATCCCATTATTCAACCTGCAAATCGCCAGGTACCCAAAAACAAGCACGACCGCCATTCGAGTCCTCCCCTTCAACAACTTATAGCTCTTCTTCATCGTCGTGAACCCAAAAACCGGTTCGAACACCAAAACGACACTAGCTAAATGCCACAAAGCAGTGATGTAAACATGAACAACAAGAAATAGCCACAAACACAATATTATAGATGTGATTAGGGAAACCCATAAGTAGGTGATGAAGAGTCGCCGAAAAGAGTAGGAAATGGCGACGATGGTGGAGCAGAAAGAGACGGGCTTGGAGGTATAGAAAGAGGCGACGGTGAAGACTATAGCAACAGTGGAGAGGAGAGAGAAAGCGAAGAGAAAGATGAGGTAGAAGAATTAGAAGATGAGGAGCTTGGTCCATTGGGAGGAGTGAGAACCAATTGGGGAGTTGATTTGGGTGATGAAAGGGTAAGTGAAGAGAAAATGAGCTAGGATTGTGAAGGAGAGAAGGAAAATTAGGGTTAGGGTTGGGAGGTAGAAGGTTTTGGGGGATTGTTTAGGGATTAAGGTTGATTCTCTCAAGATGTCTAGTATGGAAAGGAATTGGAGCTCCTCAAGAGGTAGATCCATGGTGGTTGATACAGATTGTTGTATGTATATGTATCTATTTCTCTAGAAATGTATATGTATCTATTTATTTATATATTTTTATGTCTACAAAAACTAAAAATTAATTACAAAAATTAATAAATTTTATAAACATAAAAAGTTATTCATTTAAATAAATTTTTATTTTAATTCTTCTTCATTTAAATAAATAATTTTTGAAAAGCTATTTTTATTCTTCTTCATTTTTATAGATGGATTGAGGACACTTGAGGGCATTATGGGCATTTTAGCGTTTAGCTTTGATAACATCAGCAAATTCTGTAAAGTGTGTAAATGGCAGTCAAAAAATGGGAAAATATTGATATTGTCAAGTAAAGTAGGGGAGGTTACTGTAATTATTGAAACCACAGGGGAGGTCCCTATATTTGTCAGAACCCTTAGGAGAGGTAAGTGTAATTTACCCAATTAAGAAATAATATATTCTGTTAAGGGACACTTTTTCATAAATCATTTTTCTCATACTTATGTTCCATTTAGTTCACATTATTTTCTTATATTTCAATAAGTCATATGGGTGACATAGTTATTAAAACACCCCTAATAATAATATTCACATTAACTGTGTAAATGTTCTGTGATGTGAATGTTCACATTGTCGATGTGAATGTTCACATCACCAAATTGCTAAGGCCTTGTTTGGTAACCATTTTGTTTTCAGTTTATATTTACAAAAATTAAAAAAAATATCATAAAAACTTGCTTGGTAAATTTTTTGGTTTATAAAATAGTTCTTAGTTTTTAAATTTGACCAAAAAAATGTAAACTCAAAAAATGTGTTTCCATTGGTTTATAAACAGAAAAGCAAAAGCCACTGTAGCGAAAGCCACTGTAGCGGAGCTATAGTAAATGAGTTGTGGGCATAACGACCACGATTTGAATCTTCGGAGCACCACATTTTAATTTATTTTCTCCAACGGTAATAAAACTTGTATCTATCCTTATCATCTTCTCCCTCTACTTCATGTTAAAATAATCTTGAAGATCAGGCGAGTCTCTCTCTTCTCTCTCTCTCTCCTCTCTTTTCTCTGTGTTTCACCGAGCTTCTTTTTTTTATTATTATTTTTTTTTTTCTCTTTTCTAAAACATTACTAATGTTACAAATCTACAGATCTTTGTAGATCTTCCAACCAAATCGATCTCAGGTCTCTCTCCTCTCTCTCTCTATCTCTCTTCCCTCTATTCTCTTTCTCCTCTGTGTTACACCGGAGCTTCCATGGTTTTTTTTTCTTCTAAAACATCAAATCTGTTGCAAATCTGTAGACCTTTTGCAAATTTTCGAACCAAATCGATCTTAGGTCACTCTCTCTCTCTCTCTTCCCTTTCTTCTTTCTCGCTCTCTGTTTCATAGAGAGCTTGAGCTTCCATTTTTTTTTTTTAACAACATATCTACTATTATATATATATATATATATAAATATTGTTGGTGGTTCTTTGTAGATCTGTTGTAGATTTGTGCTAGATCCATTGTATTTTTTTTTTTTTTTTAAAGAACATATACTGCTTGTGGTAGCTACTAGTTATTTTTTTTCTTTTTTTGTATGTTGTTGTTGGCAATTGTTGCAATTGGTATCTACTACATATAATATATATTACTTTCTCATGTTTTAGTGAATGGATAAAAATACTGAAGCTAATTTGAATTTTTGTAAAATCAAACATGAATCATAAACACACAGCACCCATACACATAGAGAATACACAATGGTATTTAGGCCATTAGTTCCTTTATTAAGAACTGTTATGCATGCGTAGTCTTAGAATTTATTATTGAAGATTTATTAAAATTTATGATTTATTTTCACACCATGGTATTTAGGCAATGGCAACAACAGTACACAATGATCTCCCTATTGATGATGATGATGTTGTTGAAGTTGGTAAAGGAAACAGTGGTCCATGGCCTTAGGTAAATGAGGCTCTTTTCATTACCCACATGGATTACGAGGTCAAAATCAGGAGTAGTAAATGACTGGAACATTCACTAAACAAGCTTGGAACAGGTTTAGAGATCAAATGAATACAAAAACCCAATACCAGTATAACACACACTAGCTTCGAAACAAATACAATCAGCTGCGTATTATGTTTAACAAATTTACAGCATTATTGAAGCATACTAGTGTTGGTTGGGATAGCCAACGGCTTACTATCACTGCACCGGAGGACATTTGGGAGGCCCTTTACAAGGTTTTATTAACTTTTTGCATTTTGTTTGCTACATTTAATTGGGGAATTCTTCATGTTAACCTAAAATTTATTGGTTTGTAGGTTAATAGCCATGCAAAGTGGTTCAGGAAGCAAGGGATGGTTTACTACCATTAGTTCTCTCGTATCTTAGGAGACACATCCGCAACTGGTAAACTGGCTCACCCTTCCACTAAATCACCTTCTGAAAGTAGTGCTAGTTCTAATCTTGAATTTAAGGTAAAGAATGAGGACTTAGATGCATTGCAAATTGATAGTGATAATGACAATGAAGATGACCAAAGAAATGGCAAGGGCAAGGGCAAGGGCAAAATGACAGGTAGAAAGATTAAGAAGATAAGCTCTTTTCAAGCTAATATTTCTGAAGCACTCAAAGAAATGGGTGAAAATAGCAAGAGGAAGGTGGACCTAATGGAAAAGCGATTGACAAGTGCTTCAGTTACTAATGTTGGCGATGACAGTGGTTCAATTGAAGGTGGCTTTACTGCCTCACGTTCACTACTGAAAGAATGCATGGCACTATTGCATGCTATGGAGGAAATCCTGCACCTGCTTACACTAAAGTTATGAACAAGCTTGCATCGGATCCCATAATAAGGGAGGTATTTGTTGATATGCCTGCTGGTAGGATGAGGGATTGGGTCCTTAATCTTTGAATGTTATTCTCAAAGAGTTCAAGCTTAGTTTGGTATGTCTTTGTGTTGTTTTATTTACTAGTAATGTTGGATAATATTTGGTAGTTTAATATGTTAGTTCGTATGGATATTTTCATGGTATTTGCTAATTGCATGTATTTTATTTTATTTGTTTTAGAATTATTTATTATGGAAACAGAGTTAGGTGTATGCAGCATGTTTTTAATACTGTACTTGAATGCTATTACATTGTGAGTTTATGGGTAGATATCAAATTGTTGACAATGCACTTGAATGCTACTGCTATATTCGATGATCTTGAATGCTATAACAATGGTAGTTGATGGGTGGTTGAAGTATTGAACACAAACAACTCAACTTGAATGCTACTGCTATATTTAATGATCTTCTCCTATATAATGCTTGTTGGTGGTCATTCCAATTTTTTTTTATCAAGAGTCCAACAAAGCTTCTGCATTGTCAACAATTGGAAAAGGTATGCATGACCATATTTACATTGGTTTTCTTAAGAGTCCAACAAAGATTCTTACTGCATTACATTATATATATTTATAAATAAATTTTTACTCATATTTTCTTACTACACTAGACAAACATAAAGGCTCACATTAATAAATATATATATATCTGGGTTCAAAATTTTGGTATTTTCCATGATATTTAGGTTCCACTACATTTGTTTGTGGTAGTAATAAATTGATGAGAAATCTATATAACATTATGACAAAAATATGCACATGGAAAATTTGGATCACTAATTTTCGACATCTCACTTTTATTTGCATAATGTGCATGGCATTATTTTGGTGATTAAGATTTTCCATAATTGTAACAATGTTGATAACATTATTCCTATGGAAATTATTTTATTTGGTTTGGTTTTCAAAAGCTGTTTTTAGATTTGAAAAAAATTAAAAAATAAAAAAAAAAATTCTTTTGTGACCATATTTTCATGTATTTTCATTATCACTAATACTTTTATTTTTAAGGGGTCAACAAATATTACAGTGATATATATGGAGCTGATGCATGCTCTTGATTTGAGTTTTGATGTGACACCCGAAATTTTTTAAATTCAATACTACAATAAATAGAATTCCTTATTATGTAAAAAAAAAAAAATACATAGTTAGAAAATTGAGAATTTATCGATTAAATTGTTAAGGGAATAGGTTGTGAGGCATGTTTAGAATATTAAATATTTCAATAAGTGGTAAGTAATGTTTTATAGTTTGGTCGTGAGATTTTTGGATGTGAACCTAACATTTAATTATACGAAATTTTTGGGATTGTTACCAAAGATATCATAACCTTTGAAATTATATATATATATATATATATAAGGGAAAGAAAAGAAAATTTCATATATATATATATGAATTATCCAAGGGCCAGACCCTTGGTAAAACCAGGGAGGGTAAATCCGGGGGGGGGTAATTCGGTGGGCCAAGAGACACGTAGCTCATGGCCATGTGTCAATTCCATGCATGCACACACTCCATGCAATTCAACTATAAATAGCCTTCATCAGCCTCAGTTTCGGTAAGAAGAAGAAGAAGAGGAAAGACGTATAAGTTAGTAGCAACAAGAGCGGGCACTCGAGACAGGAAGGCACGAATAGAAACGTGAAAGCTAAGGGTTAATATTAAGGTGAGTCATATTATACCTTGAGTTATCATAATATGTTTTATATATGTCTTAAATCACTATAATAGATTTTACGAATGTTTTGAGTTACCACAATTTATTTTATATAATTTATGTTTCATGGTTATGTTAATGTTTCAATTACGTGGATTATTTTCTGAACTCTATTTGCTTAAATTAAAATCCATGGATATGTTTGTTTAAATTTTAAAAGTTATTTGACAATGATTTGATAATCAATTATTTTCGGTAAGTACCACCACGAGAGTCCCATGCCTTGGGGGATTTAAATAAACCATGGGTTTCTATTTGGCCACTTTGTGTCCTCTGTTTGTAATGGATCCATTGACTTCTATTCTGTTTGTCACTTCAGTGACCTCTGTTATGTTCTGTACCATGGTTATAGTTATTTACGTAATTTCTGTATTTCAGTTTCTGTCATTTAAATTATTTTTTTATTCAACTTAAATTATGTTAATGTTTTAGCTTAAATAACTATCTATGGCTATTTTGTGCCCCTATACTCACAGTATAATATTTCTCACTTTGCTATGTGCTTATAGCTGTTACCTCTTTCAGGTGACGAGATTTAGCGGGATCAAGACGGGAAATGAATCGTTGTGTTGTTTTTATTTATTTCTTTTTTTTTTAAAGAGATTTCTATCTGTTTTTTTTTTTATCGAACTCTTATAATACAATAAAGCCCAAATGACTATTTTTTTTTTTTAATAAACTTTTGTTACCCATTTATTTATTTTAATTTATTTAATTTATCCGCTTGTGGTACGAAATTGTTAGAATTATTTAATATCATTTTATTTTTATTGTCTTGTTGCGATACCAAACCTTTAGGTACCAAGTTTGGGTCGTGACGATGAAAATATACAATTTCTGGTGTATGTAGCACTACATGAGTATTGTAATACTTACCTTCAACCTAGACTGTGCCGAACGTTCATATTTCAAGGACATCACTACGTATTAGAAATATTGAATGGAAATGAAACAAGGTCCATGGAAAATTTTAGAATGAAACCAGATGTATTTATTAGTTTGTGCGAGGCACTTAAGGTATATGGTAAACTGGAACACTCACATTATTTAACTGTCCAAGGGCAAGTTTGTATATTTTTGCTAACAATTGGTCAGAACGAACGGAATCGTGTTGTCCAAGAGCAATTCCAACATTCTGGCCAGACTATCTCCAAATACTTCAACCGAGTCTTGAAGGCAGTGTGTAGGCTTGGTAAACAAGTTATAAGGCCTCCAAATTTTGATGAGGTGCCTGCAGAAATCTGACATAATCCATGATTCTATCCCCTTTTTTTAAGGTAATTATTTACATAATATTTGAAGTATAATTTTTATTAAAATATCCTGCATTATTAAAGTCATTTGTCAAATAGGATTGTGTTGGAGCAATTGATGGTATCCACATATCTACAAGGGTGCGAGCATCAGAGCAAATATCATATCGGAGTAATTAAGCATACCATTACAACGCAAAATGTAATGTGTGTTTGCTTATTTGACATGCGATTTACGTATGTATTGGCCGGTTGGGAGGGCACTGCAAATGATTCAAGAGTGTTCATTGACACCGCACACGATCCAGCAAATTTATTTCCAATGCCATCAAGAGGTACGTATTATATGGCATTTTGTTAATTTATAATGAATATTCTTCTGCCAACCCATAATAATAGATACATATATGTTGAACAGATAAATACTACGTTGTCGACTCGAGTTATACAAATATGTCTGGCTTTTTATCGCCATACCGTAGTGAGAGGTACTATCTAAATAAGTTTCGTACTCAACATCGACAACCAAGAAACAAGAAGCAAATGTTCAATTACCAACACTCCTCACTGCGCAATGTGATTGAGAGATGCTTAGATGTCTTGAAGGCTCGTTTTCCAATTTTGAGAGACAAGCCTCCGTATTCAACTAAGACGCAAAGGTACATCCCTATTGCATGTTGTACAATACACAACTGGATTAGGATACATTCTCAAGGTGACACATTGTTCACTAAATGGGTCAATCCAGATCGTATCGTTGAAGATGCTGAGCCTAGTGGAGGTGGTAGTAGCAGCTCGACACATACATGAAGTAGTTCTCAGCACCCAATTGACGTAGACATTATCAACCTCAACTACGTCACATGTGTGATGTAAGGAACCAAATTGCTGGTCAAATTTGAGAATCTATCAGAAACAATTGAAATATTGTTTATGCATATAATAGATTGTGGAAGATGTTTTTTATGGTTTGTGGAAGAATAGAGATATTATTATTATGGTTTGTACGTTAGTTATTATGAACATTACTAATATGGTTACTTATCTATGGTTGGTATTATATCAATATGGTTATTATGGATGCTATTATAATATATGTGATCCCATTGTCAAATAAATAAATAAATATTTTAGGCCTTAACAAACATGTTTTTTAGTTTATGTTTTTAAATTTTTTTAAACTTTTTGTCCAAACCAAACGTGTTTATTATTTATGTTTTTCTAAAAATAAATATAAACCAGTTACAAAATTTTTGTAAACATAGACAAAAAACGTAAATGTTACCAAACGCTACCTAACCGTTCAAAAAATGTTTATAAGGGTAGAATTGTCCATAAAGGCCATGTTTGATTCACAAGACTGATAGTGAAGGTATTAATAATCCCATCAAATTAGTGTGATCTTCACTATCCAATTGGATTAGTAGGATAAATTATCCCTTTGTCCATTGTTTGATTTGCATTGGATTAGTAGGTAAAAGAGTCTTTTTATTTTATTTCACAACTCAGGATATATAATCCCACCCTTACCCCATTACTAATAATCCTACAAATTTGTTGGATTAATTATCCATTGGATTAATAATCCTGAAATAAAATTTCAAAATAAATACAGGATTATTAGTCCCACGGACTAATAATCTCAATCTCATGCTCTAATCCTGTCAATCAAGCATGCCCAAAATGCCTTAAATATGAGAATTACGATTTGGTGGATCAAATGTCCAAATAATAGGACTTATTGAAATATAAGAATATCTTATGGACTAATTGGGATACAAACACTTGAAAAAAGATTTTCTAATAAATTTCCCTTCTGTTAAAAAAAATAAAAATAAAAAAGCAATAATAAATAAAAATTATATTAGGTATAAAATAAATTATATTATATATGATAAAATAATTAGTTTTTTTTTATCTTATGCATAAAAATTATATTAAAAGAGAGAGAGAGAGAGAGAGAGAGAGAGAAAACATTTCGAAAAGATAGAAGAAAACAGAGGCGAAGAGGAGATTGAGAGTAAAAGAAGAGAAGAAGAGGAGATCGAGTGTCACGACCCAAACCCGGTACCAAAAGGCTCAACATCGCAACAAGATAAAAATAAAATAATTCTAATAATTTTGTAATCGTAACGTAAGCAGACAAATTAAATAAATTAAAATAAAATAATTGGATACTAAATGTTTATTAAAATGAAAGAAAAATAGTCATTTGGGCTTTTATTTCTTATAAGAGTCTAATAAAAAATACATATAGTACAAAAAAGAAAAGAAAAGAAAACACTGTGATTTATCCCCCATCTTGATCCCGCTAAATCTCGTCACCTGAAAAAGGTAACAGCTATAAGCACATAGCAAAGTGAAAAATATTATACTATGAGTATAAGGGCACGAAATAGCCATGGATGGTTATTTAAACTAAAACATTAACATAATTTAAGTGACATAAATAAATTATTTAAGTGACAGAAATTGAAATAAAAATTTCGTAAATAACTATAACCACGGTACAAAACAGAACAGAACAGGGGTTAATGGATCCATGACAAACAGCGGACCACAAGGTGGCCAAACAGAAGCCAATGGTTTATTTAAGTCCCCCAAGGCGTGGGACTCCCATGGTAGTATTTACAGAACATAATTGTTTATAAAATTTTTGTCAAATAATTTCTAAAATTTAAACAAACATATCCATGAGTTTCAATCTAAACAAATAAAGTTCAGGAAATAATCCACATAATTGAAATATTAACATAACCATAAAACATAAATTATATAAAATAAGTTGTGGTAATTTAAAACATTCGTAAAATATATGATGGTAACTCAAGACATATAAAAATTACATTATGATAACTTAAGATATAATATAACTCACCTTAACATTAACTCCTATTATTTTCTTATCTTCTCCGATTTTCCTAACTCCACTCTTTGTTTCTACCTCTATTTTGTGAACTTCAGCTTAGTACCTCACCCCTATATATACATGTCTGGAGTGTTGATGCATCAGGTCCAATCATTCCCTTAATCACTACGTGCTTAGGTGGCATACTTTGTTGCCTTCAACAATGCTCAACATCCTCCTAATAGTGCCACCTCTCATTTATCATAGATTACATTATCTCTTAACTTTTGTTACATAATTATACTTGGGTCCCCAAGTAAGAAAATATTTACATTATCCTCTCTTGATAATCATACTATAATTCCTAATTAAGTTATATTGTAGTCACTCATAACTATTAAATATTATTTTGTTTCTATATTTATTTTACTATTATTTATTTATTTATTTATTTTTATTTTTTTGTATTAACGTGGTGTTAATTAAATATTTGGGGTGTCACATTTCTCCCCTCCTAAATAGAAGTTTGTCCCCAAACTTGACGTACCTTATTTTTTGAAGAGGTGTGGGTATTTGGCTCGTATTTGACTTTCAGTTTCCCACGTTGCTTCTTCAACACGATGGTTTCTCCATAAGACTTTTACAAGAGGTATAGTCTTATTTCAAAGGACCTGATTACGGCGATCAAGAATTTGTACTGGTTGTTCTTCATAAAAGAGGTCTTCTTGAACATCCAAGTTCTCATAATCGACAACATGCTCTAGATCCCGAAGATATCGACGAAGCATCAAAGCGTGAAACACATTATGGACATTGGACAGTTCGGGTGGAAGCATAAGGTGATATGCCACAGGACCAATCCTTTCTAGTATCTCGAATGGCCCGATGTAACGTGGGTTTAACTTTCCTTGTTTTCCAAATCGAATAACCCCTCTAGTGGATGAGATCTTTAGAAACACATGATCTTCTATTTGAAATTCTAAGTCCCGTTTTCTTGTATCTGCATAGCTTTTCTGGTGGCTTTGGGCAGTACGGATTTGGCTGCTGGATGAGTTGTATTTTATCGCTCGTTATTTGCACGATCTTGGGGCCTAACAGTTTCTTGTCTCTGACTTCCATCTAACACAGAGGTGATCGACATTTTCTTCCATATAATGCCTCGTATGGTGCCATTCCAATACTTGCATGGTAGTTATTATTATAGGCGAACTCCACCAAAGGTAGGTGATCATCCCAATTACCTTTGAGGTCTAGCACACACACACGTAACATATCTTCCAAAGTCTGGATTGTTCTTTCGGATTGCCCCTCAATTTGCAGGTGATAAGTCGTGCTAAACTTCAAAGTGGTTCCCAAAGCTTCTTGCAATTTGTTCCAAAAGTGAGACACGAAGCAGGGGTCTCTATCGGATACAATTGAAACTGGGGTGCCGTGCAAACGAATGATTTCCTTACTGTATAGAGTGGCAAACTTAACATGATTCTGATTGGTAGAAAATGTGCCGACTTCGTCAATCGATCTACGATAACCCATATTGCATTATTCTTCGAGATTGATTGCGGTAGCCCGACCACGAAGTCCATAGTAATGTGTTCTCATTTCCATTCAGGAATAGGGAGTGGTTACAACAATCCTACAGGTCTCTGATGTTCTGCTTTAACCTGTTGGCAATGTAGGCATTTGGAGACGTGGCTTGCTATGTTTTTCTTCATTTCTGCCCACCAGAAGCGTTCCTTCAGATCGTGATACATCTTCGTATTGCCAGGGTGAATCGCAAACCTCAAGCTATGAGCTTCTATCAATATTTTTTTCTTGAGTTCTTGAAGGTCGGGTACACAAATTCGATTCCAAAATTTTAGCATCCCATTGCTCATCGTAAAGTTAGGATCGGGCGTGCTTCTTTGCTCCTCGTACTTTTTCTTCAAAAGTTTGTCTTCACATTGGCGGGCTCTAATTTCTTCAATCAATTCAGGTTCCACGATTATGTTAGCAAGCAGCCCATTGATCTTGCAAGGAACGAGGGTACATGCCAAACTTTTGATCGTCTTTCGACTCAATGCGTCTGATACTACGTTAGCTTTGCCGAGGTGGTGATGGATTTCTATATCGTAGTCCTTCATAAATTCTAGCCATCGTCGTTGTCTCATATTCAATTCCTTCTATGTAAATAGATATTTGAGACTCTTGTGATCTGTGTAAATTTCACAGGTTACTCCATAGAGATGATGACTCCAGATTTTGAAGGCAAAGATTACTGCGGCTAATTCCATATCGTGGGTTGGGTAGTTTTTCTCGCGGGTCTTTAATTGACGTAAGGCATATGCAATGACCTTCTCATTTTGCATAAGAACGTAACCCAGACCATTCTATGAGGCATCGCTATAGATTACGAACCCTTCTGTTTCCGCGGGGAGTGCTAGTATAGGAGCCGTCACGAGTCTGTTCTTCAATTCTTGGAAGCAACATTCTTGCTTGTCGGTCCATTCAAAGGGTGTGTTCTTCTAAGTTAGTTGGGTCAAGGGTGATGCTGTCTTCGAGAAATCTTGCATGAAGTGCCGGTAATAGCCGGCTAGACCCAAAAAGCTTCGAATCTCGAACATGTTAGTAGGTCGTGGCCAATCCACGATTGCTGCAACCTTTTGGGGGTCAACTGAGATGCCATCTTTGTTAATGACATGACCGAGAAAGTGTACACTAGTGATCCAGAATTCGCATTTCTTCAACTTCGCATAAAGCTTGTGATCACGTAGTGTCTGTAGAACTCTTCGCAAGTGGTGCTCATGATCTTCTGGCGATTTGGAGTATATGAGAATGTCATCAATGAAGACAATGATGAACTCGTCAAGATAGGGTTTGAACACTCGATTCATGAGGTCCATGAAGGCCGCTGGAGCATTTGTGACGTCAAATGGCATGACGAGAAACTCGTAGTGCCCGTAATGGGTTCCGAAGGCAGTTGTTTCGATGCTTTCTGTGTTGACTTTTAGTTAATGGTAGCCAAAACGCAAGTCAATTTTTTAGAATACTTGGGCGCCTTGCAGTTGGTCGAACAAGTCATCGATTCGTGGCAGAGGGTACAGATTTTTTATGGTGACTTTGTTCAGCTCCCGATAATCGATGCATAACCTTATCGTGTCATCCTTTTTCTTTACAAATAGTACTGGAACTCCCCACAGTGAGGTACTTGGTCGAATGAAACCTTTGTTTAATAGTTCCTGGAGTTGAGTCTTCAGCTCTTTTAATTCTGTCATGGACATGCGGTAAGGGGCTTTTGAGATTGGTTATGTACCAAGTTGGATTTCAATGGTGAATTCGATTTCTTGGTCAACCGGGGTGCTAGGTAGGTCTTCAGGAAATACATCCGAAAATTCTCGAACCACAGGGATTACATCAAGTGTGGAGGCCTCTTGTTGAGTATTGATCACATAATAGATATAACTACAACAACCTTTTTTTAGAAGCCTTTGGGCTGTCATGAAAGATATAACACATGGAGGGGGAGAGACTCCAGTTCCTTCGAAGACAAGCTCGAGTTGGTTTGGTGAC